>OW240919.1:50389021-50649471 GCA_933207985.1 Pelobates cultripes
AAAAGATTATTTTTGTTTTTAAATCCAAACTATTGTGACACAGGATCTAATTAGTGGCACTTGTCAGCGTATCCACTGTTAGCGTAACACACCCGCTTTAAGGACACTGACTGCTATTCAATCTAGAACAGAAAAAAAAGATTATTTTTTTTTTAAATCCGCTCTATTGTGACACCAGATCTAATTAGTGGCACTGGTCAGCGTATCCACTGTTAGCGTAACACACCCGCTTTAAGGACACTGACTGCTATTCAATCTATAACAGTGAAAAAAGATTATTTTTCTTTTAAATCCAAACTATTGTGACACCAGATCTAATTAGTGGCACTTGTCAGCGTATCCACTGTTAGCGTAACACACCCGCTTTAAGGACACTGACTGCTATTCAATCTATAACAGTGAAAAATGTTTTTTGTTTTTAAATCCAGGCTATTGTGACACCAGATGTAATTGGTGGCACTGACTGGGGAAATGAGCACAGTATGCACTGTGAGCCTGACACAGAAGCTGGCAGCAGTGGCAGACAACTGACTGCTATTCAATCTATAACAGTGAAAAAAGTTTTTTGTTTTTAAATCCAAGCTATTGTGACACCAGATGTAATTGGTGGCACTGACTGGGGAAATGGGCACTGTGAGCCTGACACAGAAGCTGGCAGCAGTGGCAGACAACTAAGTGCATTTACATTAGATAGAAAAAAAAATCCAAAAAAGCATACCCTTATCCCTAACCTAGCTATGCTTTTCCCTATCTTATGAACAGCAGCTACACTTTCCCTCCTCTTACTAAGCATGCAGCTTGAGAATGAATCTAAAATGGATGCTGTCCAGTAGGTGGGAGGGTCTGCTAGGGAGGCTGTGCTGCTAATTGGCTGGAATGTGTCTGCTGACTGTGAGGTACAGGGTCAAAGTTTACTCAATGATGACGAATAGGGGGCGGGTCGAACCGCGCATATGTTCGCCCGCCGTGGCGAACGCGAACATGCTATGTTCGCCAGGAACCGTTCGCCGGCGAACCGTTCGGTACATCACTAGTCCCTTATCACTTTTTATAAACATCATTTTTTGTGTATTACAAAAACACCTGGGTAAATAAAGTATTCCTGCTATATTATGGACCCCTCTGATATAAACAAAGGTTGTTTTTATTAATAGCAGAAGGGAAACAATGTTCGGTTCCTTTCCAGTTGAACAATGCAGCAATATTTTCACTTGTAACTTTTTTTTTTTTTTTAAACAAGAGCAAATTATTATTATTACATATACAATTTATATGGTTATGTATTGGTAATCAATCCATCAAAAAGAAAGACATAGTTTTAAGTAAAATGTTTGCGTGGATAATTCAAAAGTTTACAGCAAACAAATGAGCAATATAAGCAGATAAATTCTTGGTAACCTCCAAAGTCATTAATGTCCCTTGGCTAAAGGTTGTGGCTGCTGGACTCAGAACACGGCCAAAGTCCAGTCTGCGTGTGCTAAATAATCATATTTGTCTCTACTCTAAGTGTCTTATCTTTAACTGTGGTGCCCAGCTATTAATAATAAAATGTATGCAAGGTAAGAGTTACCTAATACACTCGTATGAAGGGAATACAAACATGTCCGTTAGAGGGTCTAGAACAACGTTTGTGGTTGCTGGTAGGGTTTGAGACCTGTCATAAAGGGATGGTATACTAGGGGAATGTAAGGGGCTAGGAGGGGTGTCTAAATAAATGGTTGAAAAGGAAATTGCATAATTATGGGTAGGTTCATGGAAGCAGGGAATATTAATGAGGCAGGGAGTGGGTGCCATGAGGAATCTGAGCTATGATTATGGGAATAGGTGTTGAGACTGGGGCAGGTTCTAAAGATGAAGGATAATGGGGGATGCTGGGAAAAGGAAATCCAAAAAGGAATAGTGTGTGCTAGACAAAATGACAGGTAGAGTTAGCTCTACCAAGCATGGAAACCGGTGCTGAGATGAAAGAAAGATATAAGAAAAGTATATTTTAATTGATGGTGGAGATGAAGAAACTGGTGTGCATGTCTAAAGGGAGGAATGTGTTCTGAGATGAAGGGAAAGGGTGTCAGAGCAGAAGGATGAGAGTGTAGTTTGAATTGATGTGGGGATGCTTGGTATATAGAGTTGGAGGGAGGTACTGTTAGTCTACTGAGATACAAGAGGGGAGGGAATGCTTAGATAACGTGAGAGGAGTGAGTACTGACTGAGGATGAGACAGGAAAAAACAGTACTGCTATGACTCAGTCATTGAGACTAAGAAAGGAGGGTACTGGAAACCTGTTGAGGGTCCCACAGAGAGATACACTTCTGGTGCATAGAACAAAATGAAAAAGAAAACAGTATTACTCACAAACGTGTGAAGCATTTGGCTTCATCTAAAAAAAAAATAAATTATATTTATACTTTCATTATATTTTGTTAATTGATAATAGAATACTAAGGAAATACATAGTTCTGAATCTACTAAGTTAAACTATTATAATTCTTCACGCACATAAAGATACAGGGAAACATCATGATTTAGAACCCTAAGCACATAACACTGAAACGAATGTCGGCTTCTGGCATTGTCCCTATGACCTAGCATACTCTCTATTCCTGAATGACATGTTTTACATCATCTGTCAAGTGGAAAGCTAGATCAGATTGGAGAAGCTGTATCCAAGCACATTAAACCAGAGTGATTTGGTTTTTTTTCTGGAGCTCTGTTGACGTCAGACCTACGGACAATAAGCTGTGAAGAATTCCAATGTTTAAATGAATAGCTGCTTATTGGGAGCTAATGCCGAGCAAATAGTGTGTGTGTGTGTGTGTTTTTCCTGTGGAAGCCATTACTGTTTCTGTAAACCCTAATGAATAATTTTCTCTGACTGTGTGGGAACTTGAATTGCTGCAAGAGAAAAACACTGAATGTTGCTGCACACTCCATAGGTGGCACTAGGGAATGGTACATCACATTCAGCACTGAGCTTCAGGCTTGCAAATAGAAGATCATTTTGAATCTGTCTGGCTGAAAGAAAGGATTCTTCTGATAAAAGAAAAACCATGTCTGCAAAAGAAAGACAGAAGATGAAAATTACTAAAGACAGTGTCACCCTGCTTCCCTGCTTTTATTTTGTGGAGGTAAGTGAAACCAAAAATCCAAATAAAACAGTATTGGTTTTATATTTAATGTCTGTTTCATATATTACCAGAATCCAGGAATGCTTTTTGCATGAGAAACAACATATCCTTTTCTAGACAGTGTCTGATACTGTGATCTGTGTTAATGTAGCAAATAAGAAGGTGCTGCAGCCGGTGTGCCAGCCATATCAGTGGCTAGGATGGTTCAAAATTTGTTCAAAAAGCAAATATTACGAATATTGCTTGCCATTTTTAAGGGCAGGTACAAAAACAGCATTGTTTTAGGCATCAATGTAAAGGGAAGGCATTTAAGGGGGGACAACTACATTTCATTTATGGTAGTGTGGTGATATATCTAGAAAAATCTAAAAATCGTTTTCTTTTTTTTGCTGTGCTTAGTTGAATGATTAAGGCTGTGCTATGGAAAGATATGTGTAGCATCAGTAAGCAGTGGTATTAGTCATACTATGGTGTGTGTGTGTGTGTGTGTATGTTTTAATATACATACTGTAACTTGATTTTATAATGATGTGTGATTTATACTTTTCTTTAATAATAAATCTGGCACAGCAAATTAAGCTTGCAGTGTGTATGAGTGTGTTGAGTTGCGTGTAATTGTGTGTAATTGTGTGACTCCCCACAATTATTTAAAAGTACATAACACTACATTATTAGTTGAAATCTGTAAATAGTTGTATTTTTATATATATATTTTGTGTATATATTGTATTTAATTTTTTGGCATTAAGCCATTTTTGTTATGTATTGAGTCATTTTCCCCAAATAGTTACCCAATGCTTTAATGGCAGAAATCACATAGTAATGCAGTGTGGAATTTAAAGATTTTCATGTGGTCAGGGACAAGAAAAATGAGTCAAAAGGCTTCTCATAGAGAAACTGAAGGTCATAGATGCCTACTCGCCTGTTTTCAAGGCCGCACTGGTTCTTCTGCAAATTATTCTATTAGTGGCTATCTCAAAAATGAATATAGTACCAAGTAATGTTTAGTATGTAATGTAATGTCAAACTGTGGCATGGGATCTGGCCTAACTAATTCTCTATTCAGATGTTTTAGTTTGTTAAGGTTTCAAAACTGTACAAGTGATAAATAATTTAACCAAACAAAAACTAAACTATCTATTCATGCTTAAAAAAAAAAAAAAAACAACAATAATCACCAGATCTGTTAGTCATTGGCAGTTTAAAATTCTAAAAACAAAATCAAAGAGACATAAACGCCAAGTCAAATCCATAAACTAGGCATAGATGTACTCTTTATAGTTGTGATGTAACCCCAAGGGTGTCATGCATCAGATACTTAACCAGGACATTTCAGGTTACAAAATACAGCAGAATGAATTGACCTGAATTAAATTTAAGGAAAGACCAAATGAGCAACATTGAAATAATTTTACTAAATGGTAGTCTTTATGGTAGCCAAATATGATTAATAAATACTATATGTTACAATATTTTTTTCAACTAGAAAATATATAGTTTTCTTGTTAATTATACAATGTCAAAATATAGTAATTATGAAAATAGGTTTTGGATATTAGATTATGGACAATTCATGTAACCACAGATGATCCTTTGTTACTTATTCTGTTTCTCAAATGTTTGAAATCCTATACAATGCAAAAATTAATAAAAATGTTGGCAGTTTGCTCTGTTCCACTTGTAACTGGGCATAATGGGTGTTGGTAGAGTTAATGTATGAGCACATTTCAGGGTATATGAATAGCTTACATATACGCAAGTGTAGCTTAAGATTTGTAGTTTTAGATATGCAACATTATCTGATACATGTGGGCCTTATATAATCATAACATTCACGTTTTGCTGGTATTTTAGGACTCTGCATTCCCTAAAATGCCAGCAGGGACCTTTTGTGTAACATACAGAAGTAAAGTATTTGAACGTTTTTAGTCATATTTTTTGTCACACTTATTGTATTTCACAAAATGTGTTTTTGTACACATTTCTATGTTAATTACATATAAGCTGTATGAAGTAATTCTATGGAGTGGATGCTGCTCAGTTTCTACTATCCTACTCCTGATATATATATCTGTATGTGTGTATATATATATATATATATATATATATATATATATATATATATACATAGCAATCCACCCATGTGTTGCTGTTTTGCTTTATATGCATGTGATAGCTATACCTCCACTCTTTCATATACATGTTATGCTTTATTTTTTAACAAAAGCAAAATATATTTCAGGCATCAAAATAAGTTTCATGTCACTATATTAAAAATATACTCATTACAAAATGAAAATGTATACTGTATATCTGTTGCCATATAAGTGCTTTTATATAGTGCAATAATAAAGTACCAGTCTTGCATGGCCAGTAAAATAAAAAGGACTGTTACTTAGTTTTGTAATGTACTGTTAATCTGATAAAAGTACGACGTATCATTTGCTTATAATTACTAGAAAATTAAATCAAAACATTTTTGTATACGTATAGTCGTATTTTACTTTAATTGTGTTTCTCATAGTGACAACAGGTTGAATTTCCTTCTAAGTGTTTAACATGTACTCTAAGGTAGTTGAAAGTGATACCATACTTTCTACAGCTGAACATTTCCATGGTAACCATGGCTATAAGTGCTTACGTGAAGCATTTGTATAACTTTCAAATTCTATCTTGCGGTATGTCTGTGATCCCATGGCAATGTGCTTACTCAGAAAGCAACAGTTTATCAAATAAGAATATAACGTAAATTTTGCATACCTCTGTTTAGGAATGTTGTATACTTATTAGGTTAGCAAAGCATAACTGTTTTATGATCATTAAAATAAGCAATATTTTTTCTTCTTTAATGTTAAATAGTAACTTGCCTTTACAGGTATAATCATTGGTACATATATCATTATTAATATTCTGCTTGTTATTTACCAAATCCATTATTGTTTGTCACTGATATTTATTTGCTTGTGTTTTAAGTTAAAATAATATTATAAATTTGCACATTCAGACATGACCTGTCAATAGGTTATGTGTTAGGATCTAAGAATTTTCCTGGGTCTGTAACCCTTAAGATGCCATGGACTTATGCCGCAACATATCCTGCTTTCCTTAATCTTTGTCTACAATTAATGCAGACCAGTGATTATGAAGTTCCCAAAAAATAATAATGGCTTTTTTAATGCGGGTACAGCGTATATATGAAACAAACAAAGGGGTGTATCCAACAGGAGACAAAATCAACCAATCTTAGATGTGCAGTGCAAAAAGTATAATTTCTCATATAACATTATGTATTACAAGAAAATCTACTGCGCATGTCTAGCACATCTTCTTTAAACTATGTAAAGGTTATCTTCTCTGTGTCAGCTTGAGCTGTGAAATAAAAGGGAGTATCGATTGCAGCCAAGAGAGAAATAATCTTGCTTCTAACCCCTGCAGACATTGAAAGACCTAAATAGGGCAAACAGGCTTTTTAACCCTTTACCTGTATCTATGACAAGTCCCCTTTTCTCTGGTACTGCAGGTGAGAGTTAGGCAAGGTATCTCCAGATGTACTATTTGCACCTGTGGACCTTTTATTAATTCTTCACCTCGATTTCCTTGCCATTCCTCACCAAAAGAGCCATCAAGGGAAGCTTGGACATATATCTGTTGTTACAGAATATATATGTTATTAAATCCACGTCTCAGTTTGCAATACATCCTTAGGTTACTGTATATATTTATAGCTCAGTATGTCTAGGGGAATATTCACTAAGCATTGCATAGGTAAAATAATACATTCTCCATCATTATGTTATTTGAATATATTGTTATTTGAATAAATCATCTTATAGAGCTATGTTTTGAATTCCACTTAGGATTGCACAATACTTAGTACTAATGTTATTTTAGGCATTCAATATGTTTTAAACAAACATGGGTATTCATGCGAGGGTTTAACCCCTTAAGGACTGGACTGTTTTTGCGATGTTGTACATTTGCGACCAGGCATATTTTTACACTTTTGTGGTGTTTGTGTTTGGCTGTAATTTTCTGCTCTCTCATTTACTGTTCCCATACAAATTATATATAGTTTTTTTCAGGACAAAATGGGCTTTCTTTACATACCATTATTTATATAATCACATGTATTTTAATTTAAAAAAATAAAAAAAGATGAAAAATTGAAAAAAATACATGTTTTTTTACTTTTACTTGAAAAATCTTTTACTCATCTACAAAAGCGAATGAAAAAAATTGCTAAATAGATTCAAAATTTTGTCCTGAGTTTAAAAATACCCAGTGTTTATGTGCTTTTTTGCTTTTTTTTTTGCATGTTATAGGGCATTCATATTTGTTTGTGTGTGAAAAAACTAAAAAAACTAAATTGAACACTAATTTTGGCCAGTGTTTGTGACTACGTGGTTACTAAAAAAGAATGGACATACCCCATTTGCAATACCTTGGGTTGTCTTCTTTTGCAAATGGTATGCCATCATGGGGGTAATTCTCATTCCTGGGCTACCATACGCTCTCAAAGGCAACGTAACCAACCTAGCCATTTTCATTGTAAAAATATTTGACCCATATATTTGACCCTGTAACTTTCAAAAATGCTATAAAACCTGTACATGGGGGGTACTGTTTTACTCGGGAGACATTGCTGAACACAAATATTAGTGTTTAAAAACTGGAAAACGTATCACAACAATTATATCATCAGTAAAAGTGCAGTTTGTGTGTAAAAAATGCAAAAAAAGTCCCTTTCACTGACAATATCATCGCTGTGATATGTTTTACTGTTTTCAATCACTAATATTTGTGTTCAGCGAAGTCTCCCGAGTAAAACTGTACCCCCCATGTACAGGTTTTAGGGTGTCGTAGAACGTTACAGGGTAAAATACAGTGCTAGCAAATTAAATTCTCTGGAATTTCGGCCTGGGTTGGCAGGCAGGTCCCTCAAATTACAATCAATAAAATTACTGAATTATGTAAAAATATTACATAAATACGCACGTAGAATTTAAATATATATGCATATTTATATATTTGAAGTCTACGTGTATATTTATATAATTATTTATGTAATTTTGTATATGGACATATGTATATTTCGTATTATTTTTATTTATTTATATATACATAGATATATATACAAATTCATTCTAAGTGTATTTTGATTTAAATATATATATATTAATTTTAAAATACAGTTAGAATAAAATTTCATATAGATATATAATTTTTTTTTCAATTTTTATTATTATTTAAAAAAATTTAATTTAATTTAAATTACTTATTTAAATTTTATAATAATATATATATACAATATATATAGTTATTATATATATTATATATATATATACGTGTGTAATTTAATTATAAGTGTATTTTTATATTAATATAAGTACATATTAATAAAAAAATACACTTAGTATGACATTATATATATGATATATAGACATATTTTATATCGATATAATATATGTCTATATATCATATATATATATATATACAGGGAGTGCAGAATTATTAGGCAAGTTGTATTTTTGAGGATTAATTTTATTATTGAACAACAACCATGTTCTCAATGAACCCAAAAAACTCATTAATATCAAAGCTGAATATTTTTGGAAGTAGTTTTTAGTTTGTTTTTAGTTTTAGCTATGTTAGGGGGATATCTGTGTGCAGGTGACTATTACTGTGCATAATTATTAGGCAACTTAACAAAAAACAAATATATACCCATTTCACTTATTTATTATTACCAGTGAAACCAATATAACATCTCAACATTCACAAATATACATTTCTGACATTCAAAAACAAAACAAAAACAAATCAGTGACCAATATAGCCACCTTTTTTTGCAAGGACACTCAAAAGCTTGCCATCCATGGATTCTGTCAGTGTTTTGATCTGTTCACCATCAACATTGCGTGCAGCAGCAACTACAGCCTCCCAGACACTGTTCAGAGAGGTGTACTGTTTTCCCTCCTTGTAAATCTCACATTTGATGATGGACCACAGGTTCTCAATGGGGTTCAGATCAGGTGAACAAGGAGGCCATGTCATTAGATTTTCTTCTTATACCCTTTCTTGCCAGCCACGCTGTGGAGTACTTGGACGCGTGTGATGGAGCATTGTCCTGCATGAAAATCATGTTTTTCTTGAAGGATGCAGACTTCTTCCTGTACCACTGCTTGAAAAAGGTGTCTTCCAGGAACTGGCAGTAGGACTGGGAGTTGAGCTTGACTCCATCCTCAACCCGAAAAGGCCCCACAAGCTCATCTTTGATGATACCAGCCCAAACAAGTACTCCACCTCCACCTTGCTGGCGTCTGAGTCGGACTGGAGCTCTCTGCCCTTTACCAATCCAGCCACGGGCCCATCCATCTGGCCCATCAAGACTCACTCATTTCATCAGTCCATAAAACCTTAGAAAAATCAGTCTTGAGATATTTCTTGGCCCAGTCTTGACGTTTCAGCTTGTGTGTCTTGTTTAGTGGTGGTCGTCTTTCAGCCTTTCTTACCTTGGCCATGTCTCTGAGTATTGCACACCTTGTGCTTTTGGGCACTCCAGTGATGTTGCAGCTCTGAAATATGGCCAAACTGGTGGCAAGTGGCATCGTTTGACTTTTCTCAGTTCATGGGCAGTTATTTTGTGCCTTGGTTTTTCCACACGCTTCTTGCGACCCTGTTGACTATTTTGAATGAAACGCTTGATTGTTCGATGATCACGCTTCAGAAGCTTTGCAATTTTAAGAGTGCTGCATCCCTCTGCAAGATATCTCACTATTTTGACTTTTCTGAGCCTGTCAAGTCCTTCTTTTGACCCATTTTGCCAAAGTTGCCTAATAATTATGCACACCTGATATAGGGTGTTGATGTCATTAGACCACACCCCTTCTCATTACAGAGATGCACATCACCTAATATGCTTAATTGGTAGTAGGCTTTCGAGCCTATACGGCTTGGAGTAAGACAACATGCATAAAGAGGATGATGTGGTCAAAATACTCATTTGCCTAATAATTCTGCACTCCCTGTATACCTTATACACATACTCATAATTTTGTTTTTATTAACACTAGCTTTACATTTTTTTTTTTGATTTTACACTGCTTAGAGACTGCCTGTCGGCTGGGCAGTCCTTTCCTGCGAAACATTTCCATGTGGACACCTATTGTGACCATGTGATGGCTGTGTTAGCGATCACATGGCCACAAGGGAGTCCTAAGCAGTCAATGAAAAGAGGGCACAGCCGAGGGGCTACAGGCAGTCTCCCCACAACACAGGGAGCAGTACTTTGATGCTTGAGAACGTGGTACGTCGAAGGTAAGTAACTAGGACCGTTAGGACGGTTCAGGACCGTCAGCGGTCGGCAATGGGAAAATGCCGATGACGGTCCTGAACCGTCCTCGGTCCTTAAGGGGTTAAGAGATGCACATCATGGACATTAAAAGGAGCACGGAGACTAAGTAAACAAAAAATAGTAGTGTCAAACTTGTAAAAATATGGGTTGCAGTTATCAACTGTAGAATTATCTACTCTAAGCAAGACTCAAAAACAAATGAAGAATTACATCCATACAAAAATGATACAAAAAGACTACAAAATAGAAAGAGCTTTAGTTTTATTTTAGTAAAGACATGTCTTTTGCCTTTCAAGAGTGCGCAGTGTGGGAGGAAAAGAACACTGTCAACATTATTTACTAAACCCGTGATTGTCAGTTATTGCCAAGCACTTGCAAATTCTAGGCCAAAAAGTCCAACTCTACTTTTGCCAGAGTGGCTATTTCGGCTTAAAATATTGCCCTTCCTTGTTAATTGTTATTATTATTATTATTATTATTGCCATTTATATAGCGCCAACAGATTCCGTAGAGCTTTACAATATTATGAGAGGGGGGATTTAACTATAAATAGGACAATTACAAGAAAACTTACGGGAATGATATGTTGAAGGGCGTTCTATGCCGTCCTTAAGGAACCGTCTCTAAATGCCGGAGGGCGGCATAGAACGCCCAAGCCGTCCTTTGTACTTACCCAGTCGCTGGCGATCGCGGTATGGGTACTCACCTGGGAGCCCAGTGAGTCCCCTTCCGTCCTCTTCAGCCACTCTGGGCCATGTGATCGCTAGGTCCTTGCGAGGACCTCACGATCACATGGACGGCATAGCCGTCCAAGGCATTGCCAGCAGGGGGAGTGCCTGTAATGACAGGTACTCCCCCTGCTGCCTGGAAATAGTAAAAAAATAAAGTTAATAACAGTTTAGAATAAAATATATACTTAGATCATATATATATTTATTATATATATTTATTATATATATGATCGAAGTAGATATATATACACATATACATACATACACATATACGTATATAATTCTACATATATATTTATGTAATAAAATTTCATAATTAGGTCATTTTATTTTATTAATAACAATTAGCGGGACCTGCCTGACAACCCATGCCAAAAGTCCAGGGAATTTAATTTGCTAGCACTATATTTAACCCTGTAACTTTCCAAGACACCATAAAACCTGTACATGGGGGGTACTGTTTTAATTGGAAGACTTCACTGAACACAAATATTAGTGTTTCAAAACAGTAAAATGTATTACAACGACGATGTTGTCAGTTGTCAGTGTTTTTCACACATAAATGGCACTTACACGGATGATATAATTGTTGTGATTCGTTTTACTGTTTTGAAACACTAATATTTGTGTGCAGCAAAGTCTCCCAAGTATAACAGTACCCCTCATGTACAGGTTTTATGTTGTTTTCAAAAGTTACAGAGTCAAATAAAAGGTTTGCGTTTCAGTTTTTTCACATTGAAATTCACCAGGTTGGTAATGTTGCCGTTGAGACCGTACGGTAGCCCAGGAATGAAAATCACCCCCATGATGGCATACCATTTGCAAAAGTAGACAACCCAAGGTATTGCAAATTGGTTATGTCCAGTCTTTTTTAGTAGCCACTTAGTCATAAACACTTGCCAATATTGGCGTTCAAATTCGTTTTTTTGCATTTTTCACACATAACAAATATTAACACTAATTTTGGCCAGTGTTTGTGACCAAGTGGCTACTCAAAAAGACTGGTCATACCCCTTTTGCAATTCCTTGGGTTGTCTACTTTTGCAAATGGTATGCCATCATGGGGGTAATTCTTATTCCTGGGCTACCATACTGTCTCAAAGGCAACCTAACCAATCTGGCGAATTTCAACGTGAAAAAACTGAGAAATGTAACATGCTATATTTGACCCTGTAACGTCCCAAAACACCATAAAACCTGTACATAAAACCTGTACATAGGGGGTACTGTTTTACACGTGAGACATCGCTTAATACAAATATATGTATTTTATTGCAGTAAAAACAGACAGTATTATGACATTCACAGTTAGAATGTTACGTAGAACTAAATTTTCTCCCATTTTTTTATATTTCATTCATATTAAATTATGTTTCATACCTAAATATTTGATGTTAAATGAAAGCCCTGTTTCCCCTGAATAAAATCATATATAAGTGTGGGTGAACTTAATATGAAAGAGGCGAATTATTCCTGAACAGACATTTAGGGCAAATTCAAGTTTTTGTTTATGTACATATGGCTCAGTCCTTAAGGGTTAAGAGGTGGGGGGTAAAACACAATAGGACAGGAAATAGCAATCAAATAAGGTGGGAGTGAGGCAGAGCTGGATGAGAGAATAGAGCGTTACCCTTTAGGAGAGAGCAAGAGACAGGTATGTGAGGTAGAGGTTACTCTGGGAGGCCATAAGCTTTCCTAAAGAAATGGGTTTTAAGGCACTTCTTAAAAGATGCAAGACTAGGGGAGAGTCTGATGGCAGTTTATAAACCCCATTGTGTAACAACCTTGTGTGTATATGTTATTATAATCATCCCACTGAAACAGAATGATTCAATATAGAACGCAAAGAAGCCACAGACACTAAGCACTATGGCATATACGTATGGTGGCAATGAAGGAGTTAATATTTTGTCTGGGATTTGAATGTGAGGAGTTTTACATCTTCTGGTAGTTGGTCAGTTAGACAGGTATCTGGGCAGAATTGATGACACAACTGTTTCTGGGGACTAGAGCTGGCATGGGATTGGTTGAAAGTTGCAAGCAGTAAAAGAGCGGGAAACTGGAACAGTATAAAAAGAAGCAGCAAAAGTGTAATCCTGTCAGAGTGGACTGAAGCAGGAACGGTGCAGACGGACCCCAACTTCCCCTCCCTTTACTTTTATTTAATTCTATTGTCGTGGTCCTATGAAGTATTGGGGCAGAATGATATGGTAGTAAATGGTTTTAAATAAAAGGTGGTCAGGTTAGTTACGACTGACTGGTAATATGGTGGTTAATAAAGTTTTAAGTAAAACGCGGTCAGGTTAGTTGTGACTGTCTGGCTATTTGGTGTTTAATAAAGTTAAAAGTTTTGAAAGTTGATGAACCATATGTTATATGGTTATGGTTACAAAGTTATGGTTACAAAGTTATGGTTGTAGGCCCCTTGAGCTTTGAATAAACACCACGGCCAAGCCCATTGAAAAGTAATTAAACGTTGTCTGTGGTTATTGTGTGGACCTGTTTTATTTATACGAATATTGCCTACCATACATATATCTTTAGTAGTTATACACACATTCAGAGATCTTATAGGTCTCTACAGTGCAAACTAACTCACCAAACTCACTGATAATGAATTATGGTTGTCTGGAAAAGCTGTTGACAGCAGCTGGGCATGTGTAGAATCTAGGTCATTTTTTTTAAATCTGAGAGCACCTCAATCATGCTCAGTATGCCCCTATGGGTGATTTTTCTTTTTTTTTAAGGACCCACATTCAATCTCTAGTTGGGCATCTGAATTGGGAATCCAATGTATGATAGCTAAAAGGTCTTTTAAATATCACTTACATTTACTGCTTAGATAGCTGCATAGGTGGAGATAAATGTACTTGTAATCCAGAGATTGTGGGTTAAAATCCTGTATATTGGCTCTTTCTCTGGGTTTTATTTTTTTTCATTCTGTGCAAATGAGATTTTTAGAGTATTGTGATTTAAATCCCAGCATTATGATTGATTTTGTTTTCTGTTCATTCTTTATTTTTCCACATTAGTAATATAGTTATCTAATTTATATAATCTTAATGTAGTTGTTGAATGTCCTTAGTGAAACTTGGACAAACTGCATTCATTTCATTTATTGAGTTTCTGTAAAGTGAACATGCAAGAATGAATATTATATTTATTTAATGCAATATCTCAAGCAATGGTCTCAATTAAAGTATCACTATAGTGTCAGGAAGACAAAACTATGTCATCCTTAGGACCCTTCCACCCTCCACTTACCTTTATCCAACGCCGGGCTTCCTCTGCGCTGGTGACCTCTCCTCCCCCGCCGACGTCAGCTCCCGAGTGGAGCAGAATGCGCATTTCTCAATGCTTTCCTATGGACGTTCTGCACGCTGGATGCGAATTTCGCATCCAGCGTCGCAGGAGCGCCTCTAGCGGCTGTCAGGAAGACAGCCACTAGAGGCTGGATTAACCCTGCAATGTAAACATAGCAGTTTCTTTGAAACTGCTATGTTTACATCTGAAGGGTTAAAACCTAGGGGACCTGGCACCCAGACCACTTCATTGAGCTGAAGTGGTCTGGATGACTATAGTGTCCCTTTAATTCATTTCAATAGAATCAGAAATGTCTATATTTTGTTAGAGAAATTACTTTAAATGATTTATCTTCAAACTTTCCCTTTGAATTTCATGGTGAATTCTGTAAATTAGTCATTTGAAAAGGTTTTTTTTTGTAATAGAAGTAAATAATTTCTGATTCTGAATCAAACAAATTAAATTGAGGCAAATGTGTGGTTTTTATCTGATTTATCAAAAATTATAATACAAAAAATATTTTATGCCCATACAAGATTTGAACTGTGGCTGCCAGAATGAAAAAGCAAAGTTTTTCAATAGCAACACTGTGTGTCTGCTGATAATGTGCCTTCCAGTGGCAACTCTGTGTGCCTTCTTGAAATGTGTCTTATATCTGAGCACTATGTGTGTTTGATGAAAGGGTATTCCACAAACTCCAGCATTGTGTGCCTTTTGGAAATATGTACCCTAATCCCAGAACTGTGTGTTTCCAAGTACAGTTTAATCATTGTCTGTTCTCGATCCTCAAGTCTGTTTTTTTTTAATTAGGAGTTTTCTGTGCAGACAATTGTAATACTTTGTTTCCGTTCCATAAAACCCTGTGTGACTGTGTATTGAATGTAGTTTAGCCACAACTACAATGCTATAATGCAGCTATCAGTCTATTAACTGATTCATTCAAAGTTTTGTGGACAGGGCTGTGCATAGCAATCTCCAGAGAAATCAGCCTGACTGTGTGTCTCATAGGAGATAATAGCATGTGTAAAAGTTGGACTGAGAGTGGACATCAAGGAGAGAGCAAAACAGAATTATGTTGTTTTTTTTTTTTTTAAAGTAAGTATCCCTAATACCTAAAATGTTTATTATGCTTAGTGAGCAAGTTCATATATGGTCCAATAGGATGGGCATATCAAATTCAGGCAACATAAAATCCAATATTCTGTCTATCCCAGTGTAGTTCATTTCATGTACGATTTAATTCTAGAAGGGTCTGAAGGCTTTCAGTAACTGAAAAATATTCTACAATGTTATCCTCCACTGATTCATCCAGATTCACTAATGGGAGTGGGTCTGTTGAAGCATTAAGTATTACATTTTATTAGCTCAGTGGACTAATGCATCATCAGTAGAATCTATTCAACCCTTGGGTCGCAGGTTCAAATCGTGGCAGAGGTGACTCAGCCCTTCATCCTTATGAGGTATATAAAATGAGTACCATTAAATTGGGTAATAGTAACAACCCCTGGATGTTGGGCTAAGGTAACATCCCCAGGACGTACTGGAAAACCAGAGTAATCTGAATGTACCTTTCCTGGTTAAATACTTTGTTATTATTATTATCTAAATCCGTCATCAGCTGTCACTGGTTGCTTCTCCTGAGTACAGCTTTTCAAACAACACCAGTCTGCAAAGCCCTGTATAGTAATGTTGCTTGATGTAACTGTACCTACTCTTTCTCATGTAGCAGCCAGTATTTCTATATTTTGGAGTCACTGTTTAACTAACCTGCAGGTCTTGTTTGGTGCAACTGTGTCTGCACCATACAAGTTGTTTTTTTTTTACAATGGCTTCATTTTCATTTTTTTTTTTTATTAATGCTGGAATTGACCATTTCCACCAATAACAAAAACAACTAGATCTCAATGGTGGGAATATTCATAGGGGGGGGGGAACCTATCTAAAGATAGTTTACTATTTAGGATACAATATAAACCAAAGTTTAGTCAGCATGAAACAGGCATATGTTTGCAGCATGATACTGTTTACTCATGCATATTTATTTTGTTGGTAAATTAATCCAATTAACCCCTTAAGACCGGAGGGCGTACTATTACGCCCTATTTTAGGCGGCTCTAAACGCCGCCGGGCGTAATAGTACGCCCTCCGGTCTTTACTTACTCCCAGGGAGCCCCCCCCGTGGCAGATCCTCCTCCTCCGGTGCCGTCTGGCCATGTGAGAGTGAGGTCCTTGCGAGGACCTCACAATCACATGGCCGGGATAGCTGGCTGCAGCATTGCCAGCAGGGGCGCTGCCTGTAATGACAGGTAGTCCCCCTGCTGGCTGGAAATAAATTAAATAAATGTTAAAAGTCTAAAAAAAATTATAATATATACTTAGATCATATATATATATTAGATTATATATATATATATGATCTAAGTATATCTATATACATATGCATACACATACGCACACTGTATAGGTGTATTTTACTATTAATATATATATATATATAATTATATATATATTAATATCAAATTACACGTAGACTGATACTGATTAAATATATATATATAATAATTGTTATATATATATTTATATATAATATAAAAAATTTAATATGTAAATACGTTAAAAAATAAAATTAAAAAATAATTTAAAAAATAAATAAAAAATATATAGATGTGTGTTATTTCGTTCTAACTGTATTGTGATATTAATATATATATATATATATATATATATATTTATATCAATATACACATAGAACAAAATAATATATATATTGATATACATAAATATATACGTATATATCACTATATATATACTTATATATAAATACAAATATTTTTTAAAAATTATATATATATACATATATATTCACATACGTATATATATATACATATATTAATTCTACATATATATTTATGTAATATTTTACATAATTGGGTGTCTTAATTAATTCCAATTAGCGGGACCTGGCTGACAACCCATGCCGAAAGTAAAGGGAATTTATTTGCTAGCACTATATTTAACCCTATAACTTTCCAAGACACCATAAAACCTGTACATGGGGGGTACTGTTCTACTCGGGGGACTTCGCTGAACACAAATATTAGTGTTTCAAAACAGTAAAATGTATTACAACGATGAGATCGCCAGTAAAATTACGTTTTTTGCATTTATCACGCACAAACAGCACTTACATGGACGATATTATTGCTGCGATACTTTTTAATGTTTTGAAACACAAATATTTGTGTTCAGTGAAGTCTCCTGAGTACAACAGTACCCCTCATGTACAGGTTTTATGGTGTTTTCAAAAGTTACAGCATCAAATATAAGGCTTGTGTTTCATTTTTTTCACATTAAAATTTGCCAGATTGGGTTCGTTGCCTTTGAGACCGTATGGTAGCCCAAGAATGAAAATAACCCCTATGATGGCATACCATTTGCAATAGTAGACAACCCAAGGTATTGCAAACGTCCAGTCTTTTTTAGTAGCCACTTAATCACAAACACTGGCCAAAATTGGCATTTTTTGCATTTTTCACACACAAACAAATACTAACGCTAACTTTAGCCAGTGTTTGTCACCAAATGGCTACTAAAAAAGACTGGACATACCCCATTTGCAATACCTTGGGTTGTCTACTATTGCAAATGGTATGCCATTATGGGTATAAATTTAATTCCTGGGCTACTATAAAGTCCCAAAGGCAACGTAACCAATCTGGCGAATTTCAATTTCAAATGTAACGTGCTATATTTGACCCTGTAACTTCCCAAAACGCCATAAAACCTGTACATAGGGGGTACTGTTTTACACGTGTGACTTTGCTGAATACAAATATGTGTTTTTTATTGCAGTAAAAGCAAACAGTATTATGACATTGACAGTTAAAATGTCATGTAGAGCTAAAAAAATAAAAAAAATCTTATTTTCTCCCATTTTTTTTATATTAAATTATGTTTCATAGCTTAATATTTGATATTAAATGAAAGCCCTGTTTCCCCTGAATAAAATTATATATAATAAGGGTGGGTGCATTTAATATGAAAGAGGTGAATTACGGTTGGACAGACATGTAGCGCAAATGCCAGGTTTTGTTTACATTTTGTTTTGTTCACAACGTGTACATTTGTCTCCGTCCTTAAGGGGTTAATACAAATTAATTGAACTTGTGTCTGAAGAGATAACATGCACTTATTCAAAGCAAAAAAGTAATAAAATTAACATACAAAGTTCAGAAAAAGGTCTTAAATCTCATTGATGTTCTGCAAATCTGTCTACACGCAATGAACACCTTACCTGAAAGGAATGCTATACAGCCCATTTCCCTACTTATATTCAAATACTCCCCCCTTCGTTTACATTAATATGTTAAATAAATAAGTTTTACTCACCTTTTTGCAGCACCAAGGCTACCTCTCCACCTCCTATGTCCAATTCAATGGTCCTCATAGAGGAGCAGTAAGGACCTAATGTACATGCACGTGAGAGCTATGCATGCATTCAATCTTTCCCAAAGGAAAGCATTGTATCAGTGCTGTCCTATGGGGCTTCCATGTCATGTGATCGAGTTTTACTCAGTGCCGTTGAAGCTCATGTAGTGGCATCATACGTGTAAATATTGCAGTGTTTTACATTGCAGGGTTAAAATGACAGGTACACTGCCCCGAGACCACTTCAGTGAGATGAGGTGGCCTGGGTGCCTAGAGTGTCCTTTTAAAGGTTTACTCCGAACACCATGGCTACTTTAGTGATTTCAAGTGGTAATGGTACTTGGAGTCTTTGCAGTTTTTTAATATGAAACTCTACACATACTAAGATATTGTCAAAGGTCAATTTGGGCCTATTCATTGCACACAGGGTCATTGATAGGCTGAGGCCCTCAGCTGATGCTCTCAGCCAGTGAATGACCACCCAGATAAGCATCTGGCTCCTGCAGTGCTGCAGCCAGATGCACAACACCCAGAATCAGAGAAGGTTTGGCGAGTGGTGGGGACCCACGTAAGAAGACCATTGCAGAACCATTACACTTTACGTTTTCTTAAAGATATTTTGTTTAACCACTTCAGTTAATAGAAAATAAAGAACGTTGGCCTCCACAAGATACATAAAATGTCATAATTTTCATCAACTCCGTAGGGGTTAAATAAATTAGTTAAGGTGAACTCACAACACCATGTATTACAATACGCCATTGTGATGTAGAACTAAAAAAAGGATCAGCAACAATATCACACACCTATGCATTTCGTTCCAAAAACTTTTTCAAGGTTCAAGCTTCAAAGAGTATTTTGAATGAAATGTGTGATATTTTTGCTGATCTTTTTTATTAGTTCTACATCACAGTGGTGTATTGTAATACATGAAGTTGTGAGTCTGCCTTAACTAATTTAAATAACCCTATGGGGTCGAATAAAAATGGTAGATTTTTATATATCTTGTGAACTCCCATGTTTTCTAATAACTATATCTATTACTTATATTTTGTAATTGATGTCAGAGCTCTGAATCTGAGGGAAGTGTACCATTTAGGTGTTTTATTGTGTCATTTAGTTAACAAATATTGATGTTTAAGCAAATACATGAATAGGTATGATGTTATAATGTTATCATCCAAATGTGAGTAACGTATTAGGCTGAAATATGTTCACTTTAATTTCATCATTATCTATGTATTTCTAATAGTATATATATGCGCTACGGAATCTTTTGACGCTATATAAATGGCAATAATAACAATAACAATATAACAGTTTAAACCCTTAAGGACCGAGGACGGTTCAGGACCGTCATCGGCATATTCCCATTGCCTGCAGGGGGACTGCCTGTGCTGACAGGCAGTCTCCCTGCTAGTGTAAAATAAAAAATAAAAATAAAGTTAGTGTTAATTAAAAATAAAAGAAATTATATATGTATATATATATATATATATATATATATATATATATATGATATATAGACATATATTATATTATATAATATGTCTATATATCATATATATAATGTCATACTAAGTGTATTTTTATATTAATATGTACATATATTAATATAAAAATACACTTATAATTAAATTACACACGTATATATATATAATATATATATAACTATATATATATATATATATATATATTTATAAAATATAAATAATAAGTAATTTAAATTCAATTCAATTTTTTTTAAATAATATTAAAAATTGAAAAAGAAATTATATATCTATATGAAATTTTATTCTAACTCTATTTTAAAATTAATATATATATATATTTATATCAAAATACACTTAGAATGAATTTGTATATATATCTATGTATATATAAATAAATACAAATAATCTGAAATATAAATATGTCCATATACAAAATTACATAAATAATTATATAAATATACACGTAGATTTCAAATATATAAATATGCATATATATTTAAATTCTACCTGCATATTTATGTAATATTTTTACATAATTAAGTAATTTTATTGATTGCAATTTGAGGGACCTGCCTGCCAACCCAGGCCGAAAGTCCAGAGAATTTAATTTGCTAGCACTGTATTTTACCCTGTAACGTTCTACGACACCCTAAAACCTGTACATGGGGGCTACTGTTTTACTCGGGAGACTTCGCTGAACACAAATATTAGTGATTCAAAACAGTAAAACATATCACAGCGATGATATTGTCAGTGAAAGTGACTTTTTTTGCATTTTTCACACACAAACAGCACTTTTACTGATGATATAATTGTTGTGATACGTTTTCCAGTTTTTAAACACTAATATTTGTGTTCAGCGATGTCTCCCGAGTAAAACAGTACCCCCCATGTACAGGTTTTATAGCATTTTTGAAAGTTACAAGGTCAAATATATGGGTCAAATATTTTTACATTGAAAATGGCCAGGTTGGTTACGTTGCCTTTGAGAGCGTATGGTAGCCCAGGAATGAGAATTACCCCTATGATGGCATACCATTTGCAAAAGAAGACAACCCAAGGTATTGCAAATGGGGTATGTCCAGTCTTTTTTAGTAACCACTTGGTCACAAACACTGGCCAAAATTAGCGTTCAATTTAGTTTTTTTACTTTTTTCACACACAAACAAATATGAATGCTTACTTTGGCCAGTGTTTTCGACTAAGTGGCTACTAAAAAAGACTGGACATACCCCATATTGAATACCCTGGGTTGTCTACTTTAAAAAAAATATGTACATGTGGGGTGTTATTCAGAGATTTATGACAGATAATAGTGTTACAATGTCACTATTGATAAATTTTAAAAATGTATGTTTTGAAACTGCAATATCCTACTTGTACCTATAGCCCTATAACATGCAAAAAAAAAAGCAAAAAAGCACGTAAACACTGGGTATTTTTAAACTCAGGACAAAATTTTGAATCTATTTAGCAGTTTTTTTTATTCGCTTTTGTAGATGAGTAAAATATTTTTCAAGTAAAAGTCAAAAAGCATGTATTTTTTTCAATTTTTCATCATATTTTCTTGTTTTTTTAAATTAAAATACATGAGATTATATAAATAATGGTATGTAAAGAAAGCCCCTTTTGTCCTGAAAAAAACAATATATAATTTGTATGAGAACAGTAAATGAGAGAGCGGAAAATTACAGCCAAACACAAACACCACAAAAGTGTAAAAATATGCCTGGTCGCAAATGTACAACATCGTAAAAACAGTCCAGTCCTTAAGGGGTTAACTAATCTGAAAAGTTATTATTCTATAAATGAAATCTTCATTGGGTTGCAAAAATTAAAGATTATAATATAACCAGCAAGAACAATTATTATTTAGTTTTTTCTTTTCAAATAGTTTATATTGAAAAAAATATATATATATTTTTTGTAAGATTACAACAAATTATAAAAACATTGTAATAAGGGTTGGGAAGGGGAAGGAAACTTGGAAGAGGGAAAGGGAGATCCAGGCAAACAAGAGGTGGCAGCTATTAGAATGTGGCCTACTATTATTTTGTTAACTCTGCTGACGGATTTAGGGAATTTCTTCAATAAAGCAAGCTCAGATGTGAAAGTACTAATGTTTCTATCTACCTTAATGATTAGGTCATAAATCATTTTCCAGTATTTGGTTATTTTTGGGCAATACCACCATATGTGGGCCATATTTCCCAAACCGCCACAATATCTCCAACACCGGTCAGAATACATGTTGTTCATGTTGTGTAGTCTGGACGGAACTAAGTACCATTGATACAAAATTTTAAAATTAGTTTTAAAATGGTCAGAGCAAAAAGAACAAATTTTTTAAATGAGTCTTACCGACTGGTGATTTTAATCGATTAAATATAAATCAAATCCACTCTGGCAAAAGAACAAAAAAATTGAAATATTAAACTTGATTTACAGAATTTTATATTTTATAGTCCATTGGATAGTTATAAACTAACCTTCTGTTTATGTGCTAGCTATGCATCCTATGTTTCAAATGCATGGTATATTATTTTTTAGCAAAATAACTGTTATTTTGTCACTTAAGCAGTTAAGTGACACAATCCGCTTTAAGGCAGCAAAAAGAGATTTCCAGTCACTCAAAATGTGAAAGCCGCAGGCAGATTTATTGTAACAAAACAGACAGCAACATTTCGACCTAACAAGAGGTCTTTGTCAAGCTAACACCACAAGCAAACAAAAGTGAATATATAGCAAGTAAAACCCACTTTAAGCTCACACTGAACGTGTTATTAGTTAAATTAGACAAATAATTAAGTATGCTAAACTACACCACTACCTCAATAAGTCTTAAAATAGTAAATGTGAAAAGGGCATATTTTAATGCACTTGAAATCCTTCCATTGTTTTAGAAGTATTTAAATTTAGTTTTCAGTTCCATAAATCTGTCCCCTAAATGTTGACAATATACAATTTATTAGACACAATCAAGCAGCAGGAAAACAAGAAGATTATACCCATTTCTGTTACATTCATGGATAATATATACACATTGATTCAACTGCATCTTGGTTTGGTTTTTTATTTTTTATTTTTTATGTTAATGATAAGAAATATTCACTTTGATACAAAGAAAACAAGACATTTATAATTTTTTTTTTCCTTGTTCCTCATTGATTCAGATTATTAGTTAAAGAGTTTTCTTAGTTCATGAGTTGAACTAAAAAAATCTAATTTTATACTGAAAAAATGTGAATATTGTTCATTTGCAAATGTGATGCAGCACAGTAAATGCACAATATTAGGGCCTATATACATGGTACTGCACATACATATCCACGAAATTGTGTTGGGTTTGAAGTAAGAAAAATGTGAAATGTTCCCCTCTATTTTCATTTTATCCAACAGATCAACTCTAAGTTAAACAGTTCAAATTGAAGCTAGTTTTAATAATACAAAGAACTTGCTTGTAAAGGAGTCTACAACTAAACATAATTAATTCAAATGATTGAGTAAGTGCACTTTCAGTTTAATGTTATCCAAGTGTTTTTACAATATCGATAGCAGCATATTTGGAAAAGTAATCACCATTTACATTAGGCCGCTTTGAATTTTTCCTTTGTGTGCGTGAAGTCAGTAATTAATTTCCCCTTCAAGATAAACTCTCCATTATTAATTATTCTGCCACCATTCATGATCTGCAAAACACACATACAGACATAGTTATTGGTAAAGTTTAATTATTAATTTTGGAGCATGAATGCCAATCCATTGATCAGAACCAAGGATGTAATATTAAACTTGAATTCTGCCAAAATGTGTTAATTATAACTTAAAATGTGTTCATCTCAATTAACCACACGAGATTGAAATTGCATAATAATTCCAAACTTCCTGCTTCAAAAATGCAGTGGTAATTGTATCATTTTTACTCTTTATATACAATATGTGACATACAGGGAGTGCAGAATTATTAGGCAAGTTGTATTTTTGAGGATTAATTTTATTATTGAACAACAACCATGTTCTCAATGAACCCAAAAAACTCATTAATATCAAAGCTGAATATTTTTGGAAGTAGTTTTTAGTTTGTTTTTAGTTATAGCTATGTTAGGGGGATATCTGTGTGTGCAGGTGACTATTACTGTGCATAATTATTAGGCAACTTAACAAAAAACAAATATATACCCATTTCAATTATTTATTATTACCAGTGAAACCAATATAACATCTCAACATTCACAAATATACATTTCTGACATTCAAAAACAAAACAAAAACAAATCAGTGACCAATATAGCCACCTTTCTTTGCAAGGACACTCAAAAGCCTGCCATCCATGGATTCTGTCAGTGTTTTGATCTGTTCACCATCAACATTGCGTGCAGCAGCAACCACAGCCTCCCAGACACTGTTCAGAGAGGTGTACTGTTTTCCCTCCTTGTAAATCTCACATTTGATGATGGACCACAGGTTCTCAATGGGGTTCAGATCAGGTGAACAAGGCCATGTCATTAGATTTTCTTCTTTTATACCCTTTCTTGCCAGCCACGCTGTGGAGTACTTGGACGCGTGTGATGGAGCATTGTCCTGCATGAAAATCATGTTTTTCTTGAAGGATGCAGACTTCTTCCTGTACCACTGCTTGAAGAAGGTGTCTTCCAGGAACTGGCAGTAGGACTGGGAGTTGAGCTTGACTCCATCCTCAACCCGAAAAGGCCCCACAAGCTCATCTTTGATGATACCAGCCCAAACCAGTACTCCACCTCCACCTTGCTGGCGTCTGAGTCGGACTGGAGCTCTCTGCCCTTTACCAATCCAGCCACGGGCCCATCCATCTGGCCCATCAAGACTCACTCTCATTTCATCAGTCCATAAAACCTTAGAAAAATCAGTCTTGAGATATTTCTTGGCCCAGTCTTGACGTTTCAGCTTGTGTGTCTTGTTCAGTGGTGGTCGCCTTTCAGCCTTTCTTACCTTGGCCATGTCTCTGAGTATTGCACACCTTGTGCTTTTGGGCACTCCAGTGATGTTGCAGCTCTGAAATATGGCCAAACTGGTGGCAAGTGGCATCGTGGCAGCTGCACGCTTGACTTTTCTCAGTTCATGGGCAGTTATTTTGCGCCTTGGTTTTTCCACACGCTTCTTGCGACCCTGTTGACTATTTTGAATGAAACGCTTGATTGTTCGATGATCACGCTTCAGAAGCTTTGCAATTTTAAGAGTGCTGCATCCCTCTGCAAGATATCTCACTATTTTTGACTTTTCTGAGCCTGTCAAGTCCTTCTTTTGACCCATTTTGCCAAAGGAAAGGAAGTTGCCTAATAATTATGCACACCTGATATAGGGTGTTGATGTCATTAGACCACACCCCTTCTCATTACAGAGATGCACATCACCTAATATGCTTAATTGGTAGTAGGCTTTCGAGCCTATACAGCTTGGAGTAAGACAACATGCATAAAGAGGATGATGTGGTCAAAATACTCATTTGCCTAATAATTCTGCACTCCCTGTATGTATTAAATTACATTGGACAAAAAATATTCATACCATATGTATATGCCATGTCAGAGATAAAATATAATTGATGCACTTTTAATGCTAACCATGCAATATTTTTCAACCTTTGTTTTTCTTTTTGTTAGTTTCTCCATTTTGATTATGATAACCATGGGCCTACTTTAATGTATATTGTGCAAAAAAAATATTACTGAATAGCAAGAGCTACATACTAAGAATACCAAAATGATCACGTATTGAAAACACTGCTTTATTAACCCCTTAAGGACACAACTTCTGGTAAAAAAGGCAATCATGACGGAATATTTCCTTCATGTGTCCTTAAGGGATTAAACTTGTCAGTGTGCTTAGTATATCACATGGCCAGTAGGTTTCACGATCGGTTACCATAAAGTACAGATAATTACTATCATTGTTACTAATTATATCTGAAAGCTTTTGAATTGTAACCTTTAGAAGAAAGCATCAGGAATTTTTACTTTTTAATAGTTTCTAATATGAAATACTTAATATATAAATCATTTTAATATTGGCTCACAGAGCAAAGGAATTAAAATACTTAAAAAATGAAGGTATCGTTTTTGAACTTTGCCATAATAATCTGCTTTTTACCAACCCTCCCCATTTTTTTTCCTGGTGAGAGAGAAAAATCAATAGGTCTATCTGGACCTGCCAGGCATGTCTAATTGATTTCCAGATGTCAGATTAAAAGAGTTTTATTCATTAAGATTATAATGGGCTCTGGAGAGCCTCTATGCTATAATTGGAAAAGGAGGGATTATTAAATCTATTACATATTCCTACACAATGGAATGTGCCCTGCTGTAAGTGAAGATACTGATATAATTTTACCGAGGTCAGATGTACTTGTGAAGTTCAAAGTGTTGACGTAGTCTAATAGTTTTATCATTAAATATGAAAATATGATGTGATACTCTATAGAGTTTACACAATTGATTGGATTTGCTACATAGCTAATCCATTTCTTACAATATTATTTGAAAATGTACTAAATGACACAATAAATAAATAAAAAAAGCTCGCGCATTAGACCTCCCTATAGGAAAGCATTGAATTAATGCTTTCCTATGGGGACGCTGGAGTCATGAGGACGTCCAGTGTCAGATACCGGACCAAAAGTCAGTTTGGATTCCGGAAGCCCTCTAGTGGCTGTCTGGTATACAGCCACTGAGGGCAGATTTATTGCTGCAATGTAAACATTGCAGTTTCTCTGGAACTGCAATGTTTAACATTGCAGGACTAAGTGCAAAAGGGACACAACACCCAGACCACTTCAGTGAGCTAAAGTGGTCTGGGTGCCTACAGTGTCCCTTTAAATATTTAGCAAACTACATCATAAACCAGTCCAGACAAGATAAAGCCAGGGTAAACATTGCAAATGAAGAGAATAATTACTATATATAGGATGAGGTAGAGGCAAAAAATGCCTACAAAATTCAAAATATAAACAAAGAACAAGTTAGACCTGTGCTGCAGATACTCCACACTGAAGTCCCAACAGTGTATATACAACCAAAAAACAAACAAGAGTCCTGCACATCCAGTATAGGTGTGCACACCCAGGTGCTACCACAATTTATATGAGGACAAAGTAAAACAGCAAAAGTTTCGAGCAGCAGCCCTTTCTCAATGCTAATTAGCATTGAGAAAGGGCTGCTGCTCGAAACTTTTGCTGTTTTACTTTGTCCTCAAGAGAAGAATTAGAAACATTGTTTTTTTGTTTCTCCTCTTTTCTGTATGTTTTCGCTATGCTGACAGACAGATCTATAAGATTAGGCAAAAGGAGAATAAGCAAGAAAATAGCACAGTCGGTAAAAAAGGGGGATAAAACATTTTTAGATGAGAAAAAGAAAGTAAAACAAGGATTAGTTAGATTACAAACAAAAGAAGGAAGGTATGTAGAATAAGGATAAAGGTCTAGCTGATTGCCTCAATTAATATTTTTGTTCAGTATTTACAGGTGAAAATGAAGGAAAGGGGCCTCCGTTAGGAAAAAGGACAAATGAGTCCAGTGGCGTACACATGACCCATGGGGCCCCGGTGCGAAAATTGATCCGTGGCCCCCCCCCCCGCGCGGGCCGGGCCGCAACACATGGCGGTGGGCAACTGGTCGCAGGGGTTACAGGGCTGCGACCCCTGCGACCGCGGTATGTACGCCAGTGCATGCAGATGCACACACACTTAAAGGACCACTCTAGGCACCCAGACCACTTCAGCTTAATGAAGTGGTCTGGGTGCCAGGTCGAGCTAGGGTTAACCCATTTTTTCATAAACATAGCAGTTTCAGAGGAACTGCTGTGTTTATGAATGGGTTAAGCCTTCCCCTATTTCCTCTAGTGGCTGTCCCATTGACAGCCGCTAGAGGCGCTTGCGTGCTTCTCACTGTGATTTTCACAGTGAGAGCACGCCAGCGTCCATAGGAAAGCATTATGAATGCTTTCCTATGTGACCGGCTGAATGCGTGCACAGCTCTTGCCGCGCGTGCGCATACAGCCGACGGGAGGAGAAGAGGAGGATCGGAGGAGGAGAGCTCTCCGCCCAGCGGTGGAAAAAGGTAAGTTTTACCCCTTTCCAGAGCCGGGCGGGAGGGGGTCCCTGAGGGTGGGGGCACCCTCAGGGCACTATAGTGCCAGGAAAACGAGTATGTTTTCCTGGCACTATAGTGGTCCTTTAAAGGACCACTACAGACACCCAGATCACATCAGCTCAATGAAGTTGTCTGGGTGTCAGGTCCCTCTAGTTTTAACCCTGCAGCTGAAAACATAGCAGTTTCAGAGAAACTGCTATGTTTCACTGAGGGTTAATCCAGCCTCTAGTGGCTGTCTCACGGACAGCCGCTAGAGGAGCACACTGAACGTCCATAGGAAAGCATTGAGAAATGCTTTCCTATGGGCGGTTTGAATGCGTGCGCGGTCGCATTCGGAGCTGAGAGGCTGAGGGATCCTCAGTGCCAAGGGAGTCCGGCGCTGGAGAAAGGTAAGTGCTGAAGACACACACACACACACTTACAGTCACATACACACTAGCTAACAGACACACACATTTACTGACAGAGATACAGTCAGCGACAGACATACATACACACTCACTTACAAAACATACACTCTCATTGACAAACACACACTCACTAACAGACATAAAACAGACTCACTAACACACACACACTCAGTAAGACACACACAGTAACACACTCACTGACACTCACTAGCAGACACACACACTAACACACTAACACTCACACACACTAACACACACACACACACACACTAACACTCACTCTAACACTCACACACACTAACACTCACACACACACACACACACACTAACACTCACTCTAACACTCACACTCACTCTAACACTCACACACACTAACACTCACTCTAACACTCACACATGATTTTTTTTTTTTTTTAATATAATCCCCCCAGCCTCCTTACCTCTTGGAGTGCTGGGGGGGATTATTCCCTGGGGTCCAGTGGGGCTCCTGGGCGGGTGGCCGGTCGGGCAGGCAGGCGGGCGCGCGAGGGAGCACTCAGTGCTTCCTCTTCAGCTCCCTCGCGCGCCGCGCAGGGATGCCGGAGCCGGAAGATGACGTCATCTTCCGGCTCCGGTATCATTGCGGTGCGCGAGGGAGCTGAAGAGGAAGCACTGAGTGCTCCCTCGCGCGCCCGCCTGCCTGCCCGACCGGCCACCCGGGGTCAGCAAGGCCAGCCTCAGCGGGGCCCTGGGGTGGTCGGCTCCTGGGCCCCCCAGGGGAAGAGGCTGGCCCTGTGGGTACATACCAGGTCGCAGGGGCGGCCGGGCCCCCTGGTGGGCCGGGCCCGGTCGCAGTCGCGACCCCTGCGACCCTGGTATGTACGCCAGTGAATGAGTCATTTGTTACATGTTTGTTTTTACAGAGGAAGAGGTTCTATTTCAACTGTCAAAAGTAAAGACAAATAAGTTGATGGGGCTTTGATGCGATACACCCAAAGTTATTAAAATAACTTAGTGGTGTAGTGGCAAAACTATTAACGGATCTATTTAACCAATCATTGTTAACAGGAGTAGTCCCAGAAGATTGGAAATTAGCGAATGTTGTGCGCATTTACAAGAAAGGTAATAGGGAGGAGTCGGGCAACTATAGGCCAGTAAGCCTTACTTCAGTTGTGGGGAAAGTGATGGAAACCATGTTAAAGAATAGGATTGTTGAAAATCTAAAATCACATGGATTTCAAGATCAGAGACAACATGGGTTTACTTCAGGGAGATCATGCCAAACTAATCTTATAGATTTTTTGATTGGGTAACTAAAATAATAGATCAGGGTGGTGCAGTAGACATTGCTTACCTAGATTTCAGTAAGGCTTTTGAACCTGTTCAACACAGAAGGCTCATCAATAAACTGCAATCTTTAAGTTTCGATTCCGATATTTTTGAATGGGTTAGACAGTGGCTAAATGACAGGCAACAGAGGGTTGTTGTCAATGGAGTATATTCCAAGCAAATTCTAGTTACCAGTGGGGTACTTCAGGGATCTGTACTTTGACCCATTCTCTTTAATATTTTTATTAGTGATATTGCCGAAGGTCTTGATGGTAGGGTATGTCTTATTGCTGATGATACTAAGATATGTAACAGTGTTGATGTTCCAGGAGGGATAAGCCAAATGGCAAATGATTTAGGTAAACTAGAAAAATGGTCAGAGCTGTGGCAACTGACATTTAATGTGGATAAGTGCAAGATAATGCACCTTGGACATAAAAATAAAAGGCAGAGCATAGGATATTTGATACCCTACTAATCTCAACATCTGAGGAAAGGGATTTAGGAGTAATTATTTCAGATGACTTAAAGGTAGGAAGACAGTGTAATAGAGCAGCTAGAAATGCTAGCAGAATGCTTGGTTGTATAGGGAGAGGTATTAGCAGTAGAAAGAGAGAAGTGCTCATGCCATTGTACAGAACACTGGTGAGACCTCACTTGGAGTATTGTACGCAGTACCGGAGACCGTATCTTCAGAAGGATATTGATGCTCTAGAAAGAGTTCAGAGAAGGGCTACTAAACTGGTTCATGGATTGCAGGATAAAACTTACAAGGAAAGGTTAAAGGAGCTTAACATGTATAGCTTGGAGGAAAGATGAGACAGGGGTATATGATAGAAACATTTAAATACATAAAGGGAATCAACACAGTAAAGGAGGACTCTATATTTAAAAGAAGAAAAACTACCACAACAAGAAGACATTGTCTTAAATTAGAGGGGCAAAGGTTTAAAAATAATATCAGGAAGTATTACTTTACTGGGAGGGTAGTGGATGCATGGAATAGCCTTCAAGTTAAAGTGGTAGAGGTTAACACAGTGAGGGAGTTTAAGCATGCGTGGAATAGGCATAAGGCTATCCTAGACTTAAGATAAGGCCAGAGACTAATTAAAAGTATTTCAAAATATTGGGCAGATTAGATGGGCAGAATGGTTCTTATCTGCCGTCACATTCTATGTTTCTATGACTGTCAGGTGTGAACCACAATGTTTACAACAATAATAGACATGGAGCTAAGATGGAGACTCCAAGATGCAGGATGAAGAGGTATAGATTTCTACATTTAAATTTTAAATTTCACATATCACAAATGCACATATGTTAGTATAGAGATAAGGAAAAATAAAAACCTAAAAATCTTGTGAAGTGACAATTTCCCTTTAACTAATCAAATATTTGTACGTAAAAGTACAATACAGTTTTATATTCTGAATAAATTATACAGTTGTTATTATTATTATTATTTATATTATTATTATTCAAAGGAGATGGGGACTTCAGGAACCTCAAATAACCAGGATGGACAAGCATAATTCATACGTGGTTTTCGTTTAAAATCAATATAAAACATGAAAGATTAGAAAGTAATATGAATAAATAAGTGTTTTAAAGAGAATTCACCACCATTGCACATAAGACCATTAATCTAGGTGAGTGGTACCAGCAGTGTGAACTACCCCTGGTGCAGCCAGTGAGAACACATCGGAGTCCGCACACTGTGGGGCCCATTGGGTGGCCAATGCATTTAGGGCCTCCCGATAGGCATTTGTCATCAATAATAATTTTGCTGATGCTACGAGGAAGTGTGAGCCTGTCAATTTCTCCCAGCTATATAGAGAGCCATGTGGGATGCAGAGAGGAGGAGGTGGCACATGAGTGATGAGAAGCAAGGAGAGCCAGCTCCATGTACTGCTTTTAGATATGTAGGTCAATGGTTGCTGACCCTAAAATGCCTTTTTTGTTATTGGTACCAACAATCAGCTGGTTTATTTACAATTTTTTCTGGTGCATTATTGTAAAAGCTTGTCTACTGATGCGAACCTAAAATGAATGTGGAGAGCATCAATGAAGCGGTCTAATTTTTTAGACAGTGATCTGGCATGTAGTAAACTGTCCTGCTTTCCATCACCAAACTTCAGGAGGCAGTGATAACGGTCCAGTTTAATGAATCAGGGGACTTCCACAGAGAAAAGATGCATAGTCAGACACAACAGAGTAGAGAGAGAGATAAAAGAAACTGTAGGTAATAATGACCATGGAAGAAAATATAGCAACATTTAGAAACTTGCTAGCAAGGTGTAGAGGACTATGGGAATCAAACAGGGCATGGACAAACCATAGTCCTAAATTTACTGAATAAGCAGAGCCATTCTGGGGACAACACTAGGGGAGGCAGGGGCAGATCCAGTGGGGAGAACAAGGACAGGTGGCCCCCCCAAGGTGTCAGGTGTTCGTTTTGGATAGTTGTCATCTGGCCACAGATACAGCTCTCCATCATTGCAACCAATGACGTCTTTCACATTTGGTTCTCCCTTGTCTGATTGAGTCTGGTTCATTATTCCCGAACTCTGCAGGCCAATTCTGTTGGTGCTGATGAGCGTGAGGAAAGATTTAAACCAGTTAAGGACTGTGCCTCCTAGACCACAGATGTGCTGCAAGCGCTCTAGTAAAATCCTATGGTCAATGGTGTCAAATGCAGCTTAGAGATCCAGGAGAATTAGGATGGAGTAAACACCTTTGTCTCTTGCCATAAGGAGATCATTTAGCACTTGAACTAAACTGGGGCTCATCTAGGAAGGCTGTTTCCAGGCTGTGGCAGCATCTGAAGCCTGACTGGAAAGTAGTTATGATGACAGGAGTACCCCATCCAAGTTCCCTGGTAAAGGGACAAACTATTAATCAAAGGTTTGCCCTCTTTTCTGGGTCTCTGATGGACTCTGTGTTTCCTAGCATCTCCACCTCTGGCCACACAAGAGCGCACATGCATGTTCTGGAGTTACATGACCCCTGTCCACCAGTGAATGATAGGGAAGGGCTATATAAGCCCATTTCATTATTTCTTCTTTGCCCTGTTGTGGTTTTTACTTCTTTGGTTATCCGAGAGCGCGTTTGGTATTATTATTCCTGGTTTTTGATCTTGGCTTTTTCTGACTATCTGTATTTCTGGTATCCCTGATCCTTTGGCTTTGTCTTCTCGTTTATGCTCCTGTCTGTGTCCCTGACTTTGGCTTGTTTCTGACTATTCTTTCTACATTAAATCCGACCATTCTAATGCCCGGTAATTCGTTTTTCTAGTTGACTTGATTCTGCATGTTGGGCAGCAGCCCCCTCCTGACACTGAGCTGGCTATGTTGTTTATAGAGTGCTCCATTAAATTTACCACAGCAATGTTGAATTACTATTTCTAAAGACTAGCATACTGTACATGTACAATATAATATAATCAAATGCAAGGTCAAAATAGTCAAATTGGAAAAGTTCTCTAAGTCAGCTATGCTTTTAGTTTGGCCACCCAAAAATTCAAGTTTACTTTGAATTCACACACCGGGTTATAACTAGAATTAATTGTATATTTTCTTACAATAATTTTAAATTGGTGAATTAAAGCAAATTTCAGATGGTAATTTTTCAGTGTGCACACCCTAACGTGGCATGCTGCAAATAATTATATATACAGGAACCTGACCAAACTGCATTGCAGTTTTTTGTATTGTTTTAGAAGGCACATTTTTTTTCTTTCAGTTTGAGTATATATATATATATAAAACATAAAGCTTTATTTTTCATTATTTCATGGGAGATTTCAAGGTTCTTGGCTTCTTTTTAGGTTCAATGTATTTTATTAAACAGATGGAGCAGTATCAGAAATATCTGATGCTTCAGCCGCAATGGACTAATACACAATGACAGTTGTAAACCACTGTAGCTTAGTACCAGAGCTGCTCCCTACAGACTGCAATTCCCATTCACCAATATAAAATACCAAACATAACGGATGCTTAAGTACATGGCATTTGGAATACCAAAGATTACCAGTTCCCTGTCCTTTTTGAAGGCTGAAGAAACATAGACTTAAATGGGAACTGTCATTTTAAAGATGTTTAGTATTATATTTACATATCCCCTATATTTACCAAATATTTATTGTGAGGATTTAAAAAAAAAAAAAAAATGGTAAGGTAAAATGAATTAAAACTAAGAATACTCCTATCTTCCTGTTAATCATTGTTACAAACTCTGTCTATGGCACATGGTAACATAGAAAAAGCATACTGTAAACAGGAGAGATAAAACAATGTTTCTATTTCTTATAACTCATTTGCATTGCATATACTATATGTTCTTATGATAACAATTTCCTTTACAGTAACAGAGTACACATTCCCAGTTTAAAAAGCCTATTAAGAATGCACCTTCTCCAGTTCCACAATATTTGGTTGTTTAGGCTCTGTAGGCAGAAGGTTTTATTCGGTCTTTAATTTGAGGGTACCAATTACATCCATAGAATGTGTAAAACACATGCATAGGCAGACCCCTATTACAAATCATTATATGTTATTCTTTGTTGCAAGTCCTTTACACCCAATGCCTTACAAAAGTCTTAGTCTCATAAATGATGGCCTGCCAGGCCTGTATTAATTATTATTATTTATAAAGCGCAAACAAATTCTGCAGCACTGTAGAATGGGTTGGCTAACAGACATGTATTTGTAACCAGATGAGTTGGATACACAGGAACAGAGTGGTTGAGGGCCCTGCTCAATGAACTTATATGCTAAAGTGATGGTATAGTGACACATAAGGTAAGCAAGGCTGGCCCTTCCTATAGGCCAATTATGGGGGCTGTCTAGGGTGCTGCTTAAAGAGGGGCGCCGACCCTGTGGCTTTATGATCGTCTGTGCCGCCTCTCTATCAAGTTTCCGTTGCGGCTGCCCCTCTAGTGGGCCACCGGCCATATTCCTGGGCACTACAGAGCACTTACATTGCTACTCATTAGCGCCCGGTAAAACACTGGTCCTGCGGTATACACATCAACCCACTCAACCAGACCCCCTCCTAGACATCCATTGCAGCAGGCAGCAGCAGCGCGAGGGCACTTCAGTTCCTTTACATGGGGAGAAGTGGGCGGGAGCATTTCTAAAGAAATGTGTAAAACAAAAAAGTACTCCCCCTGGAGTGATTACTTCCGGGTTGCTCCACATGGAGCCCGGCAGTGAGGCAGAGCATCGGAAGCTATCAGGCAGGCTTCCGAGGCTCTGCTTGTGCTGAGTGCCTCGAGGTGTCGTGGCACACAGTAAAATAAATAATAAAAAATTTAAATTATATATATATATATATATATATATATATATATTTTTTTTAAATTAACTCCTTGCCTCCCTCTTCCTCCCTCCCTCTCCCATGTACTTACCGATCGCCGCCATTCCCCCGCCAGCCATTGGTCTTCTTCTTCTATGGGGGGACTGTCTGACAGCCCAGACAGTCCCCCCTCTGCAAATTAGGACCCCCAGGAGCCATGTGACTGCTCTCTCTCTATATATATGTATATAGATATATAAGAAAACCGAGATGTTTGCACTCCTGGATTTGAGAGTAATTGCCCGGTGCTGGTCAGGCACAGGGTACAAAACAATGATTGGAAATAACCGCACTCCAAGGACTTGATGATAGTAAAAATAAAATATAACTTTTATTCTATATCATTTAAAAATATCAACGTTTCAGCCCCAATACATGGGCTTTCATCAGGATGGCAATAAAAACTATGTGTATATATAAATAAATAAAAATAATATGACATATAAACATGTCCATATACATAATTACAGAAATAATTTCATAAATATACAGGTAGACTTCAAATATATAAATATGTATATATATTTAAATTCTATGTGCATATTTATGAAATATTGTTACATAATTAAGTAATTTTATTAATTGCAATTTGGGGGACCTGCCTGACAATCAAAAGTCCAGAGAATTTAATTTGCTAACACTATATTTAACCATGTAACTTTCCAAGACACCCTAAAACCTGTACATGGGGGATACTGTTTTACTCGCTGAACACAAATATTAGTGTGTCAAAACAGTAAAATGTATCACAGCGATGATATTGTCAGTGAAAGTGAAGTTTTTTGCATTTTTCACACACAAAGGCATTTTCACTGATGTTATCATTGTTGTAATACATTTTTCTGTTTTGAAACACTAATATTTGTTTTCAGGGAAGTCTTCCGAGTATAACAGAACCCCCATGTACAGGTTTTAAAGTGTTTTTGAAAGTTACAGGGTCAAATATAAGACAATTTTTTCACATTGAAATTCGCCAGATGTTGCCTTTGAGAATGTATGGTAGCCCAGGAATGAGAATTACCTCCATGATGGCATACCATTTGCAAAAGAAGACAACCCAAGGTATTGTAAATGGGGCATCTTCAGTCTTTTTTAGTAGCCACTTAGTCACAAGCACTGGCCAAAGTTAGCGTTCATAATTTTTTTTTCATTTTTAACACACAAACAAATATAAATGCTAACTTTGTCCAGTGTTTGTGACTAAGTGGCTACTAAAAAAGACTGGACATACCCCATATTGAATACCCTGGGTTATCTACTTTTCTAAAATATATGGTTTGATGTAGGTAAATTACATTGGCCAGCTTCAAAAATGTCCCAAATAGGACATGGGTGCATGATGACCAGCTGTGAAAATTCTAAGTTGGAAAATGGGAATGTGCGCTCTCCAAATAAGGTCTTTTAGCCCCCAGAGCCTGACACACCTATACATGGGTAATATCACTGTACTCAGGAGATGTTGCTGAACACATATTGGGGTTTTCTTTGGCAGTAACCCTCAAAGTTCTCAGTACATGTATTCTTAAATTGCTATGTGTGTCCAAAAAAATTACCATTTATTATTTTTTTAAAATTTTTGGCATAGATTAGTGGTAAAATGGTTGCATGAAAAGTTTTAAAAAAAGTATAATACCTTAGGTTGTCTTCTTTTAAAATATATATACATGTGAAGGGTTATTCAGGAATTCCTGACAGATATCATTGTCACAATGTAACTTGAGTTCATTTTGAAAAAAAATGGTTTGGAAATAGCAAAGTGCTACTTGTACTTATAGCCCTATAACTTTCCCCAAAAAACTAAGACCATGTTAACATTGGGCATTTCTAAACTCTAAAATTTTAAAAACTATATAGCATGGGTGTTTTTTTTGGCGGTTGTAGATGCGTAACAGGTTTTGGGGGTCAAAGTTCAAAAAAAGTGTGCATTTAAAAAAACTTCATCATATGTTCTAATTTTTTTTAGAGTATATTATATGATATGATGGTATCTTTAGAAAGACCATTTAATGGCGAGAAAAATGGTATATAGTATGTGTGGGTTCAGTAAATGAGTAAGAGGAAAATTACAGCTAAACACAAACACTGCAGAAATTTAAAAAAAGCCCTGGTCGCAAATGGTAAGAAAATTGAAAAGCTGTTTGGTCACTAAGGGGTTAAAAAAAGTTTTATGGATTGCTGTCTGCCTTTGAATCAGCATAATATTCTGTGTTGGAGCAGTTCAACACTCATGTTTATATTTCAGGATCTGAATACAAAGTAACATTATTTCTTGGGAGAATTATACAAAAAATGCATATGCCATTAAGTGGGCATTAAATAGAGTTACGCATCTAAACTTAAAGCAAAACTTTAGAAATACAAGCATATCAAACATATCCTAACACTCAAGTGTCCTAGTTACAGTTCAGATGTGCAGCATGTTTAAATTGATAAAAAAAAAAACTGGTGCACTTCCAGCATTGTAACCATTACAGTAGGCTGTAGTGGGTATGTTGCTTGTTGTATTCATTTAAGTTACCAGTTTCCGCTTATTTCTATTTGACCTTGCTTTCTTTCAAATTCATGTTCCTGGAGAGGTGAGACAATTCATAAACTTGTGAATATGTCGAAATCCGCTTAAAGACACTTTGAATAGAGCAAATTATGTGGCTATAAAGGATGGGTGCTTATTTTATTATTATTTTTATAAGACTAGAATGAAAGGCTTAGAAATATGAGGGATATGGGCATTACACACATGATGTATTTGCAAGCAAAGATTGATTTGCTTAATGTATTTTATGTATGCATTTTATAGTAAATGCTAATATTATTGCCTGTTTTCATTCGGAAGTGAAAGAGTTAAGTGACTTATGCTAGAATGTGTACACCAATTTAGACAAAACCAAGGAAACACTTGAATCAAATTAAGCATGAGGTTTGCATCATAAATAAATCATAAACAGGTAATTGTATGGATTTATTAACCTAAATATGTATTGCGAGAAACTAAAAGAGAACTAGACTCTGAGATTAATTTCAGGCTTATTGGGTGATCGGTCAAAATTCTGATTTCCAATGATGCTATAATCCCAAGGGAACCAACTTGTGCAATGGATGAACATGTTTAGTTGGGTTCTGGGTACACAGTGGAGAAGATGCTGAGATTTTTGTTTATTTTTGAGGGGTTGGCACAAATGATCAGCTTAATTTCCAATGACGAACAAGAGGTCTGCCCAATTATATGAGCTGGGTCTTCTGTCCAAGCAAGTGGTATTAAAAAATGATGATTGATGGTTAGGGTATAGCTGGGACATATTGATTTTACTCAAAGATCAAGTGACAACTGACCAAAAAAGGAAAAAAACAGGGAGCAGTAAATCATTCTATACTTCCAAGCAGCATTCTTCCAAACACTATGACTGCAGCTACTGAGGGAGACAGACCAGCAGTGATACAGCGTGTTCTACCCTATTTGTGCCTATATGGGAGTAGGAGATAGTCTGAGTCATCGATTCTGCGTGTGAGACTTAGCTTGCTGCTGTGTCCAGCTGTTAGCTACTGCCGAGGAGCTTGAAAGAACTTTAAATGGGGGATAGCAGATTGACATTTCATAATAATTCCTAGTGTGAGGTTAGATTACCAAAATACACTTGCTATAGTTTTTTTTTTTTAAATGTAATTATGTTAACTCTTTGGGGAAAGAAAATCTTTTTTTAGGGTGTTTGGTATCTAGTAAAAAAGAAAAACAAATGTTCCTCTTGCCTAGCCAGGGTCATTGAGTCAAATGTGTATCTAGCTAAGTTACTGCAAGGAGCATTTGAAACAACTTTTTCCACTTTAGCTATTTTGGTCTTGAATTTGAAATTCACTTTGAATTCTCACTTTAGCGAATCACCCTATATTTTACCAATATACAGTTTAGTGAGGTTGTAGTGCAGCGTACCAAAGTAGTGTCCTCAATGTCTGTTGTTGGTGGTGCTGATAGTGATAAATTCAATGATGAGAATTCTGTTTCCAGCATTATTGCAGATATAGCACTTTTACCTCTGGCCCTGGTTCTACTCACTTGTGATTATGATGAGCCAGGGGAATAAGAAGAGGAGAGTGTGGAGAGGACAGGCAGCAGTCCAGTATTTTCTCTGGCAGCTAATGTGCGCTTGCCTTCTGCATCTTCTCCAACATCTCCAAGGCCATCTGTATCGTCTATAGAATACCCTAATTTAATGAAGACAGTTGCAACATCAGCTGCATTTGGTGCTAGTGGAAAAAGTAGCTCACCCACTATCAATATTACCATTACCACCACCGCTACCACCGCCATCACCAATACCTCCATCAACATTAACTGTACCAGCACCATCAACATTTCCATTAGCATCAAAAGACCAAGTGCTAGTGCATAGGCTAGTGTTTGGGATCACTTTGAGTACTTCCAAGAAGGCAGACTTGCAATGCAGATTTTATGCGGTTAGGAAGTAAGTAAGGGGCAGGGCTGGTGCGTCCTATAGGCATCTTAGGCAGTTGCCTAGGGCACATTGGCCCAGGGGGCCCCAGATTTATGTGACCGGCAGGAGGTAAGCGCACAGCGCTCCCTCCTGCCAGTCACTCAATCTAGCGTTGCCGGCGAAGTAACAGGAAGAGCTCACTCAGTGAGCACTTCCTGTCAGTCCGCCGGCGGCTGTGTACAGGAAACAGAAGATCCTGTACCGCGGTCCGTGCCACCCAGCCACGCTACATAGGTAGGAGGCACAACAGGGAGGGAGGATCACTAAGGGGGGGATGAGGGGGAGGACCACTAAGGGGGGAAGGAGACAACCAAGGGAGGGAGGGGGGACTGGAGAGGACCACTAAGGGGAGGAGGGGAGGTCCACCAAGGAGGGGAGGGCCACTAAGGGGGAGAGAGAGGACTACCAAGTGGGGAGAGATGGGACTGGAGAGGACAACTAAGAGGTGTGGGGTGAGAGAGGGAAGACCACTAAGGTGGTGGGGGAGAGGGAAGACCACTGAGGTGGTGGGGGAGAGGGAGGACCATTAAGGGGTTGGGGAAAGGGAGGACTACTAAGAGGGGGGGAGAGGGAGGACCACTAAAGGGGTAGGGGGGAGAGGGAGGACCACTTAAGAGAGGGAGGACCACTAAGGGTCTTACGGTTGGGGGGGTGAGAGGACCACTAAGGAGGGAGAGTGGGGAGTGAGAGTACCACTAAGGGGGAACAGGGGGAGTGAGAGGACCACCACGGGGGGACTGGAGAGGACCACTAAGAAGAGGGGAGATCACTAAGGGACAGGGAGGGAAGATGAACACTGAGGGACAGGGAAGAGAAGGGAGAGACCACTAAGGGACAGGGCAAGGGGAGAGCTCTAAGGATAGAGGGGTAGGGGAGATTACAAAGAAACAGGGGAGATCACTAAGATACAGGACGGGTGGGGAGAGCACTAATGGACTGGAGGAGAGGGAATATCACTAAGGGGCAGGGGGCCAAGGGAGAGCACTAAGGGTCAGGAGAGGAGGAGAGAGCACTAAGGGACAGGAGGGGAGAACACTGAGGGACAGGAGGGGAGATTACTAATTGATAGGAGGGAAAAGTACCATAAAAAAAAAAAGAGCTGCTCCCCTCTCAGCCCCTTTCCTACCCCACAAACCCTCTCTTTTACACTACACACATACACAATACATCCTTACACATACACAGAAACACATAATGCATCCCTACACACACACAGACACAAACATACAATGCATCCATACTCACACACAGACACACCGAAACACACAATGCATACCTTATGCGCACACACACACACACACACACACACTACTTCTCTTACACACACAGAAACAAAATGTGTCTCTTACACACACTCAATGCACCCCTTACAGACACACACTGCATTAAATTACATACACAGAAACACACTTTGTATTCCTTACACACACACACAGAAACCCACAATGCATTCCTTACACACAAACACACACTGCATCCCATATACACACACACTACATCCCTTACACAAATTGGTATCCCTATACACTACATTCCATAAGAACACACACACACACATTACATCCTCTACAATAACACATAATACATCCCCTACACACATACACTCCACTCTCTTTGAGCAAACTCATGGGTGGGCCATGTAGGTGGACTTATGGGCGGGGATTGTAGGCATACTCATGGTCAGGCCCTTGGGGCCCAGTCCTTGAGCTGTGTAAGGGGCCCCAAAAATGGAGCTGCTTCCTATTTGCTAATTGTTGTGAGCACTGTTACAAACAGTCTTCAGAGAGCCTCTTCTACACCAGACCTGTAGAGCTAGACTGCAGCCTGAACCCATCATAATCCTCTTGTCCTCATCTGGTGGTAAGTAGGCAATCTAATATATTGTTAGTGGCACTAATCTCTAATTTACCTCACATTAAAAGGCCACTATAGCCACCAGAAGCACTACAGTTTAATGTAGTGGTTCTGGTGTCTTTAGCCTGTCCCTGCAGGCTTTTTAAGGTAAACATACTGCCTTTTCAGATAAAAGACACTTTGTGCAGAACTGGCGTTGGCCCATATGGCAGATCATATGAGTGGGGCATTGTGATGTCACATGGTAAGCAGAACATATACGGGGCGGTACATTTTTGCTTGCCTAGGGCAGCAAAAAAATCCTTGCACGGGCCCTGCTTAGGGGCAAGTAGAAGATTTCTTACTAATGACTGGGTGCCCACTGAACGTTTCCTTAAATTTTTGGATAAATACCCTCTTTTGAACTTTGAATGACCCCTGCTCCCCATTTTTCATTATTAGAATTTAGCAAAAGGAAAAAGTTACAATCAATCATTATAAAAAGTTCTCTCACATCTGTTTTTATTTTTTGTTTTGTATTTTTTAAATCCAGAAATATAATAATCTCATTGCAAACAAATGACTCATACTGTGTGGCCATTAGGTCAGGCAATATTGTAGCCATGTTGCATCAGCACAGTTATAGACACAATTTTTGCCCAGGTAAGGTCTGAATGACCTTCCCAAATTTCTTCAGTACTAAAACTCAGCTAAGCCAAACTTCAGCATGAAATAAATCTCTTTGCGACGACGTCTGGTTGACGATAACCAGCCCCCAAATTTTGCTCCCTCAGCTACGAACGGAAATTGTGAGACACAGAGCCCACTACTACTACAAATTAAATGTTACCAAACCGGTGTGCAAAGGGGGATTGGCACTGTCCGACATCAAAGCATATTTTAAAGCGACACTGCTATCTACGCTGTTAGTATCACAAGCAACAATATCACCACCGCAATGGATTCAAATTGAATCACATTGGGGGAGAGCTGCACTTCCTCTTTTGGGTGTCCAGACCAGACCGCCCAGTGATAACGGAGTTGCTAGTTCCCACAAAATTACTCTTGCACATATGGGATTCCCATAGGACTCATCTGTGCTCCATGGGGCCATGGTCCCTGGTGGCACCCCTGACTAGCATCCATATAGTAAACCTCCTTTGATTATAGGTGATGGGTGGCCAGTGGGTGCACGCAAATACACCATCTCTTCAAGGCAGGGAAATGAATGCCATACCCAGATTTCCAAACCAAATACGCACTGCTAACACGTATGGTATTCTTATGTCTACAATAAAGAGCACTCTTGCCTTCATCAGCCAAAGGGAATGACTCACTGCTGGACTTTTCCCCATTTTAATCGGTGTGTTTGCCTTCCTAAACCCCTAAAAAAAAAAACATTCTCATTATGTTACACCATACTTGTCAAAGCACAGAGATGTGTGGCCACACATGTAACTGCCTGGTGAGAGGATGTAGGCTCACACCGCAACACTGGAAAAAAGAATATATATAGCCCACAAAAGGAGATCAATTTGTGCATCACACTTTGAACTGATCTGCAAACTATAATATAGATGGTATATGGTGCCTTACAGGTTGTCCTAAAATTTACCCAAATTCCTCAGACAGGTGCTGGAGGTAATAACTACTAGGGGTACCATGTTTCATGTCTGGTGGACATGCCCCAGGGTGAGACCCTTTTTGAGCATGGTGGAAAGAATGCTCTCTACTACTCTGACCAAACCTATTGTCCTTGCACTGTAACTCAGTTTGTTATTTATGAATCTAGACCGCTCTGACAAGGTGGCTCCCAACACATTACGTTACATTGGAAATCTAAAAATATCCCAGTTAAGGGTGGCCCTTATGACACACATGACAACCAGCATAGGTTATGAAAGCATGGCAAGGAAACACTTCCGGTTTCCGGAAACCGTAAGTGATACGATGAAGAGAGACAACGCACCTTTTTCAAAGATATTTAAACTCGTAAGTTTGTGATGATATGAAGCACTTTGACAAAGACCATAGGTCAAAACACATCAGTGCAGCTGATTTTTTATCGGAGATTCAGTTTATGCTGTATTTTTATGTAAACCATTAAAGATATTTGTTCCTGTATCTACCACTCTATTTGGCGTCTATCTGGGCTATTTAAAGGGAAGTAGTGATTCTACAGTGGACATCTCTGTTTGGGTTTCAGCATTTGATCTCCAATATATTATATTATAACTCTTAGAAGTAAAAGCTTCCCTTTAAGAATACACAATTATGTACTCAAAAAACAACACTGACCTTCAATCTAGTAAATGTGTTTGACTGTTTCTATGCTAATTTATGGTGCAAGATTAGCTCCTGAATGTCATATCTAAGTTCTATTTTATGCTACTGACCAATTGACATATATTAAGAATATAATGGATTGTTTTGCTAATGCTAAGCAAAGTGACTCTACTGAGCAATTTAAAATGAATATGTTGCTGGATAATGTGTTGGCTTTATTTTCCAGAATATCACACAACTACCAATACCTCTCTGGGTTCTGAAATAATGTGTCCTGTTGCTAATGGTCTTCAAGGTTCAATGAACAGTTAATGTCTTCAAGGGGTATTGCTAGGTCCCAAAATTACCAGGAGTTTTAGCCCGAGGGTAAATTTCATGACTCTCTCACATATTACTACTCCCCCCCCTCATTCTATTATACGTAAAACCATAAACTCTAATGTGTCATTTGATTCACATTATTCCATAGAAAGATGTTTGAATGAATTTAGAGTAGTATTTACACATCTGGTGCATTAAACCTAAACCTTCAGCATTCACCTCAAACTTTTAACTTTTAAAATTGCACTTACTGCTTTATAACCATTTATCCACATTAATTCCCCCAAACTGTGATGTATAATTAGATTCAAATCAAGTGTATTAAAGTGGCACTGTATCAAATTGTAGCCTTATAGGTATTATTTCTATCTCAATATTAAAGGTGCCTCGGGGCTACCACTTAAAGAGTACCTAAAATGGACCATACTAAGAGCTTCAGTCCAGGTCAGCCACCCTAACAATGCCTCTGATGTGGTCCTCCCTCTCCCCCAACCCTTAAGTGACATTTACCTTAAAAATGTGTTTTCTGATTATTTCAAATTCCAATTAATCAGGATATACAAGAGAACCCTCGCAAAGGTGATTCATGGCCCATATATCTGTTATTCTGGGAGTCACCAGTAATGTCTTCATCCCTAGGAGTCATACTCAACAATCCATGTCTTCCACTTCAAAAATCTCCATAAAAATGACAGTTCTTAATTCATGCAAAAAGTGGGGTCCTTTTGCAAGATATGGACAGTTTCAGTAATACTTTAGCTATGCTAATAAATGGAAAATTTACTTGTATTGCATTAGAGAGCCTTTTTATCTACCCACGCTTCCAGATGTCACAAGTAAGGTCTGTTTTTTTTTTTGCAGATAAATCATTTGAAACATTTTTGCAAAAAAATTTAATCATTTGAAAAGCTTTTCCTAAAATATTTAATCTATATCTATGTTCTAAGTACATTAGACAGGTGAAATAATTACAGTTTCCACAGTAACCTCTTAATATCAACCCTGAGATAGGTGTCAGATGCCTGCAACACCAAAACCATAGGCTTTGATTTCATATTTTTTAGATAAACTTTTCAAAGGAGTTAATTTTGATATATTTTTACATTTTTTATATTTTTCTAAAAATGTTAATATTTAAAATTGTGATATTTGTTATATATTGATATATATTTTCATCTTGTAATTATTTGAAAAATAATTTGAATCATTTACTGAGCAAAATATATAAAATATATATAAAATGATACATTCAATAATGTGTAAAAGCTTATCCATTCATATTAAAGTGAGGCCTTAATAAGCTTTCCAAATTATGCAATACTGTTAGGAAAAAATTTGAAATGATTTATCTATGGATGTCACCATTAAGTCACTCCATGTGAGTTTTTGTAGATAAATGATTTGGAAAATCCAGATACAGGTATGCTGCTAGCGTGGGGGCTGAGGGCAATAGCCCCAAATGAGGGTCTCCGTAGACACAAATATCTTAGTGGTAGAGAGAAATGCAGAACCCTAAATCTTTTATCTGGGTTATCCCCCATGCTGCTTTCCCTCCCAGTTTCCCAGTGTGCCAATATGTCTCTATTTATTCCTGTATGTGCCTGTCTATCTGTCTGTGTGTGCCTCAAAGCAAGTGAATGATAATTTGAAATTGTGCATCTACTGGATGCATTCAGTCCTGAATTTGATTAACATTTGTGAATCTTCTGAATTTGTGAAGGACCAGGTGTGGGGCTTTCAGTAGGGTTTACCAAATTTGGTTTTGGGCTCAATCTTTGGATATTTTATGACAATGTTCCTAGCCCTATTAGAAATATTCTACAACTCAGATAATTTTCCAGTTTGCTATCTTAGCCTAAAATTCCCTTGTCAATTTTCCATAATATGTTTTTGCATGAAGTCTATATACTATATCTAGTGAATAGACCCTTTCTGCTTATTTGCCATAAATGAAGCAGATTTTGTTCTACCACTGATTTGAAAGCTTTCATCTACCACACAAAATGCAACAAAGTTATTGGTTGGACACATTATTATTGTAAAACTGCGGTCTCCCATTCGATGTTTGATGAATGTTTATCTTTTGGTTGTTAGGCTCAACATGTTTCCTTAAATAGTATTAGTTGTTTATTCTGGAACACTTCAACCTGCAGCTAGTCTCATACAAATGCAATGGAGTCGAACTCATTTATCAGTTCTTACTGCATGCTCTAATTTCCAAGATGATGTAAGGAGTACCTTTCGTGTTCCGCTGTCGGAAATAATGCAGTGCTTTAATAAACAAGAGATGAGATTATTTTTTCCGAGGGTTGGTTGAAACACAGGGTTATTTCATACTGCATATATATCAATTAGATTTACAGTTCCATTTCTGTGCTTGTGTTTGTACATATTTTTGTTCTTGATTTATCTTCTTGGTTTCTTTTTTTTTTTTTTCTATTTATCTGTTTTGGAATAAATATGTAATTCCCCATGATTTATAGTTTGTTTAATTTGTTGGAAAATATTTCAATATTTGGCTCTTTTTGAATAAAATGTATAATTAGATTTTTAATTCTTCATCATGCTCTGTTTAGAAAATAGATTTTACATACATAACAATACAAGAATGCAAGGATAAATATGTGTTTCCATAGGCAAACAATAAAAAGCCCAATAAACTGATATTTACATTGACATTACATTTGTTATCCAACTGAATACAGTTAATTTAATTAAATATTGGAAAACACAGAGACAACTATCCATAACTAATTCAATGTTGGTATGGAAATATTCTAGCACCATCCGTCCTGAGTACTTTGTCTCCTTGATAAGTATTTTATATTTCAGTTGTCTAAATATGAGTACAATAATATCTGCTTTGAGTGGCTCAAATAATATCCTGCTATTCATCACATTCCAATAATCATAGTTCTTGTATTTTCGTTGTAAAATATCTGGCCTTTTAAATTAGACATTAAGGTTGTTTCCATCTATAACTTTAGTCTGACGGCCAGTAGACCTAAGAATTTCACTTGTGAATTTCATATTCTTTTGCTCATAGAAACCAAACACATGTCCACACCTCATACTTACCATTCATCCATATTACAGTCTTCTCCTATTCTGACTATTCCGTGCTTCAATAGTGTTCTTCCGATTAAGTTGATGCAATCTCCATATCCATATCATATCCTTTCTCTTCCATCAACTGTTTCTTGATTAGCTGTCTCATGCCCAGTGACATATTCTATTCATTTTGTGCCCCCTTCCATTTCATGTCCCATCATCTAAGTTGTGCCCTGGAGTCCCACATTTCAAACTATCTTTCATATCTCCTTTAACTTGTCTAATACTCTGCTTCTCAGTTATCCATCTTGCACTCCTGCTATCCATGTTATATATTTTCCACCTATTAGATGCATCCTTCCACATGCTTATTTCATGACCAAAGCATAACCTTTAATGATCCTCCTTACAAATTTTGCTTTTCATGACTACTTTCATTCACATAATGCCAATCCACCCATGCAATCCATTTGATGTGCTGTCATAAATCTCATGTCTCCTCATAAGTATCCTTCTCATCAATTACATGACTCCCTGTAACCCAATAATTATCATCAACCAGTATTCTTTTTACCTTTCCCAGAAGAACAGCAATCAGATGTTTGCCTTTCTCACACTAATCCAACCCATATTATCAATAATTATCAGATCATCTAGGAAGCCTTTATACTGTATGGAGTGGAATAGAACTGGTGCATTTGAAACAACAGCTTCTTCTCATCCTCCACAATATCAGTCTACAAGATATTGCTCTCTCCTGGTGCTCCTCCTACCTCTCCCACCGCTCTTTCAGTATTTCTTTCTCTGGCTCTGCTTCTTCTCCCCAACTCGTCTCTGTTGGTGTCCCCCAAGGTTCAGTCCTTGGTCCCTACTGTTCTCTATCTATACTGCCTCCCTTGGTAAACTCATTAACTCCTTTGGATTCCAATATCATTTCTATGCAGATGACATGCAAATCTACCTGTCCTCTCCTGATCTCTCCCTGTCCCTCTTGACTAGTGTCTGCCTCTCTGCTATTTCTAACTGGATGGCTGCCCACTTCCTTAAACTAAACTTGACCAAAACTGAAATTCTGGTCTTTCCTCCCTCAAGTGTTGTTACTGCTGTGTCTGTCTCCCTCCAAGTCAACGGTGCTACCATCAGCTCCACCACGCAGGCTCGCTACCTAGGTGTTCTCTTTGACTCTGACCTCTCCTTCAAACCTCATGTTCAGTCTATCGACAAATCCCGTCATTTCCATCTCAAAAACATTGCGTGCATCCGCCCCTACTTAACGCCAGATACGACTAAGGTGTTGGTCCATTCCACTGTCCTTTCTCGCCTTGACTACTGTAATCCGCTTCTCAGTGGTCTTACGTGCTCCCAACTTGCACCGTTACAGTCCATAATGAATGCGGCAGCGAGGCTCATCTTCCTGTCCGCCCGCACCTCCCATGCCTCACCCTTCTGTCAGTCCCTACATTGGCTTCCTATAAAACATAGAGCTCAATTTAAAATTCTGGTTCTTGCTTTCAAATCGCTACATAATGCTGCTCCCACCTATCTATCCTCCCTTATACACAAGTATGTCCCGTCTAGGCTATTACGATCTGCTGAAGACTTACGTCTATTTTCTGTCCTTACTCCCACCTCTGATCCTCGCCTTCAAGATTTCACGAGGGCTGCACCGTTCCTGTGGAAATCGCTCCCCTTCTCCATTAGATGCTCACCCAGTCTCCATTCCTTAAAAAAATCGTTAAAAACCCACTTCTTCATAAAAGCGTATCAATTAAACTGTTACTAGCTCCCGACTGATTCCTCTTCTGCAACTGTCACTAGTCTAATACTATCCTTACCTTTTTGTTTCATTTTACCCCACTCAACCCCTTTGTTCCTGTGTGTCCAACTTGTCTGGTTACAACTATATGTCTGTTCGTCCACCCATTGTAAAGCGCTGCGGAATTTGATGGCGCTATATAAATAACAGAATAATAATAATAACTTACTAGGGAGATAGCAACCTGTTCATCATGGTGATGGCAGCAGTCAAGTGGGGCAGTGACTTTCTCACTTCTAGGCTATATCTAGTCTATGTCTGCTTTAAGAATACAACAAAAGAGAGAGCTGAGAATGCATTCCATAATACTGGCTTACAGCCCTGTAAAACTATACTTGCCATTGAATGACAGTCAGAGAATAATAAGCTCACTGTCTATAATCCAGCAATATACTAGGCAGGACCCAGCACATTAAAGGAACACTATAGTCACCTAAACAACTTTAGCTTAATGAAGCAGTTTTAGTGTATAGATCATGCCTCTCAGGATTTACTGCTAAATTTACTGCCATTTAGGAGTTAAATCACTTTGTTTCTGCTTATGCAGCAGTTGCCACACCTCCACTGGCTATGATTGACACAGCCTGCATGAACAAAAAACTGGTTTCACTTTCAATCAGATGTAATTTACCTTAAGCAATTGTATCTCTTGCGCCATAAATTGAACTTTAATCACATACAGGAGGCTCTTGCAGGTCTAGCAAGCTATTAACATAGCAGGGGATAAGAAAATCTAAATTAAACTGAACCTGCAATAAAGGAAGTATAAACTTTAGATGACTCTTTACAGGAAGTGTTTAGGAATGATGTGCAAGTCACATGCAGGGAGGTGTGACTAGGGTTCATAAAAAAAGTGATTTAACAACTAAATGGCAGATAATTGAGCAGTGAGGCTGCAGGGGCATGTTCTATACACCAAAACGGTTTCATTAAGCTAAAGTTGTTTTGGTGACTATATTGTCCCTTTAAAATACGTTATTAAGCCGGTACAACTGGGTGAATCACCAAGCATTTACTTGACTTCCCATTCTCACACCAGGGGTTGATTAAATCCCTTATTTACAGTTAGCTACTTAACTGTTCATTTATTGAGATGTATCTCAAGGGCTTACCAGCAGGTGTATTGTACTGGTGTATAGATGTCAATATAATTACTGAACCACTGATTACCTCACCTAATCATGAGATTCGAATCCGTTGGTACATTTTTAATGGCATAGTTGACGATACATATAAAAACATTTTAGAAGCAAAAATAAACAACTCATTCATTCATGCTTTAGTATTATTTTTAAACAAAGTTAAACATTCATGTTTATGTGATGCTGTTTACAACATTCATTTTAAACTTAACAATATATTTTTCTGTCCTCACGTTTTGTATTTGGTGTAATATGTCTTGTTTCTATTTAAAGAAATCCATGCAAATCACACACAGAACATTTAGCTCACCAATCTGTTATCATCGCAACATATGTTTGAGTGATATTGATCTAGCTTTTCATTTCGGTATAAAATTCTATGAGAGATAATGATAGTCATACAGATCCTTATCAAAATATATGTCATTGTTTTAGATGCACGCATATTTTCATGGATATATGTAACACATTTCTGTGATTATCATGTATCTTAAACACTCTTGATGGAAATCTTTAAGCCTAAATTACTATATTGCTCTCACCCAATGGCAAGTTGAGGTATCAGGGCTCCATAGTTTCAGGGTAGTTCACGCTGGGCACCTCAAAGTTAGACACACCCATAAGGCAACCCTCCCAAAACATGAGCTGGACCATTTGCCTTTTGTTGTTGTTGTTAAATACATACTTTTTAACCACAATTTGCTTTACCTATACTGCTTGCCAACAGTTACGACTTTTAATGATGTGTTGAATTAGGCTGTTCTATGGGATTTCTGGGGTTATATAATATGTAGCTAATTCTCTATTTTTTGGACATGGTTTAATGAATAATACAAAAATAGTTTTAAATTAAAATAAAGAGTTGCAAGAAACTAGACTAGCTTGGCCCTTCCAAACTTTTGTGATTATGTAGCACTTCTACAGTTTGTGTTTCACCATTGGGTGATTGATTTTATATTATATTTTATTGTATTTAATTTTTGTCCCTGAGTAGGTCCAGAAAGGTGGTAGAAACAAGTTCGACTATTTTTATCTTATATTAATTTTATTTTTATTTATATTGTCTTTTGTGCTTATTTGTTTACAATAAATCATTGTGATATATTAGGATGGTAAAAATGTTTTAAGGACCCTGCATGAGGTAGTGAGAGGCAAAGAAGGTCCTAGCTCCCCAGCCTAAAACAGTAGAGTCACCCCAAGGCGCTTATATTCTAAGAATTCTGTGAGTGCATATTATTGAGCACCATTTTAACTTAATCATAACTGCTTCACTATGTTCTAACTAATGTTTTCCCTTGTAGATGCATATGCTCTATTCCAAATATATATATATATATATATATATATATATAGAAGGCTTGGCCTGGAATTGTGGGAGGTACATTTTAGCCCTATATAAACTACCAACAAACCCAGCTTACCTGTCATCGACGTTCCCGGAAGTGCACTCTTCTACTTCCGGTTCACGTGTTCCAGACGCGTCTGCGGACGAGAGACCAGTCTATCCGCTCCACGAGGCTGTCAACTGGCTTCACGTTCCTGCCGCTCCATGAGCTGTCCCCTCGGTGGAAACAGTGAGTGTTCTCACGGGCGCTTCAAACGCCACGTGTAAACCCTAATCAGGGAACCCCTTCGCCCCTCAGACTCCCCGGCATACGAGCGGTTACTGAGACCCCCCCACATACTCACTGGGGACACGGCACATATAGCTCCCCTGTCATACTGCAGCATACCGGCTTCGGGATTTCTTTTCCCATTCACACACAGGTATACTTACGTGCGCTCTGTTTCACCATTATGTTCAGGGCTGCACTCGGCTGTTAAGTTTCAAAACGCTGTTTTTCCCGCAGGCAGGCTGTTTAACTCTTGGTACGCCGTTTGTCAGCTTGGGTTACAAATATCGCCACCTTGTGGCTGCATATGTTATGACTGGTTTCATTTATAAAGTTTATGGCTTACAATGTATCTGTGCATCTATAATTTTAAGCTATTTTAATATACTAATAAAGGTGTTTTAAACTGTCTAGTATGGAAATTCTGCTACTCTTTCATCTCCACAATTCTTGTTGAGTTCATTGTCTTTTAGAGGGTATAATATGCCATACTATTTGTCAGCACATTACTTGCCCACCGGCCGACAGTCAGTTTTATACCTTAATCATCATACTTATGCTGTCATAAATAGCGCTATCTACCATCGTGATTATTCAATCACCTACTCGCGAGATTCAAGTCGCCATGCACTTAAAATCCATGTTTAACCTCTGCACTACCTTCATGCACTTCACAACGCTTGGTGTTCTATTAATTATGCTTATAAATTAGGCTTATATGTGGCTACTTAGTTAGGTTCATTACTATGTACTATCAATAAGCATACTTAGAGTGTCTCTAGCCTAATACGGAAAGGTTTTCGGTCTCATGCAATTTTTTTCCTTTTCTTTCTCGTCTTACTTACTTCACCTTACAATGTTGTCTATATATCATTTGCTTCATATATATCCTTTCTCCTCTCTGTTAAGAAACACTATATACGACACTACGTACAATCGGCTTTGATTAAAAGCATCTTTTACAGAGTTAAAGGTTCAGGCGATCACCCGCCAAATCTTCATAAATCTTTTCAAAACGCATACGGTTAGTATTTTAATCTCTTGCTTAAAGGATAATCATTTGTAACAGATGCTTCCAGGGATAGGTGATAATTAAATTTTATAAAATGTTTTAGGTTCTTAAAAGGATTTGTTCTCAGCGTCAGTATACATCAGACAAGTCTTTTATCAGGTATGTATTCAGTTCAAACCCATGCAAGGATACCAGTAGCGTTTAAACTCTCGTCAAGTTAGGTAACATCCCATAGGCTTATTCGCCTAGCAGTCAAATGTCCCGCAAGGCATACCATTCAACAGTTACGTTCGGAGGTCCGCGCCAATCGTCCCAGTTCATAGGTAGAGCCTTGCACCAACTCTCAGTTAGGGCCTCACCAGTCACGGCCAATCGTTATTTTCTCTGTTAAACTTCACCGAGAGGCCAACACCCCGCCACCCACCTCAGTGGCACAAAGGCCCCACGAGCCAAATCATAGATAGAGCCTCTCATAGCCACTTGGCAAGTAGTTAGGGCTTCACCTGTCACCAACCTAAACTAGTTAATACAATTTCGCCAGTAGGCACTAGCATAGTGAGCTGAGTCAATACCATTCCATACGGTAACATACTAACATTACCCATCTAAATCACTTCCATAGCATGTCTAACGATTCTACACAAGGAGATGATCTGTCGGTGGCCAGCACCCCACTAAGATCAGGCTCACAGAGAAGAACCAGTCCACCAAGCCCGGCTTCCAGCTATCGTTCCTGGACTATCCCTAAGATCACCTCTGAACTTAAAAAGAGGAATATTCCTTTCCCAGCGACAGCAAGGAAAGCCGAACTGTTTAGATTGTTAAATGTTACTGAGGACAACGAAAGGCCAGGCCCCAGTTCTGCTTTCAACGTACAAAATAGCCTTGCAGAATTACACAGCATGATGGCCTCCCTCGTTTCCTCAGTAGCAACTATTAACAATAGATTGGATAATCTGGAGTCAAACAGTATCACTACCATGCCAGAGATTCCAGTAACAGTTACTCAGCCTACCACTAGCTCAGGAGGTAAAGATAACCCTCCACCAGCTAGAGCTACTAATATCATTAACCCCATCCATCTTATTCCTCAGGCTCTAAGACGAGACATTACTGAGGGGAAAGACATAAATTTAGCATCACTACTGATTGCTTCTCAAGACGTGGTAGAAAACAGAGCCTATACATTCGAGGATCTGTCGGTAGTGATGAAGTCTAGAGACCCTAGACTAAATAGAAAGCTCAATATTCCCGAATTTGTCATCGCTTTCGGACTGTACAGAGATGTGATTTGTACAACCTTCCCTCTTCGCAGAGAGGAACTTGATTTATATCTGCATAAGGTGGTTGAGTTAGCGTACAAGTACGGCGGCTATGCATTTTACGACTATCATAAGTCTTTTTCTTCCAGATCCGCTGCGTCTCTCTCCCAGTATAATACGGTTACCGATTGGGCTCAGCTAGATACAGAATTATTTCTAATGCATTTTGCAGGCCTTAAAACCCCGTCCTGTGCTATATGCTCTTCTGCAGCTCATTCGGTAAACTTTTGTCCCGAAAACCTAGCATCCTCTCCTACCAGTAGCGCCAATACCGGATACCAATCAAACACGTCACAGAGGGAAGTGAGAGACAAACTTGGTAGGCCTATTGTTTTTCTAGGTAAAGCACAAGTCTGCAACAATTTTAATGCAGGAGGTTGCAGCTATAGTGCTTGTAGGCTGTTGCACGTTTGCTCTATGTGTTTTAGAGCACATGCCAAAACAATGTGCCCCAACAGACTGTACCCTAACAAATCATCCACAACAATAAACGTACCTAAGTTGCAACGCTACCTGTCTAATCATCCTTCTGTTCATTTGGTTGAATTTCTCACAAATGGTTTCACTAATGGGTTCCATACAGGGTTTGTGTCACTCCCTACAGGCGTCTTAGAATGCCCCAACTTACAGTCGGCAGTCACAGACCCAGACAGCATACGCGAACTATTACAGAAGGAACTCACAAATGGTTTTATGATAGGCCCTTTCACCACTCCTCCTTTCACTTCCTGGAGAACAAACCCACTAGGGATCGCCACAGGTAAATATAACAATAAAAAGCGACTGATTATCGACTTCTCGGCACCACACTCATCCTCCACACCCAGCCTAAATGCTCTGATCCCGTCTGCTGACTTTTCCCTACAATACGCCAAAATTGACGATGCCATCCAAGCAATCCTTCATACCGGGAAGGCCGCTTGGTTAAGCAAATCCGACATCACAAATGCATTTAAACTACTTCCCATCCACCAGTCACTCTGGCATCTGCATGGAGTTAAGTGGGAAGGAAGCTACTATTTTGCGACAAGACTCACCTTCGGATCCAAAAGTAGCCCTAAATTGTTCGATATATTTGCCGAAACTTTAAACTGGCTCCTACTCAACTCCTGCAGATGTCCAATAGTCATTCATTACCTAGACGACTTCCTCACTATCGAACCCCATCAGCACACACCACACAGCCTTAAGCACATGCTCACACTTTTCAAAGACTTAGGAGTCCCTGTGGCACAAGACAAAACTGAAGGTCCCAACTCTGTCATCACATTCCTGGGTATTACACTTAATTCAGTTTCTATGCAAGCCAGCCTGCCTCAAGAGAAAGTAGACCGGATACTGTCATACATAAACACTTGCACATCACAAGGCACCTGCACAAGGAAACAACTACAGTCACTACTTGGTTCACTAAATTTTGCTATGAGGATAATTCCTCAGGGAAGGTCGTTCATATCCAGAATCCTCTCACTACTACACGGCCTCCCCGACGACGACTCCACTACTTCCCTGAACGAGTCAGCTAGAGCTGATCTACAAATGTGGCAGCTGTTCCTATCCTCTTGGAATGGCAGGTCGCTATTTGTTCCACCAATTTCTGACGATTCCCCTGTAATCTGGACCGATGCTTCAGGAGCATTAGGGTATGCAGCAATTTTTGGGGATGAGTGGCTATATGACTCATGGCCAGTGGAGACCCTCTCACTCGACGGTTTCAATACCACCTCGGCTCTATTCGAGATTTATCCCATAGTGGCAGCCGCACACGTCTGGGGTAAAGAGTGGAGAGGACAGTCGGTTAGATGCTTTTCGGATAACATAGCTACCTGTGATATTGTAAACAAAGGTCGCTCTCAGTCCCTAACTATTATGAATTTAATAAGGAGACTGACTTGGCTAGCGGCTAACCTGCAATTCAGCATCACATGTTTTCACGTTCCAGGTGTTCAAAATAACGCTGCTGATGCTCTCTCACGCTTGAATTTGCAGGCGTTTTTCAAGTTTCATCCATCAGCAAACCCTCAACCCAGGGGATCTCCAAGCTTCACAGAACTAATAATGCCTTAAGTTCTCTGTTAAAGCAAAGTAGATCTCTCACGCAAGCAGGCTTGTCCACTAAGACTAGGAAAGCCTACTCTAGAGCTTACAATTTGTTTAAGAATTTTGTTCGTGATTATCATATAATAAATGCTTTTTCTGTTGAAACTATTGTTGCGTTTACAACTTTTTGCCATATTTCTCTTAAATTAGCTTACAACACTATCAAACTATACTTAACAGGCATTCAACACTACATGTTAACCAGCCATCCCAACAAATCTCCATTCCTATCCTCCTACCCAGTTAAAAGTGTCTTAAGAGGCGTTCACAGGTTATCTACACATGTCCCCATCAAGAGACTTCCCATAGACAGTGAACTATTTAAAAGTATTTCCGATATCCTCGACACCTCCCCTTTTGAACACGTCACAAACCTAATTATTAAATCAGCAGCTTACTTAGCTTTCTATGGGTTTTTGAGACCCAAAGAATTTTCAGTGGAAAAAACAACCGATTCTAAACTTTGCCTACAAAAGAGACACCTAATCAAGAAACAAGACCACTACATCTTATCTATTGCCCATACCAAGACAAGCCAAACAGGGCCTCCGGTAGAAATTAAATACTATCCTACCTATACCAAATGGTGTCCTATCCTAGTTTTAGATAAACTACTGATATCCCAAAGTTCTTCTCATCCGTGTTCTCCACTGCTAGCTATTCAAGGTAAACCCCTTACCACCAAACTGTTTATGTATTACATCCGTACATTATTGGTTCGGCTAGGACATAACCCAAACGCTTTCACAGGTCATTCCTTTCGCATTGGTGCCGCCTCAGCTGCCTCAGGTAACCAAGTACCTACACACATCATTAAAAACATGGGTAGATGGAAATCATCTGCTTACAATAGGTACATTCCTAACCCTGAAAAAGAAATACGTGTGGCTTTCCATGATATGTCTAAATAATGTTTGTATTTAATAAATAAGTTTATATGTATTTTGAGTATCGCTTCTAATTTATTTTGCCCTCTTTTACAGGCCTAAACCTCACGTCAGTTTCCGCACACCTCAACTGACTTGCTACTTCTCTTACAGCTTCTTTTACTATCATTACCTTACGTCCTCGTAATGTGCCGTACACAAATAGAAGGCTTGGCCTGGAATTGTGGGAGGTACATTTTAGCCCTATATAAACTACCAACAAACCCAGCTTACCTGTCATCGACGTTCCCGGAAGTGCCCCTCCCACCACACCCTCAATTCATTTACATTTATACTAGGTGGGCCCTCTTTTACAGGCCTAAACCTCACGTCAGTTTCCGCACACCTCAACTGACTTGCTACTTCTCTTACAGCTTCTTTTACTATCATTACCTTACGTCCTCGTAATGTGCCGTACACAAATATATACATATATATATATATATATATATATATATATATATATATATATTGACAAGAGAAGGGTGACTATTTGGGAAGGCCACCTGGGAAGCTGCATCTTTTAAGAAAAGTTAGGTACTACTATTTGTGGTGTTTATCACACTTCATATATAGTGGTATAAGGGTGTTTTCTGACAATAAGCACATTACATTTACTATCTAGTCATATTTTCGGATCACCACAACTGCACAAAGATGAAAATGTATTAAATAAATTAAGTGTTTGAGATTGCTTTGAGTCATCCTCTTTATGAATTACACCCTAGATAATAATGAATTAAGATAACTTGTGTGAATTTGAGATAACGCCATCAGCATACCTCCGAGTTTTACCCAGAGGGGTCCAGGACTGAGATGAACAGGCCAGAGAGGGTGCAGTGACAAGGGGCAGGTGTGCTGGGGCATGTCAGCCTGGTTTAAATGCATGCCAGGCGGACGAACAGCCTCACTGGCTGGCATGACTCAGGGTAGCCCATGTGCAAAGTACTGCTAAAACACCTGCGAATAGTTCCAGTGCACTGACCCCATTCAGTTCAGCGTGTTAGCATCTAATTATGGCTTGAGTTATGGTTGCTGAGGACATGGTTGGTGCGCCAGGACCCTGTAATTGGAATAGTCCTGACAGATCTTGGACAGTTGGGAGGTATGCATTAATGGATTACATCTTAAATGTCTCAAGACAAATGGGGGTTTTAAAATGGCTTCTTATGAAATCTACATGAATCTTTTACTTCTGTTTTTAAATAAATCAATAATCTCATTTTAATTCTGTCATGTATTAAAAAAAGGCTACCAAAAGTTTTAATGGTTATTAAATAATGTATATTTTAGAGAATATAATGCTTAAAATATAGAAGTCAATATTTATTTGTGTGAGTTTTTTCAAGAAAAATATAAATTGTTATATCTTAGCATAGGCTACACAGTAAACTCTAAATTACATGCGGTTAGCAAAGATAAATGCACATGACAATCAGCAACTAACTGTGCAATATAAATATAAAGGCCATATATACCTTATACCAGTAATTATATTAGGGAACACTGAGAATTTACCCATTCCCTGTCATCCACATGTATTCACTATATCAGTAGACATCGTCCACCTGGTCTCAAGCCAGAGGAGTCTCTATAGGAAAAGTTGCATTTTCATTAGGAAAATGAAATTTAAAAAAAAATTGAGAAATTATTACATTTTATAATATTCTTTCTCCACAAACAAACAAACTCATACACATCTGTTACATACTATAATTTTAGGGTTATTTAGTATAGTGTGCTTTGTTCTGAATTTCAACGGTTTAGGCCAAGATAGCATAACTTAAAATAAAGTGGACAATTTGTTTAGATTGGCTATTTTGGTGGACAAAAATTAAATCACTTTGAATCCACTTGTAATTCCTTATCATTCACACTTCACTCTACTTTCAGTGTTTATTCACTTAACAGTAGCTTGGCATAATTGAAGCTGTGAGTATAGCTGAGTTGAACCATTTTTTCTAAATCTAAAGTTCAAAAGCAGGAGCCAAGCACATGTGAGTTATTTGTATTTGTTGTAGAAAACCCTAGAGCCTGGTGAAGCAATAATTGAAACACACACCAAACATGTTCTGGGCACCCCATGGACCTCAGACAAGAACTGTAGCTTGTGAGTTCTTTGTCCTAGGTCGCTAAGAAGTGGTGGATGTAATTTTGACTCTGCAAAGCTTAGTGTGTGAATTGTTTGTTATAAAGAGGTATGTTAGATCTAACTAGGTAAGAGATAAAGGGCAAACAAGTCTCAATGTATATTCTGTAACTGGGAAGAAGTTGTATTTTATTCTAGGAGATACAATAGAAGTAAGCAGTGGCAATCATGTTTAGACTTCCGAAAGTCTCTTCCAGGAAAAAATCTCTCTGATACACTGTGCAACTTTCTCCAGTGGAATTACAGTCACTTGTGTACTTATCTAGGCATTGAAGATGACATAAATTATGCTTGTAGATAGGCATAGTGCTTACATGTACTCAAACGGAATATATTTTTTCCAATAGAATATATTGAGAGTTTGAAATTGTGAATTTCTTTTTTTATCATGACACCTAGATGAAAGGGGAGGGCGGGGGGGGGGGTTAGACAGAAAACAACAGGTGGTACGTTTTACCATCTAGTATGGTAACCAGGTGGTACTCAGTATATATTATCTCCTATTAATTTTAATGGGGAAAGCTGAAACTTTCTGCTACCGATATTTACCATTACATAATTGGCTGTGAAGAGACTGCCATTTTAGTGACTACCAACTTGTAAATGAGGACTATGTTAGAACTCACTGGCTAAACAATGGTTTGTAGTGAATTGAAAAATGCAGGTAAAATTACTAATTTTGAAAAATGTTCCAACTGAAACGTAGTCACAATTTAGAGTGAATTTATGGTTGTTTAGTGAATAAAGTATTGTTTTGTTATGCATTGTAGAGTGTCATTAACAAAAGAGAAGTTTTGCCTTAAACATGTAGACTTTGATTTTCTAAATAGCAGTAAACAGATGTAGCATCTTAAAATAAGTTATACTCCATTTAAAGATCTTTGATATTTGCTGTCATGCTTGTGAGCTGGCTTTTGTGCGTGACTTAACTCAACCAGTTTTGTTATTTTCCTGAATTAAGTGCCGGCTTTCCATGAGTCCGTTTTTAAATTATAGCTACAGAATTGGAAACATTATCACTGCTTGCAACTACAAATATAGAACTGTAAAAAAAAAATACATACTGGGTTCTTACAGCTTTGTGGTAAGTAACCCTTTTGTCTATTTTGTGCCACATCATGTAATTAAAGAAAATTAGTCCCCATACACTGAGAAAAGTCAATCAGCTCTTTATGACATGTATACATAATTACATTTAAAAAACTAAAGATAAGAGTTTTTAGACCTCATAAAAGTGGATAGGGGCTGGATGCATGGCATCTAATCCTAAAAGGGGTTACCACTTAAGATATATCCATTGCAATGAGATGCCCATAAAAGCTTAACCTGATTGGGAATATCCAGGCCCTGAAAAAAGATTTAAAAAAAACAGAACCCCCAGGGACTAGACGTTTAAAAGCCCTTGACCACCTTCCAATACATATTCCTACATACTCCCTCTCTCTAACAAATAATATGTAGGGGTACGCAAACATAAATAGAAAAAAAGAAACTGGTTGAAGATCATTTTTAATATCCTTTTTTGCCCGTACAAATATAAAAAAAGAACATAATTCTAATAACTCAACAAACTAAATGAAATAATGAATTACCTAAGTTGTAAAAAAATAAAAAATTTACTTCAAAAAATTACACCTTTACCTTACAGCATGAATGACTGGAGGGCTTCACATAGATTGAAGATTTTGTTGTATTAAATATTCAGTCCAAGCATTGTTTGGCTTGTTAATCTATTTACATATTTTGCATTAAACTCCTCCGATCCTCTTTAAGCGGCAAACCCATCACAGATCAGGAAAACACTCCACCACAGAGTAGTCTTCTCATACTGGTGTATTCAGTTTTATGGCTGCATGAGTTTTGGAAATCGAAATATTATGAGACAGTCTGGGAAGCGAAACAGAGATCTGAATATTCTGCACCATAGGCTTTGCAATGAAGCAGAATGTTTATGGTTCAAACAGTTAACCATTAAATGGAACAATTTAAGACTATTTTTAAGGAATAGTCTAAGCACCAAAACATTTATAGCGTAATGATGCCTTGAATTGCATAGAATTGATCCATATTATTTCAGCTGATTTTGCTACATTATCTATTTTACTAAATGCCTTTATTTGTATTTGAGTGTCAATTTCTGTTTACATTTTTTTAATTTAATATGTTTTTTTTCATTTTTATCTTTTAGCTACCTATTCTGGCATCATCAGTTGTTAGCCTCTACTTTCTGGAGCTTACAGATGTTTTTAAACCAGTTCAGTCGGGGTTCAGTTGTTATGACCGAAGTCTCAGCATGCCCTATATTGAACCTAGCCAGGAGACCATTCCATTCCTCATGCTCCTCTGTTTGGCATTTGCTGGACCAGCAGCAACAGTAAGTACTAAATGGCTTTGTAATTTTGATGAACTAGTCAATGCTTCTGCCTATTATAATCAATGCATTGTATTATTTAAATTTGCAGATAAATTAGTTATCAATAGTAAAATTATTCATTCATGTTCACAAGTGCAACATATCCCATTTCAACTTATTTTGTATGACAAGCATCAAGTTTGCATATATGTTTTCATAGTGACTACAAAAAAGAAAGGAAATAATCCATTGGATTTTGACTTCTTTGTTGCTCTTCACAGAGAAAACCCTATTCCTTACTATTACTGTGATGTTACTATTATTCTGTATAATTAAATGGCAGGGATAAAAGATATAAGCTCATTAACAGGCATGCATATAAGGTGGACGCACACATCGCCAATCTATCAATTTTATCAATGCAAGCTGGGAATCGGTACTTTCTAGACAACAGGACCGTTGTCTAGTTTGACAACAGGACCGTAGCTTAGAAACCACTCGCATTCAACATGAATGAAATCTATGTTTGGATGCATGCATTCACGATAAAAAAAAGAAAAGAAAAAACATTCACAAGGTTATCCACTAAACTAAGTATTTCAGATTCAGCCAAGGAATTGTAAATTGAAACTTGGCTCTCATATCTATCCACAGCCTTTCTGCAATGAGATTTGAACTATACAAACTTGTCTCTCAAAACCTCTAGATCTGTGTCAATAGCAGGCAGACCTACACAATTTGTTAATGATGATATATTATTTTTTTAAAAGTGCCGCAGTCTACAGGGTGATGCAGGCAGTAGAGAATCCTATCCAAGTTGACCCCTAACTCCATACCCTACATAACTTACTGCTAAACCAACCCCTGATTAGTATCCATATCTGGAAGATCTTTTTTTTAATTTTTTTTTTTACCATAGTTGCATTGTCTTTAAGTAATTCAATTTTCAAAAGTTCACTAAAACATCTGGATTTCTAACAAATACTGCTAAGAGTTGAATGAAGGGTTTTAAAATGTGGACTCTTTTAAAGAAGTGACTAAGAAACCATTACTTCTATACAATAAGGACTTTTTTTAAGATATGCTTTTACAGAAAAGTTCATTATGAAAATTTAAAACTACATCTCTACACCACTTGTAAGTACTTGCTCACCACTTGTAAGTACCATTTGAATTAATTACCACTGAGATTGTTATACAGAGAGCACTATTGGCTGTCTCTTTTATCTCCTCTCTTTTGAGTATTGGACACCAGTGACGGAGAGGTACTCACCATATATCCCACAAGCGGGGATTATACCGCTGTACGCGCTTTACCGTAGAGCTGGGTATTGCTCTTATAAATGTGAGTTCTCTACCATTATCTTTATCCAGTGTTCTCATCTGAGCTATACATATTGCACTATTGGTTGTCCCTCTTCTTTTATTTTACATATAAGTGGAACTACAAAACGTCCGAGGACCTTGCCCCTGTACACAGCACTTTAAAGACCTCAGTGAGGATATCTAGGTTGGACTTTCTTTTATATTCACTTCCATCATTGGAATTGGACAATATTTACTTACTATTTACTGTGGCGCAGCCTTTGCTATTATTTTTTTCACTCTTCTTCTTCTAAAAGTGTTTGGAGGGATTCCCTTTAAAGGGTTGCTGCTTGTTGGTTAACCAGCGCTGTCTCTTCTTCTTATTTGTTGCTCCTTTGATACAAGTAAGAAACGTAAAGGGACACTCTAGTCACTAGAACCACTACAGCTTATTGCAGTTGTTATGGTGAGTATAGTCAGTTCCGGCAGGCTTTTTAATGTAAACACTGCCTTTTACATTACAACCTAGGAATACCTCTAGTGGCCATTCCTCAGATGGACACTAGAAGTGTGTCCTGGGTCAGCTGTGCACAGTATGCAGCACTGACGTTCAACGTCTTCCTGCTCTGCATGAAGATGCTGAAAGTTCCCCATAGAGATGTATTGATTTAATGCATCTCTATGAGGAGATACTGATTGGACAGGGTGGCGTTTGGCTCCACCACCAGCCCATCTCCTATGGGAAAGCATTGTGATTAGCTGAGATCATCAATTATAATTTTGTCAGCCAAAGAGGTGGTTTGGGGCAAGGAGCCCTGCTTGGTGCAGGAAAATGGTAGTTTTTGAACTATAGTGTCAGAAATACGTCTGTGTTCCTAAAACTATAGTGCCCCTTTAACTGTTTGAAAAATACCTAACGTGCGATTTCAGCTCACTACAGCCAAATATAATCACTATTGTCTGTTTTTACACTTTTGTAACCTACATACGGTACACTTTTGGTGAACATATTGATGAAAGAGACTGGTCTCCTCTAGAACAATTGCCTGTGCTACACCAAAGTAGAATTTAAACTTATGCATTGCAAAAACATTTAGGACAATCCAAGTTTCAATCCATGTGGCATTTTGGTTTGTCCAAATCTCATCCATGTAATCATTTCAGACAAAATTATTTGAAACCCAAATTTTTCAAATGTGCAAGGGTTTACCATGTGGCAACTGGCAGCACCTGCTATTAAATGACAAAAGTTAAAATGCTAAGAAGATAGATATAAAGATTTTAAAAAACTATAGTATTCAAGCCCCTTTTCTGTTTACTATACAGTTAATGTGTTACTTCTTAATCAGCAATGCATTTGATACAACAATTTTGATTTGAACTTGCTCTTCTTTTATTGTGTATTCATGATAATTACTTGTTAAATTGTTCACATTGCATTGTTATTGCTCTGAGCTTGTCAGTGTTGCTATTATTAATGAAATGTTTAATTGCAAAAATCATTATGTATGCTTATTTCATTGTTTAATACACAGATCCAGCAGAAGGGACAAAAAGAAATCAACTAAAATGTGTTTTGAGGAAGACGAAGACTAAAACACCTAAGATATTTTTGTTCTTCCCATCTTTTTGTTCTACCCATCTCTGCTGTATCTAGAATTGAAACAATTGAATAATGCATGAATGATAATTAATATTGTTTTTGCATGGGATTTTTTGAACTTGTTCAATATTTGCAAAAAGCTCTATTCATTCTTTCTAGAATTAACACAGCAGATGTTACTGGGGTATCGAGGGAATTTAATTGGGCTAATTACAAGATAACCCCACTTTAAGAATATTACACATGTGGCCTGCCTAAATAACAGTAGATTTTAAATAACTTTTATATTGTTTAGTCTGTTTGTTGTCTCCAGCCAATTCCTTCACGAAGATTCCACTTCTTTTTATTTATCGGATAAATTTTCTGGAAAAAAAAATACCCAATATATGCTCTGCATTGTGTGGGGATGCATTTGCTTGTGCACAAAGAATACTTTGTAAAACAAGCAAACATATTTGGAAGGTAATTTTACGTGATTTTGTTATGCATATTTTCCTGCCTTTATTTAAAAGGCTACAGTCATGACAAATTACTGATCAACAGATTCTTGAAGACTTTGGAAAATAATTTTGTAGTTGCTCATTTTTATGTGTGCAAATTTCTAATTACTGTTATTTTTAAATATGAAAATACTAATCTAAAAAAACCATAAAGCTATAATGGTATTTATCTGTCTGGTTTGTAAAGATGGACTACACTGTTGTGTGACAGTTTATTTGCTGGATTTTGGATCTGTTGGCCTGAAAACACTAGGTCTGCCATGTTGTTTCCCGAACTTTGGGCCAAACAGCTGTTCTTTAAATTAGAGAAATGGCATGAACTTCAACAAACTCGTTAAGTCAGAGGCAATGGTTATTATCCATTCACTATATTGGTTGTACCAATTCTTTCCATTCTGACCACTTTCATGGCTATAGTCACTACCATATTGTTTTTTGTTTATCTTCATAGGAGAGTAACGAGGAAGATATCAAGGCAAGGGGAGAGTGACAGGCCCTATGTATAATCATAGAAAATTAATAGAAAAATAAATAAACCGTGCCTGCTTTATTTCCCTTACAATAGTTTTTCTTTTTGCACGAAATAGGGTTTTTTCTAACAGTTGCTTTTGTGAGTAATCTTTTATTAGATTGATTTTTTTTTTGTTTATTTTTTTAGAAAGGAGAAAAACATGGTTCTAGTTTTAGAAATGTATAATCAGGTAGAAATCAAGGCAGACTGGAAGCATAAAAACATGCTTTTCACAAAGGCATCACTGAAAATTGGAGTGTGTGTGTTAGTGTGTGCTTTGTGTGTGTGGGTGAGGGTGCTGTTAGTGTGTGCTGTGTGTGTGTAAAGGTGCTGTGTGTGTGAGGGTGCTGTTAGTGTGTGTATGTGTGAGGGTGCTGTGTGTGTAAGGGTGCTGTTAGTGTGTGCTTTGTGTGTGTGGGTGAGGGTGCTGTGTGTGTAAGGGTGCTGTTAGTGTGTGCTGTGTGTGTGTAAAGGTGCTGTGTGTGTGAGGGTGCTGTTAGTGTGTGTATGTGTAAGGGTGCTGTGTGTGTAAGGGTGCTGTTAGTGTGTGCTGTGTGTGTATGTGTGAGGGTGCTGTGTATGTAAGGGTGTTGTTAGTGTGAGGGTGCTGTTAGTGTGTGTGTGTAAGGGTGTTGTTAGTGTGTGCTGTGTGTGTGAGGGTGCTGTGTGTAAGGGTGCTGTTAGTGTGTGCATGTGTGAGGGTGCTGTGTGTGTAAGGGTGTTGTTAGTGTGAGGATGCTGTTAGTGTGTGTGCTGTGTGTGTAAGGGTGATGTATGTGTGTGTGCTGTATGTTTGTGTGTAATGTATGGGGAGTGGGGGCCATTTAGTTAATATCCCCCCTCCCTTCTTACCTTATGGAGGGAGGACCGTGCTCCTGCCTTCCCTGGTGTTTCAGTGGAGAGTGAACTCTAGCCTGCAGGGCTAGAGTTCACTCTCGCGAGATCTGAGCTTACCGCGGCAACGCTCCGACCGCGCGAGAGGAACACGGCGGAGCTGCTGACAAGAGCTCCCCGGGTCCTCTCCTGCCTCCCTCCCTGCCTGTGGGTCGGTAGATCTCCCTCACCGGCTCATGGAGGGAGGCACATAGCGCGTGCCGCCAGGGCCGTCTTTAAGGAGGGGCAAAAGGGGCAGCTGCCCCGGGCCCAGTTACTCCTGGGGGCCCTAAGGCAGCTGCCCCATGGGCCCCCTGCAGCACCTGAGGTAATCAGGGGCCACAGCCCTTTAATACTGCTCTGGGCCGGGCCTTTGTAATATGGGGGTTGGCTGAATACAAACACACAGCTAGCCCCTCACACACTTCCCTGTGATCCCTTTTCTTCTCCGTGGCATGCTGGGAGGCAGTGAGGTCAGATCACTTCCTCCTTAGTACTGCTGGGGAGGAGGCACACACCACACGGAGGAGGATGCAAGCATTGTTGGGGAGAGGGACTGAGAAATCTGATGGCAGACTCCCATCAGCCTGGGCCAACAAGCTCCCACTGGACCCCAGGGAAGCCACCTTTCTGTACCCAAAAGGTAAGGAGACAGGAGGGTGGCTAAATATGTTTTGTTTTTTGTTTTGCTAATTTCTGATATCACTTTTATTTAAGTGTGTTGGTGTTTGTAATGTAACACACAGGGAATAAGTACATGTTAAAAATCCTAGAAGAACCTGACAGTTCCCTATTAAATATAAATTTTAAAAGTATTTATTTTAACATATTATTGCATCAAGTGTTATCAAAGGCTGTATACCATTTCCAAATGTCACTTTTGCCAAATTCTGGACCAGGGTATGTAAGAACAGAGTTGAGACATTATTATGGCCAAGGTTGCTGGGAGTTGCTGTCCAAGAGCTGCTAGAAGGCAGAGATTAAAATATGTAAATGTACACATATATGTGTGTGTGTGTATCTGGCTGTGTGTGTGTGTATCTGGCTGTGTTTGTGTCCTTGTGTGTATCTGGCTGTGTTTGTGTCAGTGTGTGTATCTGGCTGTGTTTGTGTCAGTGTTTGTATCTGGCTGTGTTTGTCTGTGTGTCAGTGTTTCTGTGTGTATGTATACCTGTGTATGTGTACTTGTGTGTCAGTGTGTATGTGTACCTCTGTGTGTGTTTGTGTGTGTGTGTGTGTATGTATGTGTCAGTGTGTGTAAGTGTGCATCTGAGTGTGTGGTAATGCATACATCCCAGCATTTTAATGCCAACACAAATACACTCCATCTCTAGCACTGTACACATATACACCCCTGCATTTATACCTTTATGTATGTGTGTATCTGAGTGTGTGTGTACATACCTGTGTCAGTGTGTGTGTGTGTACCTCTGTGTGTGGATGTGCCAGTGTGTGTGTGTATCAAAGTGCTTGTATCTGTGTGCCAAAGGGTGTGTATCTGAGTGTGTGTGTGTGTATGTGCCAGTATGTGTCAAGGTGTGAGCATGTGTCAGTGTGCCTATGTGTGTATCTGCGTGTTAATGTGTATGTGTATATGTGTTATAGAAATCACACAACATGCAAACAGAGCCCTGTAAACACAAACATTACATACAAACACACCAGTTTGCTGAAACACCAATACTACACACAAATGTACACAACACTACATCCAAACAACCCCCTGCATGCAAATACAAACATTACATACAAACACATTCCTGTATTAAAACACTAAAATTATATACAAACACCAACTCTACACACAAAAGTACACCTGCATTTAAAAGCCAACACTACAGACAATCGCACATTACTGCATTCAAACACAAACACTACACACAAGTACACCAATGCATTCCAATGGTAACAGTACATACAAATACACCCCTACATGCACACATACACTCTATACAATAACATGCTGACATTCAATTGCACAAACACTGCTCAAAAATACAACCCTGCAAGGATGGTAGATCCCCAGCTGGCATAGCATCGCAGGAGTTGTATGACAGATGGGGATCTATCTTTTCTTTACTCTTGTGCTACAGGGCAGGCCTGAATTATTATTTTTTTTTTGCACCAAGGCACTCTCTACATTAGTTTCGCCTCTAGGTTGGGGTGGAGGGAGTGATTGCATGCCCAGGGGGCCCAAACAGATGCTTGCCCAGGGTCCAATCAATATTAAAGACGGCCCTGCGTGCCGCGGGGATTAGGGTGTGCCCAGGGACACTCGGCACACCCCGTGCACATGCCTATGGATGCAATTAACTCTTTATATTAGGACAATGAAGAGCATTAATGTGTCCATCTTACTCAGAATGTTTCTATTTCTAAAACATCAATCTTAAAGGAATAATATAGAGGCAATAGAAAAGGTAAAATACAACACCTTCAACCCTGCTTAGCCAGAAAGGTTGTATTTTACCTTTTCTATTGCCTCTATATTGGTGTTTCTTTTTGCTCCACTCATCACTTTTGTATTATTGCTTGTTGGTAGTTTTTGAGAATTACACCAGAGTGTGAAGCGATTTTTAACACCTTCAACCCTGCTTAAGCACCTATATTGTGTTTTATCTCTCTATCAATCTTAAAGGGATAATATAAACACAGATCAACTTTAGCTTAATGGAGTGGTTTTGGTCTATAGATTATGTCCTTGCAGTCTAAATGCCCAATTATCTGCCATTTAATAGTTAAATCACTTTGTTTATGCAGTCCTAGTCACGCCTCCCCTTAATATGACCTACACAGTCTTCCTACACATTTCCTGTAAAGAGATATCTAATGTTTAAGCTTTTAATTTAAAATGTCTTATCTCAGGTTCTGTTATTAGCCAGCATGAACATTTTGAGTGTAATTAGAGCTCAATTATCACATCCAGAGATAAAAATTCACAAAGTAAACACACTGTACTGATTTAAAATTAAAGCATTTTTTTCATGGTGGCTGTTTGAGTCACAGGCGGGGAGGAGGGACTAAGGCTGCATAAACAGAAACACTGTGTGATCTAATGACTAAATGGCAGATAATTGAGCAGTGAGACTACAGGAGCATGATCTGTACACCCAAACCACTTTATTAGGCAAAAGTTGTTTTGTTGCTTAGAGTATCCTTTTAACCTGACATAACACATATGAAATGTTCTATAATTCTTGGAGAAGCCGGTTAGGATACTTCAATGTATCCCAAGGCTACATATTCCCAACTGTCCCAGCACAAATGACCTATATGGTTGGACCAAATGGTCCAACTATTTGTTTTATTTTCAATTTCTACTATTAACTTTTGCTGAAACCTGTATTGACAAACTGACATATTTCAACATGTGCATGTTTATTCTAGAGGTATTATCATGTTTTTACATTTTGTTATTGCTCTCCCTTGTTGTTATACATGACTTCATTTACTCCTCTTGTGGTGTCTCCATGATACAAGATGTGCGCACATGACATTTTTTTTTTTTTTACAATTACTTATGATGACTATGCTCAAAGTGTACATAATCTATTTTATATTCTTACACTATATTAAAATAAATAAGGCTTATTAAAAGCAATTCTATTGTTTTCTCTGACTGCTTTATCCAAAATATGCTTTAAAATGCTCAGGTTTTATTTGACCTGCTCTATCCACATCATTTATTAAGTATTTTATCTGCCATGTTGTAAACTAGTGGCTCTCAAACCAGTCTGAAAGGTCCACCAGTAGTTCACAATTTAGGACCTGCAAAACTTCAGCTGTGAAGCGTTCAGACCTAGATTTCTGTTAAACAGCAATTTAATTCAGGTTGATCAATTTAAATAATTAAACCTAAGTGAACTTATTTTGAGAAACGGATATCTAAAATGGATATCCAAACATATGTCCAAGCTTACAGGCTCACCAATTTTGGCTTTAACCATTGGTTGCCCAAAAAGACTTGTTTGAGAAGCACAGTTATTTGACAGATGTCGACAGCAATTTTATACATGTGATTTTTTTTTTTAAATTAAAATAATATTTTGCTACATTCTTTTCTCTCAGATTATGGTAGGTGAAGGTGTCCTTTACTGTTGCCTTTCTAAAAGAAGAAATGGCATTGGAGCCGAAGCTAATATAAATGCAGGTGGATGTAACTTCAACTCCTTCCTGAGAAGAGCTGTCCGATTCATAGGTAGGAATAACAACATCAGCAATCAGTGTCTAATTCACAATACTGTAGTCACACAGACAGAGCAATATGCCAGCCCCTAAATAATAAAGTAACTGCAATCTCTGATGGGAATCCAAAGAAATTATTTGGCATGTAACAAAGTAATGTAATCAACTTGAAAAATATATTATCAGGGATCAAAGGTACTGAGCTGCCATTTCCTCTCAGCTAAATCCCCCTCAGTTTATAACCTTTCATCCACATTCCCACCTCTATTCATCCATACAGAACCACATCCTTTCCCCCTTCACCTACCCATCATACCCTGTGGTGTATTTTGGATCTGTGCTGCCCTAGGCATGACAGAACTCGGGCACCCCCTAATTTAAATTCGCCCACTCCTTCCTCTCAAAGCCACACCTCTTCCTGTTAAAGACTGACAGACACTTTGACTGATAGACACACATTTTCAGATACACTGACATACACACACACTCACTGATTTGACCCAATCTGACAGACACACACAATCACTGACAAACACGCACACACTCACTGATATACACACACAATGATGCAGACACACACTCACTCACTCACTGACAGACACACACACACCCGCTGACAGACACACACACACTGAGAGGCATACACAATCACTCAGATACACATTCACTGACAGACACACACTCACTCACATACTCACTCACTGACACACACTGACAGACACACACACACACACAATCACTCAGACACACAGGTTCCCTCACAGACACACACTGACATACATACACACTCACTCACCCACCGACACACACTGACAGACACACGCTCACTCACAGACACACACACAGGCTCCCTCACAGACACACCCTGACAAACATACACACACTTACTCACAGACACACACAGTCACTCAGACACACACTGACAGACGTACATACACTCACACACTCATAGACACACTCACAGACACACACTGACAGACATACACACATTCAATGACATACACACTGACAGATATACAAACAGACTCACTGACAGACAGACACACTAACAGATACACACACACTCATTCACTCACACATTCACTCACACACACACACATACACTGACAGATATACACACACAGACTCACTGACAGCCAGACATACACACACACATTTCCCCACAACATTCACAGATAATTTTTTTTTACATTTTAATTTAAATCCACCCAGCCTCCCTACCTTTGGGGGAGCTGGGTGGATTTTTTTTACCTGGGGTCCAGTAGGGCTGCTGGCCAGGCTGTTTGAGCAGGAAGGCAAGCCTGCAGACAGGCAGGTGGCTAGCTGAGTTCCAGGCGGGCGGCGAATGGAGTGCTGATTTGTGTGCTCGCTTTGTGATGCAGGGAGCCAGAATGTGACTTCATATTCCTGAGCAGGGAGATCTAACAAATCAGTGCTCCCTCGCCACCCGCCTGGAACTCAGCTAGCCACCTGCCACTAGGCTAACAAGTCATTTGCCTGGGTATTTTGGGCAGCGATGTTTTGTTGCCCTTGCAAATACAGCACTGGTCATACCCTTCCATTTGTCACGTCATAACCATATCCATATATCCTCATTCACATCCTCCTAGTCAAATACCTCTTGTAGCGGACACAGGTAACTCGACTAGTTACCTCCGCTAATTTCCCTCTCAGCCAGACTGGAACCTTTTGTGATTATAGCTCGTATTCCCCCAGTAACTAGATGAGACATAAATCTGGGAGTCATTTGGTTTATCCAGGCAAGACACTCTCAATTTATACACAGACCCCCAGCATGGGGTCTCCATACAAAAATATTACAAAACACTCCCCAATGTCCCTGTGTCTGGGAGATTATTGAGTCAAGAAATGGTAACTCAATTATCTCTCAGTTAAAGGGAGCCATATAGAAATTTTTCAAATTCCGCCCAAAGCACCCCAGATATTCACAGGAACCCCACATGTATTACATCCCTGGATAGCCCAGATCTGAGTGCCCAAGTTGTCCAAATAGCACTCAGATCCGTTTGGTGGAAGAGAATCACCACTGGGGTAAAGTTCTGACTGGCTGGCCACGAGGTTGATGCCCAAAACAGTTCCATGGAAAATGGGGCAAAATGGGGCAGTACCAATGAGCATTCTCCTAGCTGGTCTGGGAGCGGAGCATGCAGCAGTATAATTTCCCAGTTGGTGGGGAATGCATCCGAAAAGGGTTCCAGACATCCAACGACCATGTCCCACTGCCTGTATTTGGGAGACAAAAAAGGCCACTATTCCTTACAACACGTGCGCTCGGTTATGCGAAATGGCGGCCACCCAGGGAAAGCATTTAATTAATTAGTTCCTTTGCGGTTAACAAGCCAGAGTGGTGGTCAGTGTTTGGTAGATACACAAAAGGAGTTCACGTTCAGGAGCAGAACCAGGTTGCAGCAGGCAAAATAACTCCCGAATTAAGTAAACTTTGTAATCTCCAGATACCTCGTCCCAAGGCTATATGTCCTTTTCCTCATAGTCATATCAAACAGTAATCTCTTGCACCCTGTTTTTTGTTTTCCCCACAAACATATAAATCCTCAGTCCATCTCCCTAAAGCTACATCATTCCCGGTTTCATGTCCTTTCAGTCATGACTCTCCTTAGTTTATTTGCTTTCAACCACATCTATCCAAGTGTATTTCCACACACATGCTTATACATGCATATACAGAAGCACTCACTAACAGACACAGATATGCTCAAGCGCACACACAAACAAAATCAAAAGAAAACAAACTTGAACCTTTTTTTAATTAAATTGTTATTACACCAGCAGGCTTTAAATACTTTAATAGCACAGCAGCATGTCCATTAGTTTGCTGTTTATGTGTAATTGTATGTGGGTCATGATGTAATTGCTGAACTCACTTTTGTCTTATTAAGGTAAAATGGTTTCATAATGACTTAAATAAGATAAATAGAATTACCTAAAATAGTCCTACTTCTCAGATGTCTTTGTTCACCAATTATAACTTTTAATGATAATTATTTACACTTTAATAGTTTTTTCAAAAACTGAAAATACATTCAAGAATATGGTTACATCATGAGAATGTTAGGTAGCTTAAATAATATTTTCTGAAATATATCAACTATGGTAATGTATCACAGAGCACAGAAAAGATCATTAAATAATTACAATCTAAGATTTAATCTAAATATGGCAAATGGTTTTAAAATGTGTAGACTCCATCAATGTGTGTGATTAGTCTGTTTCATACCTGCAAATTGGCTATTTGAAAGATGGAAGATGTGTTTCAGCACAGTACCTTATGAAATTGTAAAACCTGAAGCATGAAGGATCTGTTGACTTATTTGCAAAATTGTAAATGTAGAGATTTGTGAAAAAAATACAAAAATGTAAGATTTTTATGTTGATCTATACATTTTTTGTACAAGATTCAGTGGAGCACTTAAATATGTGCATAAAACTTAATAGTACACCTAGTGCAAACAAGGAATATATATATATATATATATATATATATATATATATATACACACCGTATTTTTACATATCCTTGAACATCCAATGTTGTGTATACCTTTAAGAAAAAAAAGAAAAAAACAGAAATAGTGCAGTACCCTTATGTACACGAGTGTGATATACACATAAATTGGAACACTCACATAATCCAGAGCTATAACCTAGCTCTGGGAGTTATTTGCCTGTAGGTCCGTTTAGGCGACCTGCTCCTTTTTCTTTATGGAGAGTAGTTTAGGAGTTTTCTTCTGTATTCAGCAGTAGTATGCAGTATCTCAAGGAAAGAGATGTATATATAGTGTGATACCGTTTATAATAAATATTTTCATATAAATAGGTAAAATACTCACAAGCCTGGAGCCTAGTAATTGGCTCAGTTGAACGGCAGAGTATGGTTGGGGACCATACCACCCTTAGTTGTAGAATGCAGGAACATTGATGGTAAGAAAATATAAAATAAATAAAAGTATAAACTTTAAAAAGTATATAATTTGTTAGAACTTACAATTAAAATATCAAATAGTAATGTAAATAGTCCCAGAGACGCATTTCGCCGGAATGGCTTCTTCAATCTGGTGCAGATTGCAGACTGCAGACTGCACCAGATTGAAGAAAACTCCTAAACTACTCTCCATAAAGAAAAAGGGGTAGGTTGCCTAAACAGACCTACAGGCAAATAACTCCCAGAGCTAGTCAATTTATGTGTATATCACACTTGTGTACATAAGGGTACTTCACTATTTCAGTTTTTTCTTTTTTCTTAAAGGTATACACCACATTGGATGTTCAAGGATATGTAAAAATACAGTATATATTCCTTGTTTGCACTAGGTATATTATTAAGTTTTATGCACATATTTAAGCGCCCTGCTGAATCTGGTACAAAAAATTCCATCATTGATGTGATTTTTGGAGAATTGCACATTACAGTGTGGTAGCAGCTAAGAGATTATTTTTTTTAGCACAGTCAATCGATATAACACTTGCACTATAATAAGCTCTCATATACATCAACTGTGTGATCTATACATTTGTCTACAATTTTTTCAAGGTCAGCCACTGAATTGTGAATTCACTGTGAATTTGACGTGAATTTCAAATTTTAGGGTAAAATAATTGAAATAAAAACACATCTGACTTAAGTGTTTTATTTGTAACAATTTTTACTTCTTAGGAGTCCACGTATTTGGTCTCTGCTCTACTGCTCTCATTACTGACATTATCCAGCTATCCACTGGTTACCAGGCACCATATTTCCTGACTGTCTGCAAACCCAACTATACTTCTTTAAATGTATCCTGCAAAGAAAATCCGTATGTGCTAGAAGACATTTGTTCTGGTTTAGATACTGCAGTCATAAATGCTGGAAGGTGAGAATTAAAATTAAAAAGACATCATAATTGTAGTGGTTTATTCACGGAAGAGGGAATGATGTGGAGTTCAAAAACAAGTTTAGGTCAAAAAAGCCCAGTCTGAAATTTAGGTTTGAGCCTAGAGTTATGAAATGTGTGCTTCAGTCCACTACAACTGCTTTTTTGTAAATAATCCCCACTGTGTTTAGTTGATTTTATGATAAATCAACTAAACACAGTGGGGATTATTTACAAAAAAGCAGTTGTAGTGGACTGAAGCACACATTTCATAACTCTAGGCTCAAACCTAAATTACAGATTTAAAAATTATTAAGATGTTAGCATTTGTAGGAGTATTATTTTTGTATTTTGGCATACGTTCGTAAACTAGTACAGGGCAGAAATCCACCATAACTTACATATGTAATTACAAATGAAGCATATGTCACTGTCATATCAAACTGGTCCCAAACAAGGACACATCAGAATTAAAATATCTAAATTGTGCTATTCAGCTCAAAAATGAAAAAAACAAAAAACAAAAAAAGAGATGACCACTAAATTATTATTTTTAATAGAGGCTTAAAGTAATGTCTGTGGTTAATTTGCTGTATCATCATTGGGCTAATAGGAGACATCAAGAATTTCAACACAGAGCTCCCTTATGGATGAAACAAGTCAATATTTAGGTAATCTGGTCCTATATGCGGAAAATAAGAAGGCACTGTTGTAGTCACGGATTATAATGAGCATGAAGAGCAAGCATACAGGAAGCTGAATGTTTAGTGTTGCTTGACAAGATTTCGTGAACTTGACATTGGCACATGGGCAGACTTAAAAAAGTTTTTGCCAGTATCCCACCACCACCCTAACATGCATACAAAGCTTAGATACAGGACCACAGGATAGCCTATAGTTGCAGAAACTGGTTCTACAATATGAGTGGTTAGCCAAACTTTGTTTTCTCAATCTTTAGTATTTTTAGGATATCCTCTTACACCCAACACCAAACTTATTTGGAAACTTTAAAGGATGTAAGGTGGACTAGAAAGAGTAGAATTGTCCCTCTTTCTGTGATGTCACTATATTCTGCAATACTCAATGACAAGGGCGTTCATGCTGTACCTTGACAAATATAGAACTTAGTATGTTTTCTTAAAAGATTTAATTTTGAGATCACTGAAATATTTTCTCATTCATAATTTTATGTTTATTCAAAACTTGATACGTACACAAGTTCTGCTCTGGTAAATGTGAGTACGTTATACTTTTTATTTACTTTATATTTACAAATATTTATTTCACCATTGGAGCATTTTTTCTGTATTTACTCCTATATATGTACTGCACATTGCACTTCATTTGAGCCATCTAGACGCCTATACCACCATATAGCCTTAGACGGGGATTGTTTTGTCCATGCGCTGAAACAGCTGAGCTCTGAGATAGCGCAATTAAATGTGAGTGTAATCACATAAGATCACACGTCACGCACATTTCGTATATACTGTATTGCACCATTATTGTTTCGTCTGCTTTTTTTTAGGTCAAATACGCATATAACTTCATAATATTGTGTACGTATCAAGTTTTGTATATATACTCTCTGCGCGTGGTTTCTTTTTCTTTTTCTGCGTTCCATTACTCACAAGGTTTGGGATTCCTTGTATTAGTTACTGCAGCCTGCTTTCACTTTGTATCATTTTGCAGTGAGCGCCTATAACCCTTTCTTTATAATTTTATGTTTGATTAATATTTTTATATCCAAAGGTACAGGACTAAGCTAGTTATGTAGTTTATGCACACCTTCTGATATCTATATATAGGTTGTTTGAAAGATTATCACATCATTGGAGATCTTTGATACAGGCAGTTATATCCTTTTTTTAAAATGACTGTGGGATGGATCAGAACAAATATTATAGATATTTATCAAAGAATCTCTTAATTAGTTGAAGCTTTCCTTTTGGTTTGCATACACAATGACTTAGAGTGTTAATCAATATAGAACCAGATGGTTTTGCCTCATAATAAGGGGCCAATTGGACTTTAGTGAATAACCTTGTTAAGGTTGTTCCCGTCTTTAAATTTTGGTACTAAGTATTAAGGATAATGTGGTTTGTACAGACGGGTCTGCCAAAAGTGCAACAAAGGCAGTATTGCAGTAAGGGGCCTAGTCAAGTACTGGAGCCTGTTTTGGCACTTTTAAATTTTGTGACGCATTGGTGAGAAAGCATGCCCTAACGATCTGGCCCTCCCTCCAACAGCAATACTTACCCTCCTTTCCGATCCCAATTGGGGGATAGTGTATAAAATTATAAAACAATGTTTTGGAATTACAAACTTTTGGGAGAACATCCTTTCTCAAGTCTAAAGCATTTCTGAACAAAAACGACACATATAATCCAAAGTTAAGTTATGATACTGAGGTTAGAGTGACATGAGTGCAGATAAGACACAGGTATGATAGAAAATAGACACCATTCTCACAGAGTGTCGTAAATATTTTGTATAAGGATCACAGATTGAGGGGGGGGGGGGCAAGCAAACACTGCAGGAGATGGTATTAGAAGGAGGAGAGTTAAAAAAAATAATAATAATAATACTGATGTGATTGCATTCCTAATATGTTTAATTATTTTTATAAATTAAAAACTGTGTAAAAACTGAAATGTGCAAGCCCTATAACTTTCCAAAACACCATAAAACCTGTACATGGGGGCATCATTGTACTCGAGGGACATCAAAGCATAAAAATAAGTGTATATTATTGCAGTAAAAGTTAACAGTATTATGACATTGACAGTTAAAATACCATGCAGAACTTGGAAAAATAACAAAATGTATTCATTTTTCATATGTTAGATTTTATTCATATTAAATTGTTTCATATATAAATATTTGATATGAAATGAAAGCCCTGTTTCTCCTGAACAAAATGATATATAATAAGTGTGGGTGCACTTAATATGAAAGAGGTAAACTATGGTTGAACATAAATATGGTTTAAATTCTAGGTTTTATATTGGTTTAAAACTTGGTTAAAGGAACACTATCGAGTCAGGAACACAAACATGTATTTCTGACCCTATAGTGTTAAAACCACAATTCAAGTGGCTTTGCCCCTTTAGCCCCCTTAGAAAGTGTTACAACGCATATTTGTTTCCAGCGCCGCGCAAGTCCATTGGCACTGGCCCCGCACTTGATGTAACTACATAAATATATTTATGTATGTATAGCTACAGCATCTATTTAAATTATTGATCAATTGATACTTGATAATTGTTCAAATGTAAATGGTTGATTGATCTTTTGTTAACTATCATATGTTTTATCCCCTCCCGACAGGAAGTCATTCCCCTCCCAACATGCTACCTTAGCCGCATTTGCAGCTGTTTACATTTCTGTAAGTAGAACATATTGTTAATGGTTTTAATTAAAGAGAGGGGGACATATGAACTGTTTTGCAGGAGTTTTAAATCCACAAGAATATTCTGCTGGTGTTCATAGAGATTACTTCCCATTTAAAATGTACAATCGCTATTTACATGCATGGTTAAACCTTCAGTACAGAGTGAGATACTGTAATATTTTCATTTACTTGACATGCTCACAGATTATACAGAGTTGTACAGTGTAAAAGAGATGTGTTTTTATAAAGTGTATCTCCTGTGAAGGGTATGCATTGCTAATACGTCTAGGCAACAATAGCTCTGCATGTGATGTTGTTCTATGACTGTGAGCAACATTCTAAATATCGGACGAAAACTTCTTCAACTACAGCTTGGGCATTGTTTGTTGGTAGCTAGTGGCCCAAAATAGTGATAAAAACTAAAGCAGAGAACATATAGCTCAATAAATAACTGGGGGTTATTCTCTCATTACAACATTGTTTTCCATCTTTGCTATGTGTTCTCATTTAAACAAATACAACTAAATTTACAACTTTTAGGAGGTGAATTCCTGTTCATAGAAACATAGAAACATAGAAACATAGAATGTGACGGCAGATAAGAACCATTCGGCCCATCTAGTCTGCCCAATTTTCTAAATACTTTCATTAGTCCCTGGTCTTATCTTATAGTTAGGATAGCCTTATGCCTATCCCACGCATGCTTAAACTCCTTTACTGTGTTAACCTCTACCACTTCAGCTGGAAGGCTATTCCATGCATCCACTACCCTCTCAGTAAAGTAATACTTCCTGATATTATTTTTAAACCTTTGTCCCTCTAATTTAAGACTATGTCCTCTTGTTGTGGTAGTTTTTCTTCTTTTAAATATAGTCTCCTCCTTTACTGTGTTGATTCCCTTTATATATTTAAATGTTTCTATCATATCCCCCCTGTCTCGTCTTCCCTTTAAGCTATACATGTTAAGATCCTTTAACCTTTCCTGGTAAGTTTTATCCCGCAATCCATGAACCAGTTTAGTAGCCCTTCTCTGAACCCTCTGATCAACTGATGATATTTGCTAGGCTTAAACTGGATTGTATTTTTGATACTGTGCAAATTAAATGCCCCTCTTACTCGAGAAGCATTGCAGAATAACACATTGATTGACACAAGGACAAGCTTTTAACTGTGCTGAAAATACATCTGATTCACTCCTACATAGAGAACAACTCAAGCAAGAGAGGCAGGCAGCCAAACGAGCAGAACCATCAATTAATTCTTCAGGGAACGGAATCGCATTCTGCCCACTCCCACACATTAACACACTGCATGTCAGAGGGGAACGCGACTTACAAATGAAATGTTTGCAATACCAGGTCTAGAAATATAAGTTTAAGAAACGATACTCACAGGCAGGTGGAGCAGTGGTGCTGGGCTCATCTCCAGCACTCACAGTGTTAAATTCACAGCGCACTCATCTTATTGTTGAGACAGAAAAGCCCTCAAAGATGCTAAGGGTTTTAATAAATGTAAGCTGGAGAAAAGAGAGAATTTTATTATTTCATTAAAATGAATACGTTTTTTTCTTGAATTGATACGTATTTTGAATTGATACGTAGCAATGGCTCTTAATTAGTGATGTCCCGAACGGTTTGCCGAACGGTTCGCGAACGGTTCGCCACGAACGGTTCGCTGCGGACTCATCATTGAGTAAACTTTGACCCTGTACCTCACAGTCAGAAGACACATTCCAGCCAATCAGCAACAGACCCTCCCTCCCAGACCCTCTCACCTCCTGGACAGCTCACTAAGAATGCAGCTTCAAAATGGATGCTGTCCAGGAGGTGGGAGGGTCTGGGAGGGAGGGTCTGCTGCTGATTGGCTGGAATGTGTCTGCTGACTGTGAGGTACAGGGTCAAAGTTTACTCAATGATGAGTCTGCGGCGAACCGTTCGCAAACCGTTTGGCGAACCGTTCGGGACATCACTACTCTTAATATAGGCCATAAATGTACATCATTATATGTGTTTTTGTTTATGCTAGAATTTGGGTAAATAACTAAATGTTTTTGTATGGAAGTCATGAACATTAAATAAAATAATGAGTTCCAGAGTTTAAATGAATATTGCGTTAGTTAGATTAACACACATATAATAAACAGAAGGAGGAGTATAATGTGATTTTGTGATGGCAAATGGGGGCATCTTAAAACATACCATTTCCCCTGTTTGTGCTTATTCTGTGTCTCTATTTCTGCACACTTTTACTATAGTAACTATGATTTATACATTTTTATATAAATTCGTATACACAACTACTGAGACCTAAAATAAAGTGAATAAATATCAGTTATCTCAATAATTTTCAGCTGCAAACTGCTTCAACCCCTTGACGACCGATGATGGTTCAGGACCGTCATTGGAAAAATCCGCTTGGGGACCGATGATGGTCAGTCTGGGGCTACTTACCTGATTGCTGTCGGTCTCCGGCGGCGATCATCGCTCCTCCCGGTCCAGGGGGACTGCCTGTCTGCCCAGGCATTCTCCCTTCGGCAGATCAGGACCCTGCGGCCACGTGATCACCCGATCACGTGGCCACAATTGGTGCCTGTGTATCTGCCTGCAGGGGGACTGTCTGTTCTGACAGGCAGTCTCCCTGCAAGTAGAAAATCAGAAAAAAGGTTAAAAAATAAAGTAACCAGTGTAAAAAAATAATAATATGTGTATGTATATATATATATATATATATATATATATATATGATATATATACATGTATTATATCTATATATAATATATGTATATATATATATCATATATATAATGTCACACTAAGTTTATTTTTATATTTATATATACGTATATTAATATAAAAATACACTTTTAATTTAAATTACACACACATATATATACAATATATATAATAACTATATATATTGTAAATATTTATTATAAATTATAAATAATATGTTAATAAAAATAAATAACAAAAAGTAAAAATATTTTAATAATTACAAATATGATGTACATATATGTAATTTTATTCTAACAGTATTTTGATACACTTAGAATGTAATGATATATATCTATGTATAAATAAATAAAAATAATACGAAATATACATATGTCCATATACATAATTACATAAATTTCATAAATATACACTTAGACGTCAAATGTATAAATATGTATATATAGTAAAATTATACGTGTGTATTTATGTAATATTTTTACCTAATTAAGTAATTTTAATGATTGCAATTTGAGGGACCTGCCTGCCATCCCAGGCCGAAAGTCCAGAGAATTTAATTTGCTAGCACTGTGTTTAACCCTGTAACTTTCTATGACACCCTAAAACCTGTACATGGGGGGAACTGTTTTACTTGGGAGACTTCGCTGAACACAAATATTAGTGTTTCAAAACAGTAAAACATATCACAGCGATGATATTGTCAGTGAAAGTGACGTTTCTTGCATTTTTCACACACAAACGGCACTTTCACTGATGATATTATTGCTGTGATACATTTTACTGTTCTGATACACTAATATTTGTGTTCAGCGAAGTCTCCTGAGTATAACAGAACCCCACATGTAGAGGTTTTATAGTGTTTGTGAAAGTTACAGGGTCAAATATAAGGCTTAATTTTACTTTTTTTTTTATTTTTATTTTTTTTATTGAAATTTGTCAGATTGGTTAGGTTGCCTTTGAGAGCGTATGGTAGCCCAGGAATGAGAATTAGCCCCATAATGGCATACCATTTGCAAAAGAAGACAACCCAAGGTATTGCAAATTGGGTATTTTTTAGTAGCCACTTAGTCACAAACACTGGCCAAAGTTAGCGTTTTTTGCATTTTTAACACACAAACAAATATAAATGCTAACTTTGGCCAGTGTTTGTGACTAGGTGGCTACTAAAAAAGACTGAACATACCCCATATTGAATACCCTGGGTTGATTACTTTAAAAAAAATATATACATGTGAGGTGTGATTCTGGGATTTATGACAGATAACGGTGTTACAATGTCACTATTGATAAATTTAATATATATATATATATATTGAAACCGCAATTTCCTACTTATAGGCCTATAACTTGCAAAAAAAAAGCAATAAAGCATGTTTTTAAACTCGGGACAACATTTTTAATCTATTTAGCAGTTTTTTTCATTAGCTTTTGTAGATAAGTAAAAGATTTTTCAAGTAAAAGTCCAAAAACATGTTTTTTTTTCAATTTTTCACCATATTTTATTATTTTTTTTAAATAAAATATATGACATGATACAAATAATGGTATGTAAAGAAAGCCCTTCTTGTCCTGAAAAAAACAATATATAACTTGTATGGGAACTGTAAATGAGAGAGAGGAAAATTACAGCTAAACACAAACACCACAAAAGTGTCAAAACTGCTCTGGTCCTTAACGTACAACATCACAAAAACAGGCCGGTCCTTGAGGGGTTAAAAGAAAAAACATACATCTATTTATGTTTTACAACGTACACCGAGTCTCTGCCAACACTGATTAAGCCACATGTGATTTATGAAAGCTCCCTGCATAGAACCATACGTAGAAAATCCAGAATCTTTGTAATATTCATGATAGCATATACATTTTTAAACGCTACAATATTACACTCCTTATTCGCTCACTTGAGGAAGAACAAAATGCTTAAGGGATTTGCAAACTCTCTGGCCTTTCACTTGTAATTTCTTTCATTCTGGTATGACACATTAATGTAAGAGTTTGTTTTTACTCTGAAGATCTTTGAGGGGCAGCCTTTTTTTCCATTTTATGTTGTTACTTCCAGTTTACATTTCAGTTTTTACTATTTCCAGTGTAATCACGGACTGTCTACTAACAAATAAGCGCTCCCTAGCCCATGCCTCCATGCCAAAAGCATGACTTAGATGTCATTTAGGTTATGGAGAGGGGACATGAAACACATTCATTGCTATGTGTTTCCACATCCTTATACACATACACACTGACTCTGTGGCAGAATTAATGTAGAGAAGGCCCTGGTGCAAGACCTTTTTTTGCCCCCTTCCATCGCAAGTGTGGCCAAAAGGTCGTACAATTCTCACAATGCTTTGCCAGCTTGGAATCTACCATTTGCCCATCCTTGCAGGACAGTATTTAGTACTGAGCAGTGTTTGTATGTAAGCATGTATTTGTATGGAGTATGTGTGTGTCGATGCAGGAGGGTGTGTTTGTGTAGTGTTGGCATTTGAATGTAGTTATTTGCTTTTATGTTGTCTTGCCATTTGAAAGCACTGGGGTATTTGTGTAGAGTGGTTGTTTTTTAATGTAGGGGGTGTGTTTGTATGTAGTTTTGATGTTTAAATGCAGGCGTATATTTGTGTGTAGTGTTGTTTTTTGAATGCAGGGGTGTTTTTACACATAATGTTGATGTTTTAATACAGAGCAGTGTTAATATGTAGTGTTGATGTTTAAATGCAGCGGTATATTTGTGTGTAGTGTTAGCATTTGAATGCTGGGATGTATGCACATATACACATGCACTGTCACAGACCCACACTGATATACATACACAAACAGATACACACAATGACACACATGAAGATACACAGACACACATACACTCACTGACACACATGCAGATACATAGACACACAGATACAAACATGCAGATATACAGACACACAGATATACACAGTGACACACAGATACACACAGTGACACAAATGCAAATACACAAACACACAGATAGAGACAATGACACACATACATATACACAGACTAACATGTACACACACTGACACAAATACATCTCATTTGCATGTGTCCAAATGTTTGGAGGCATGAAAATCTAGTTATGCTTTGTAAAGTCTAGCAAAGCATCCAATAGAATAGGATGTTGGCTATCATTATTGTTCACTTGTGCACAGAAACACTCTAGAAAAAAAATTCACAGATCACAAACAAATCCTTACACACAATTGTGTTGTTATTCCTCTTCGTGTTTCTGTGTAATTTCTGCTTATCACTACCTAACATATGAGCTAATAAAAGCAGCTCAAGAAAACACATTCTTGATAATAATGTATCTATCAACATCAGAATAGTATTTGCTCTGTTAACTGCGGCATAGGGAACTTTTTGTACATGTATACGTGATATTTTCATCAAGTATCTTTATTTCATGCAATTTTGGAGCAAAAGGTAAGAGCTGCCCTCAAAACACAATTCAACCACAAACATCAGATAAATTCAAGTGTGCGTCGGATGCAACAAATGTGGGTTAGAAGTGCCGCGATTCTTTACATAATTTCTGTCTATGCACATTTAGTTTTTGTGTGTTTGTGAGGCATGAAAGCATATAAAACTCTACATGTAAATGATCACAGAGATAGCCTAAACATAATGTATGCATATTCATCATGGAATTTACACCTTATTTATTTTGTATTTTCATAGATGTACTTCAATGCTACATTGACAGATTCCTCAAAGTTACTGAAACCTCTGCTTGTGTTCTCCTTCATAATCTGTGGAATAATATGTGGCCTTACTCGTATAACTCAATACAAGAATCACCCAATTGATGTCTACAGTGGTTTTCTTATGGGTGGGGGAATTGCTATTTATCTGGTGAGTAAGGATGTTTTATTAGTAGTCACAACAGTCTAGTGATTAAAATGCAAACTAACAGTGTTATAGTATCTTGTAAGAAACTTATGGTGGGAAAAAAAGTTTTTTTATTCGTTGTTGAACTAATTTACATATACCCACCCAGAATCCTTTGCAGTAGTAACATTACTGCAAATCTGAGATTTTTGTGGGAAAAGCAAGTGTTATGGCCTGACTGATGTGTAGATCTGTGTTTAACAATGTATTGACTATCCACTGACATCAGGTGGAATGGGTTGTCAATCACAATTTTTTCCCCACCATAACTTTTTGGGTTTTTGCTTCACAAGTAACGCAAAGCCTCAATAGCAAGCCAGTAACCAACCTCATGCCGATGAGTTGCATTAACAATGAGACAGCTGTCCATGAGTGGTTCACTGGCTTTGCATCTCTTCCTGAGTTGTTTTTCAAAGCTGTTGTATGCAGTAAACACAAACGCCAAGAAATCCATGTTTAAAATGGAATATGGAGTCAAAATTTTATTTTTTTTGTTGAATTAATTTGCAAACGCCCACCCGGAATCCTTTGCAGTTGTAACAGCACTGCAAATTTGAGATATCTGTGGGAAAAGCAAGTCTTATGGCTTGACTGGTGTGCAGATCTGTGTTTAACAATGTATTGACTATATATATATATATACACATGTGTGTGTGTGTACATTACAATGACAGAGAGCACAACAGAGCTCATAGAAATGTTTAAAGTGAATGACAACAATCTTACCTGACTGCAATCCAAGCTGTGAGGTAAGAGCAGATCCACAGTAGTGCCATAAAAGGAACTGAATGTGTAAGGTGTTTTCTTTCCCAAATCCTGTATAGTTCATAAGCTGATTTAGTATATCTTTCTCTATTTGTGAATATCTGCTGTTTAATTTGTTACAATATAGAGAATCACTGTATACACAAATGGTACATGAACCTAATGACATTGTTTGCAAAGCAGTTGAACATATAAAATGCCTGAGTCCTGCGGAACCCCCATTGCAAATTTTAAGTTGTGCACCAACCCAACCTAAGTGAATTTGATAGGTTTTGGCTTCATATTCATTTTCTATTTTTCTCTGTTCAAATCTCTTTAGCTTTCCTGCAAAAGAAAATTGCAGCATTCTGCAACATAATCCAGCCGCCATAGTCATGCGCACGTTTTAACAAAGCAACTTATTAGAAGTACTATGAGTACATACTCAGCCAATAGATTAGAGTGAGCCATCATGACTCCATTCACTGTCCTCTTATCTTCCTATTATCTGTCCTTAGCATGGTGTTGAAATGTACAGATAATAATAGAACAGTGACTGGTTGTGAAGCTCACGCTGCCTTCCTTCTAATCAGGAAGAAATTTGAGAAAAGGAGAGGCATGACTAAGGAGGGGGAGTCATGCTTCAGAGATATATATATATAGATATAGATATAGATATAGATATAGAGAGAGCGCGAGAGAGAGAGAGCATGTATCCTTGACACTCTCCCAGCATAAAAAAAATCAAAAGACTAACTCTAATTGTAAACTTTCAGTGCGACAGTGTCCAAATGGTGTATCCAATACGCCTCCCATTGTAACAGTGCCTTTGATCTGTCTCCCTCTATAGGGAGGGGGGGGAACACATGGTCATTGGCCATGAAACGTAGAGTGGGCAAACGATGTAAAGCTGTTAAAAAATGTTGATTATTATTAGACAATTTAGACAAACTTAAGTGATTTGAATATGACACCAAATCTATCCAATGCACCTAAGTTGTGTTGGTTAGTTAACTTTCAACAGAAGTTGACAACAGTCGTTAAGGCAATTAACTTCTGCTTGACAGCTGACCTTTTAAGCATTGCCAATAAGGATCAGGAACATATTTAATTCAAGCTTTTTGAAATGTGGTTCTAAATGGCACCGTCACTTAAAGTGTCACTGTCCCTTTGTCATGTGCAGAAAAATGCATTGCTGTGGAATTTTACTAATCCTAGTTTATGATAGCGTTATCTGCCGAAGGTGAAGAGAGGTAGGTTGGCATTCCCTTCTCTCCCAGGTATTGCCATAGAAGCAGGCATTTTAAAGAGAACCTGAGCTATTAACCTTCAGTAATACTCAAGCCCCAGATTCTCCAAGGCCCCTATAATACCCCTACAAGGGGATACAGGAGATACCCAATCTCCTGGGTCCATAAAACTAAAGAGGCATCTCCAACATCCCAAGTAGGCTAGGGGCCTACATAAGAGTAGCCAACACTAAATATGTCCCTGGCTACACCACATAATAGGGGTGGGGGCAACAAACCTAAAATAATTCAAACAAAACTGTAAAATAAAGAAAATGTCATACTCTCCATTTAAAGTCTTCTTCAGTATTTTTGCTTCTATCCCCCCAAAAAGGCAAAAATAAAAACCCATAATTAAACTAGCAAAACAATTTAAAATAAAAGACTTTATTCACAAAAAAGGCACCAATAAAATAAAAATGCAATTAAACATAAATATCCCATCTTCACTTCACTAACCTTCATTTACCTTCCCATGCTTTGAATGCACAGTTGAAACTCTATGATGGGTTGGTTTGGAAGCCAAACAGTCACAGGCAAGTCTCATCTCTTGCAACAAACAAAAAAACATTTTTAAAAATAGTGACCAGGATGACAACTTGATGGCAATTTATTGTCGCTAATGTCTACAGGTTGTTATTACTAACAGGTGGATAATTACCAACAAGTTTGAAAAAAAATAATTGTTTTGGTTAATTAGTGAAAATATATAGAGGTCAGAAGGTCCAAAGATGATTTACCCAATGTTTTATTTCTCTTTCTTCAAAATTCCACTGTCCGGCAACCTTACACAGAGACAATAATATTAATTTGGATATTTATGCCGATGGCTAAAATAGGGTATTCTGGAATTATTTTTAAGCCAGCATTGATTTTGAGAACACAGTCGCTTCTGTGCATTTTCTAGGAATTTGGCTAACATAGTATATATAGATGTATTCATCATAAAGTAATGCTATGGCATGGTGCCAAGGTACAATTTAATCAATGTGAAATATGTTTTGGCGACATTCCATTCCATACATCAACTAGGTTTTAACTGTGCATTTTTTACCTTCTAGTTCTAAAAAAAATATTTTAAATTAGCTACACCGACATACCTTATGGTCTTTGAATTTTTTAGTTAATAATAACAGCTTAGCTTTGTCTAGGAGAGCATAATCATGCCAGATTGTTAGGATTTTACTAATTAACATGTAATCAAACAATTACAATTACCTCTGTGTATGACTTATCCATCTGGTGTGTTTGCAGCCCTTGAGGACTTGAATTTGATATTTTAATATAACACAGTAACCATGTATACCTTACCAAAGGATATTGCTTTTTGACATCAGTTCTTTGCAACTGTCAAACCTTCAATTGCTTACATCAGAAATCTATTTTTCAGGTGCTCTGCATCTCTGAGACCCAGCAATGGTTATGTATAGAGATGTCGCGAACCGTCCGTGAACTCCGGTCAGCTGACACATCCCGGCCAATCTCCAGCAGACCCTCCCTCCCAGATCCTCCTACTTCCTGGACAGCATCCATGTTGAAGGCAGCTTCAACATGGATGCTGTCCAGGAGGTGAGAGGATCTGGGAGGGAGGGTCTGCTGGAGATTGGCCGGGATGTGTCAGCTGACCGGAGTTCGCCGCGAACGGTTCGTGGCGAACCGTTCGCGAGAAGTTCGCGGACGGTTCGTGACATCTCTAGTTATGTATAATGGGAAAAGTTCTAAAAGTGCAGAGATCATAGTGGACATCTAGGTCTGCATCAGTTTTAAAATTTTGCCCTAACCTTTTGCAGAAATTATGTTAGTGACTAGTGACTTCTGACAAAGAAATGCATTCTTCTACAGGCTGATAATCATGCAGTATAAATGAGGGCAAATGAGGCTGTATGGACTAGATTTCATCCTGCATAATACAAGAAAATAAAATTGTTTATACTCGATTTAGGTAGTGAAATTGTTAAGAAGTTTTTTTTGGAAGGTAAAATCCCACATTTTTTAAAAAGATGGGAAATTTTGTGTTTAGATAACTACCTAAAGTGGAATCTACTAAACAGCTGAAAGAGCAAAATTAAGAAAACACTGTTTTTCTTAGTTTAGCTAAGTGGTTCCCAAACATTTTAGGTTAAATATTTTTCCAAGGTGCCCCAAGTAAAAAAAAGTTCCAGGTTGTATACATGTACAGCGTTGCGGCATATACTGGGCCCCTGTTCAGCAGAAATGTTTCCTTATCAGGGCAGATCCAGAACATAATCTCTGGAGGGAAACTGGTAGATTATTTAAAGAATTAATCCCATCACAAAAACCACTACAGCACACTGTAGTGGTTATGGTGCCAGGAGTGCCGTGGTGCCCTCCCAGGGTAAGTAGTCAAACTGTTTAAGAACAGTTTGGGAACTTATCTGGGGTCTGCCAGGATAGGGGCTGCTGTAGAGGATAGGGACAGTGGTGTGTGTTGGGGGGGGGCGCAATGTATGTGTGTGTGAGAGGTGCAATGTCTGTGGGGTTAAGTGTGTGTGTGTGTGAGGGGTGTAGTGTGTGTGTGTGCTTGTGTGAGGGGTGCAGTGAGTGTACAGGGTTGCATTGTGTTTGTGAAGGATGTAGTGTGTGTGTGGGGTGCTTTGTGTCTGTGTGTTTGAAGGGTGCAGTGTGTGCATTAGGGGTGCTGTGTGTGCATATTGAGAGGTACAATGTGTGTGTATTGTGGGGGGCAGTGTGTGGTGTGGCAGTGTGTATTGCAGGCTGTTTGAATGTATATGAGGGAGAATTATTGTGGGTCTGTGGAGTTGGAGGGTAGAAGATTAAATATAGAAGAAAAATGTAAGTAAAAAAAAATTGATATCCCCCATCCCTGCTTACCTTTGCTAGGAGGGGGGGCAGTACTAATTCCTGGTGGTGCGTGGGGAAGCCTTGGTGGTCCAAGTGGTGAGAGTGAACTCTAGCAGCCTCAGGAGCTGCTAGAGTTCACTCTCGCGAGATTTGGAGCGTTGCTGTGGTAACCGCGGCAACGCTCCGAGCTCGTGAGAGGAGAACCTGGCGGAGCTGCAGGTTAGAACTCCCCTGGGTTCTCTCTCCCTCCCTCCCCTGTCGGCTGCCAGCATTACACTGCTAGCAGGCCAGAGAGGGAGATCTCTGATCTCACTTCCGGTCCTGCAGAGCCTGCAGGGTAGAAGGAGGCACAGTTCCTGGGTACATTTTTTGCAGCGCCCCTTTGTGTCTGTCGCGGCGAGCAACTACGCCACCACACACAGTTTGGGAACCACTGGTTTAGCTGTTTAAGGTGCTAAACCTGCCAAATTCAGATGAATTCAGACGAAATTCAATTTGAAACTAAGCAAACTGCACATGTTTAATAATAAACATAATAGGGGGCGTGGCTAACTGCCGAACCGAGCGGTCGCATGGAGTGAGAGCTCCGTGCTTTGGATGACTTCCAAGCTCACTAATCGCATCACACACAGCCCTCCAGCGATTGTCAAGCCTGGGAACCTAGCCCCTAAGATGGCTCCAGCCAAACAAACAAAATTAACGGACCAAATCCGGCCCGCGAGAAAGGACCGTGTGCGGCCTACACAAGATGGCGACGACGAGCAGGCCTGCTCGCAACCTGCTGAGAGCTCACCAAATACTGAAGGGGACTGCAGCCCATACACAGACGCCCTGGTAACGGAGAAACGGCTGTTCCTTATGCTGCAGGACTTTCGGGTCACACTGCAATCTGACCTCAAGAGGGCGACCAGTGAGATCAAGAGGGAGATCTCTGACCTGGGAGAACGCACTAACCAGCTAGAAGCACGTACAGAAGACATGTGCACTGAACAGAATACGTTGGCGAACACAGTACAGCACTTAATGGAGGAACAAGCCCAGCTCAAACGTAAGCTAGCTGATTTAGAAGACCGGTCCCGCAGGAATAATGTTAGGTTCCGCGGTATACCTGAACGCGTGGGCACAGAAGAACTCCCAGCATATCTCAAAAGACTTTGCGCAACTCTGCAACCTGATATAGCAGAAGGAGCATGGCTCCTGGATAGAGCCCATCGGCTCCCACGACCACCGAGGTTGGCACAGGATACACCTCGCGACGTAGATTTCACTATTTCACCTCTAAGAACGCTCTACTAACAGCGTCCCGCAAACTTGACAAGCTACCCGAACCATACACTACCCTCAGTATATATGCGGACCTGTCGGCCTCAACAATGGCCCGAAGAAGGGAATTCATTACAGTGACGAAGACGCTGCGAAACAACAACATTCCATATAGATGGGGATACCCGACGAAAATACTCGTATGGAAGAATGGCAAAAACCACGTGGTAAATGAACCAGAGGTGGGCATGCGCCTCATAAGAGAATGGGGACTGTTTCCAGCACAAGCGACAGTAGCGGCCGCTATTGCAACGCCGCCACGACAGCTGGGAGAATGGCGGATGGCGGGATCGCCGACCAAAGCATAAAGGACTGTGCTCCTAGGACTCTCTCCCTTGCCGGAAAGCTGAGTGGGGGACATGGTGTCGCCCAACCCACGTAACTATATGATATGCGATCCAATACCCACACATGGGGAAAATGTATATAGTCCAATTGATATTTGAGCCGCGTGTTGTAACTGACCAAACATAACGATGGCGGGGGGAGGGGTCCTGGGAATGTTGTTCTACTGCTTAATGCTGAAATGTTATATTGCTATGCTAATGTACTGTACATGTGAAAATAGTGAGGAGTGCCATGAGAGGGCTGTGTCACCACCACTAGCATGTAAGTCATCCACACCCCGCTCCCACCGGGCGTACCCACGGATGAGCGTCGGCATCAGCACGTGGTGCTGGCCTACGTCTCACCCGGACAAGGCGCCGATCGAATTGAGGGCGCTGTGTACATACTTTAGTTCTGTTAAGAAATGTTTGTTTAGGTTCTCCCCAGTTTTGCCCCTTATTTTTCCTACCATGTCCCCCCCGAGCCGAGCGATGCCACTATCAAGCCAAGCACCCTTCTCAACTCTTAGCATGCCACTACCCATACCAAATGGATAACACGTTAAAAATTCTCTCCATGAACGTTAAGGGTCTCAACAGCCCTCACAAACGCAGGCTGGCAGCCCAAGAAATGACCAAATCCAAGGCGGCGATAGTATGTCTACAAGAGACTCACTTTTGTATGCGCAAACCACCAAGCTTCAGGGTAAAACAATTCCCTCAGGCCTACCATGCCATGGCTAACACAAAATCCAAAGGAGTTTCACTTTACTTTCATAGGGACTGGGTTTTTACGCCCACCAAACAATACATTAGTAAAGACGGCAGGCTACTCATACTGGTGGGCTCCCTCAATGGTCTCCAAATGACGATTGCCTCTCTGTACGCCCCAAACGATACACAGAAAGATTTTCTAACTAAGGCATTTCGTAAACTAGACCAATACCAGTCAGGGCACACTATTGTCTGTGGAGACTTCAACTGCACCCCTGACCCACACGTTGACACGCAGAGGGCCCAAAACAGACCCCCAAAACAACCATCATTGTCTATGGGCCGACACTTAGCGAATCTCTTGAACTCTTCGGAACATTACGATGTATGGTGCAACCTCTATCCGGGCACAAGGGACTACACATTTTACTCCCCTGTCCATATGACATACTCCAGAATAGATCTCTGCCTCTTTGACAAAAGCACACTACCGCATGCCGTTGACATGCACATCGGCCCCATCACATGGTCCGACCATGCCCCCCTGATAATAACGATGAAGATACCACACCCAGCGAGAGGTCGAGGAGCTTGGCGCCTCAACGAGGCCCTCCTGGAAAACCCTCGCCATTTCGAACACCTACGCGATACTCTAGACGCATACTTTGCAATTCACGAACACTGCGAAACCACACTCGCTACACAATGGATAGCCCACAAGGTGGTTATGAGAGGAGAATTCATAAAGCTGGGTGCAAACACAAAGAAGGCAGCACACGCGGAACAGACTAAACTCACTCAGGACATAGCAAACACTGAGGCTGGTCATAAAACGAACCCGTCCAAGCAAACACACAAACGTCTACAAACACTCAGGGCCAAACTACGAGATTTGCAATTACAAACCACAGAAAAACAAATGAGATATCTGAAGCAAAATCATTACACGCTAGGGAACAAAGCTGGCAAGCTCCTAGCTGGCCGCTTGAAGCAAAAGTATCTCCAAACCAAGATCCCCTATATTGTTTCAAAGCATGGAGACAAGCTCTACAACCCCCAGGATATAGTGAACTCATTAGCGGAATACTACGCAACACTTTACCAACTCCACACAGACCCAGGGACTCATCAACCCTCTGGGGCTGGAATAGACTCCTTTTTGGATAAAGTCACCCTCCCTTGTATATCCCAGGACCTTAGCGCACACCTCACCAGTCCCTTCACTGATGAAGAACTAAGGGCAGCCATCAAATCTCTCCCCAAACGCAAATCCCCGGGCCCAGGTGGCCTCTCGAACTATTACTATATTAAATTCACGGACCAATTAGCCCCTCACCTCTTACGACTGTTCAACAATATCAAACAATCTGGTGACATGCCCCGAGAAATGCTAGAAGCTTTTATTGTTACTTTGCCAAAACCTAACAAACCCCCCACACACTGCGCCAACCTGAGACCAATCTCGCTCCTCAACTCGGACACTAAATTATATGCCAAAATGTTGGCTACGAGGGTCAAGGCACTTTTTCCCACGCTCATCTCTGCTGAACAAGCAGGGTTTGTTCCAGGCAGACAGGTGGGGGATAACACCCGCCACTTCCTAAATCTTATTGACTGGGCAAATCACTCTTCTCAGCAAGGCCTGGTGCTGGCGTTGGATGCAGAAAAAGCGTTCGACCGCTTGCACTGGGGATATATGACACGTACTTTGACTAAAATGGGCCTTCCACAGAACTTTATCAATAGCATCCTGGCCCTATATCAGTGCCCGTCGGCAAGGGTTTTTAGCACCGGCTTTCTGTCAGCGCCCTTCACCATACGTAATGGCACACGCCAGGGCTGCCCACTATCGCCACTTATCTTCAGCTTATGCCTCGAACCCCTAACACGAATCATAAAAGATAGCACACTGATCCAAGGCCTGTCAACCCCGGGCGGCATACAGAAGTTGGCTTTATTTGCCGACGACATACTCATGTTCATAACACACCCCGACAGCTCCGTTCCCGCTCTGCTAGATCTTCTCAAAGAGTACGGAGAAGTTTCATTCTATAAGAACAACACCGCTAAGACACAAGCGTTACCGATAAATCTGCCACACCAAACACTAGCGCACCTAACCCTCAAGCACACCTTCGACTGGCGCAAATTGTCCCTCACATATCTAGGGATCAAACTGACAAAAACCCACCAAGCCATACCAAAAGAAAACCACTTCCCCGTAATACACAAATTGAGAGCGACTCTGGAAAAATGGGAGAACCTAGAGATCTCCTGGTTGGGTCGAGTAAATACAATTAAAATGATGGCTCTACCCCATATCTTGTATCTCTTCCGCACGATCCCAAAAGCACTCACTAACAAACTGATCAAATTAATGCAATCGGTTATCAATGCACACGTCTGGAAACGGAAGCCCCCGAGAGTAGCCCAGCGCAACCTTGGCTTTCCCTTCACCAAAGGAGGCCTGGGCCTGCCGGATATCAAAACTTACTACAGAGCCACGTCTCTAGCACAGGGTGTACACATCCTGAGACTTAAGGACAGCTCCCAAAAGCCTCTGTGGCTAACATTGGAAGATACCTTCCTACACCCACACAATACATCCCGCATACTATGGACCAATGCCCCCGCTAAACCTGATGGGGCATACTTATCACAATGCTCCCGCTTCCTGGTGAGCTTGTGGCGGGCGTGGAGCCACCTGATCGTGGACCCGCACCTGCTCTTCAGAGAAGCGCCGCTAGAGGCCATGTCCATCTTTTCCCCTGACCTACCCACAGCGAGCTGGAAAGCCAAGGGCATACATAGCGTACAGGACCTATTAGAGGGAGACAAAATCCAAACGTTCCCTGATCTCCAGCGAAAATTTTCCCTCCCCCAAAGGGACATGTTCCTCTATCTTAGAACAAAAAACATTTTACTGCCCCACGCGAGCAGAACAAATGAAATGCCCAAAGACCTACCTCTACTACCCGCTCAGATTCTCTCTACTAAACTTTTATGTAATACTAAAATAATTAAATCCAAGAAAGGATAAAATATAGGTGGATTGGCGCTAAAGTGCAGATATAAATGCAACTACCCCCAGTGTCTAAAATCACTCAAATTACACTAAATACATAAATAAAAACACATAAATGATGGGGGGTGCAAAGGTGATCAACAGCACACAGTGATAGATACTTATTAAGTATAAGTATAGAACCTCCTGATCATTCTGTAAAAACAGTATAAAAACAATCATAGCATAATACTGTATAAAATCAAAATAGATCAAAGATAGAGGAGGATATCCAATAAGGTAAAGGTGAAGGGATTTTACTCGAATAAAAACAAATATAAAACAGAGCAGCAACATAAGCTGTAAATAAAATATAAATAAAATAAAAGTCCACAAACACAACGTGTTTCAACCTGGATCGGTCTTCAAGGTGTAGAATAGCTGAAAAGTCAAGATTTGAGGCTAAGGTTAATATTTAGAACACAGCATTTAAACTATTTATTTTAACTATTTTTGTAATTCAACTTTTTTCTTATTTTTCTTTTTTTAAGATGCTATGAAAGCCTTGCAATTAAGTTTTCTAACCACTTGTTGAGTGATGTATTGTTCACTCAAAGTTTGCTTTTTTGTTTTTTAACCAGATTCTACAGATTTTGTATTAAATATATTATTTTAAATTATGCACATTGTCTTAAAACATTAAAATACAAATGTAGTACAGATTCTACAATTTCATACCAAGACAGTAAAGGCATAAGACAATAATTTCATGCTATGGTCACAGCAGTTTTAATTGAAATAAAATTAAAATTTCACAGAACAGTGTGCTTTTCGCAGTCTGTTGACTCATGTAATCCATCATATCCATAAGTTTTGCACTTGCTACATTAGTGACTAGAAAAAAAAGAGTATCCATTTCCACGAAGCAAACAATATGACATTATCGTATCCTGTTTAACTGAAATAACCTTTCAGTGGCATTGACTTGACATTTTTGAATAAGCTTTTCAAATTATCACAATCTGTTGGAAAATTGTTTCGAATTATTTATCAATAGAAGTTACCATTTAAGTTTATCAGGGTTATTTACTAGGAAGAATTCAATGTGAATTCAAAGTAAATTTTGCATTTAAGGCCAGAGTAGTTAACTTGAATTCATAGTTTACTTTGACAATTTTCCATTTTACCTATTTTGACCTTAAATTTGAAATTCACTTTGAATTCATTTTGAGCCCTAACTCTACTGAATAACCCTGTATGGGAATCTTTGTAGATAAATCATTGGAAAAGTTATTTTTTTCTAACAGAATGGAATCATTTCTGATTCTCATTCAAATAAATTAAATCAAGGCCTTAATTATTGTGAAGAAATAATCCATGAAGGAAATAAGTGGTGTGCTAGGGAAACTTCTAATGGGGGTCACCCATCCGAGAAAATACAGAGTTAACTAATCCAATATTCCTGAAGGTGTATCAGACAGGGAGAGGTCCCTCACAAATAAATAAAGTAAAAACATTCATTACAGTATACTCAAAAAGAAATACAAAAGAGTGTATCACTAAGAAACCAAATAAAAAAGCCCTAAAGCTAGATGCTTGATTTAGGGGAGTGCGAGGTATCAATACCTCATTGACACTAATAACAGTCTTAATAAAGATAGTTGTAAAGTCTTATAAAGTGTAGTTGTAAATATGGTAAAGTGTTATTTCAAAGGAGGAGGAATTTACCAGGGCCTTGTAAAGTTAACTACGAAGGGCCAGTAAGAGCTGAAAAAAGTGTCTCAATGTTTAAATAGATTCAATTAAACTGAAATTGGGAGGCACCTGTTCTGGTAATATCCAGATAGAAATAGCTAGAGCAATAAACAGCTCACTTAGTACACAAAACTAATAATGTGTCAATGTAGCATAGACTTTCTATATGAGGATGCATAAAGTTTATACAATGCAACAACTGACCTAGGATATAAATGCCATAAGTGGTGCCACTGCAAGAGTGTGTATCACTTGACAATCCATTTTTTAAACCAGTAAACACGTTTAAATAAATATTCAAACTAAAATAATGCCAGCAAAACTTTGAAAAGTATGCAATAAACATTTATAAATTTACTATAAACTTATCAGGCATGCCTCTCAGCTTTTTTCTTCAGCCTCCTCCCCCCCCCTTACTTACCCATCTTAGTTTCAGACCAATCCACTAATTACAGAAACAGGGCATCATTGCACTTTTCCAGCATTCCTAAGGATAGGACACTGATTGGTTCAATCAGTGTCCTCCTGGAGTGGGTATGGAAAGCATAAAAAAGACGAAAACATATATACCCCCTTTTGCAGCCTGCAGAGTGAGGCAACTGTCTCACTCATAGTTAAAGATTTTAAATTAGACTTTTCTGCATGTCCTTTTAATATAAATGTGAAGAAAAAAAACGGTGAAATCTAATCAGGCCAAGGACATCTGAAATATTCATAGTTTTATAACATATACGCCTGTGTTTTAATAGCAATAAAAGCTCTTGGCACCCATTTCTCACCAGTGGAATAAATTGCAGGTTACGGCTGACAATTCAGTGAATCTACAAATGAGTTGTATATGCATAAGAGCCGCTATTACATATTAGAAGGAACTAATTACACACACAACTGTGCAGCCTAACAACCATGGATCGTTTAATAAGTAATAAGAGTGATTTCTTTTTTCTTATGCTTGATTGGGTGATTATTCCTAATAAACCTTGTCCTATGCTTATTCCATCATGCTTGCTCAAAAATACCATGGACTAAAACTATTTATTATGTAAAGGTCTACTGTTAAATTAACATTTTGACATGACATTGGTAGGAAATCGTAGTTCTGGAGTTTCAACAATTCATGACTTGGAAACATTCTAATTTAACCACAGATGTGTCAATCTCTGAATTATTTTGATTATATCATGTCATTGAAATGAGATAGCCTTATTTCTTGTTGGTAGCACTATAAGTAAACTATGATATAAGTCATGTTTAGTTATACTCATATGTTCTATATTTTAGGGCCTGTATGCTGTTGGAAACTTTCAACCTAGCGATGACAGTATCCCTCAGAAGCCTCCTCCTCCTCCACTCAGAGAACCCTTGAGGTCATTAACAGAACTTAGCCAAGATGCCAGCAGAATACTGCCAGGAAAAAATGGCAGTAGTAGTGATGGTATACCTTCTCACCACTCTGAAAGTATCCTAAACAGAAATCACAGAGAATCAGGCTCACTTATAAATATAAAGAGAGCAAGCACTGATGTAGAAGTTATCACACCTCGAAGTCCCATGGGTAAAGAGAACATGGTCACATTTAGTAATACTTTGCCCAGAGTACATACCCCATCTTTAGAAGATCCAGCTAGGAGAAATGCAACTATTCATGCTTCAATGGATTCAGCACGTTCAAAACAACTTTTGTCTCAATGGAAGACTAAAAATGAAAGTCGGAAGTTGTCATTGCAAGTTATTGAAACAGAAGCTGGACTTTCACCACAAAGGATAATAGAAATGAGATCAAGCTCTGAGCCTGTAAGAGTTGGTGTTAATGGGGATCACATTGGCCCAGGTAATCCATATCTTAAATTACAACCTGGCAGTATTCCTGGTTGTAACAATACAAGTATACCTGGTGGACCGAGAGTGTCTATTCAGTCACGTCCTGGATCCTCTCAATTAGTCCATATCCCAGAAGAAACTCATGAAAATATAATATCTACATCTCCTAAATGCAGCTCAGCTAGGTCAAAGTGGCTTAAAGTGGCAGAGAAAAGTGTTGCATGTCGAAGTAACAGTCAACCAAGAATTATGCAGGTCATAGCCATGTCCAAACAACAGGGGATGCTTCAGGGAAGCCCTAAAAGTTCTGAGGGAAGTACAGTAAGCTGCACTGGATCTATAAGGTACAAGGCTCTTACAGAACATGAACCTACAAGTATTGTAAGGATTGAAGCCCATCCAGAAAACAACAGGCCAATTATTCAGATGCCTTTAGAGGGAGAAGGTAGTGGGTCATGGAAGTGGAAAGCACCTGAGAAAGGAACGCTGCGGCAAGCCTATGAGCTGAATGACCTCAACAGGGACTCTGAAAGCTGTGAGTCACTAAAAGACACTTTTGGGACTGCTGATAGAAAAAGAAGCAACATAGAAAATGATCACCTTCTCCATGGGATCACCACAATTCGTGTTACACCTGTGGAGGGAAGCGAAATTGGATCAGAGACTGTATCAATTTCATCAAGTCGTGATTCAACTCTTAGGAGAAAAGGCAACATCATTTTAATTCCAGAGAGAAGTAACAGTCCGGAGAGCACTCGGAATATCTTCTACAAAGGAACATCACCTACACGTACCTACAAAGAGTGAAGACAACAACGTGAAGCATTCCATTGGTTTAACCAGAATTAATTCCACTTTGACAAAGCTTGTGCTCTTATTAGTTAATGGAGTTAATGCAGAAAATAAAACAAAATGTGCCAAATTAGTGATTAATATTCAGATGATCTGTGAAAAACTCTAGAGACGTTGACTAAGAGCTGAATGGAACCAGGGCTGAAGGGAGCAAAACAACAACGAAAAAGCACAACGCTAAGAAAGCAAAACCAATGTGAAGAAGTAAACGCATAATACAATCAGTTTCTTTAAATGTGATTCTATGAAGGTCTGCGGTATTAGCAAATGATTACTGGAACTTAGACACTTTATTACATGAATGTGCCAACTCAAACATTTTACTGTCCTTAATCTGATAAATTATTGTTTCAATAGATTTGTGTGATGTAAAATATTTACATTAACAGATTATGCACTAACATGTAAAATAAGAGGAGATGCTTGTTATAAATCTAGACCGCATATCAGCACAAGTGTATAAGGACTCTCGTGTAGTTATTTTGACAGTTCAGTGGCTTCGTTTAGAGTGCAGGTGACTGCCTTTGTACAGAATACAAAAACAGCTCTGTTATGATGGATTAGTCACAGTCAAATTGCCAGAATTTTTGTGCTGATCCATATACACTGTTTACTTTGACAAAGTGTGGGTGTAATTCACTTACAATTATATTCTTGTTTTTCTTTGTTGACTAGTAGTTCTGTAACCTGCTTAACACTTACTAAAGTACAGATCATACTAAAGAAAAGGTGCTCAAAAGGGGGCATTCCTGTAGACTTGTACAGTGTTTTTGGAGGCTTTTTTGCTATTCTGAATGTTTTACCTATATTTTGATTATGATTGTACTTATTTTAATATTCCCATGCAAAAAAAAAAGAAGTAAAAACAGGGTTTTAAGCATTTCACGAGTAGATGCAGGGCTTTCTGCATCTACTCTGGTTCGGGAATAGACAATTACACTGTAAAACCTCCAATGCAGAATTAATACTGGAACAATAAACTGAAAAACCAAGTTCAAATGCTTTACTCTCTGTGGTCATAAATGTAATTATGAAAAATATGTGTTCCAATAGTAGCACAAAACAAGATACAGGGACGGGATGAGAAATGCCAGAATTAAATGTTAACTGTGATGTGAGAGAGAGAAAAAAAACATTTAATCTGGGTATTTCTATAGCCAGGGATGTAATTGTGTTTAACAAGTCAGTAATACCATCAAAAGTTTTATTAAGAAATAAATCGTTGTAGGACTTGGTATGATGTGACTTTATTTTGGATGATTTTTTTGGGTTGCCTCAACATTGAGAAAAAAAAGTAAATATTTAAATTAATATTTTATTCTTCAACAAATCTGAATATTTGTATTTTTTATTTTAATATTGTTTCAATGAATTACATCTTACAACACAGTCTAAAAGACAGAACAAAATTGCCCCTTCTGACATGTCCATCTTTTAATCATTTATTTTTTTCAACAGTGATTTATAAAATAATAGTGAATTATGGTTTAAGGGATTTTAAAATTCGGTACAGTGTATCAGGTATGTGGCTTTTTTCTACTTGAGCTTTCCAAAGTCTTAAACAAGATTTCTGTGAGTTTCAGTAATCCCTGAAACTGTGCTCTTTACATGCATCCTATACATGTAAATGATTTTATACTTAAAAGTGCCAAATCTAGTAGATTTTTTTTTTTTTATAAATGGCGTATTAAATCATGATATATTGTGAAACACAGATTAAAAATATTCACGTTTGACACCTGCATGAATAAGGAATCTTTGATAATAAAAAAAAAATGCCTTTTGTAAATCTCACCTCTGTTTACATTATACTAATACCTTAATTTAAAAAAAAATAATTACCAGATAACATCTTTTTAAATTTCTAATTTTCTTACTTGCTAAAAGGGGCACTAATTTCTTTGTGAGGCTGTGCTTTATTGAATAAAGACTATAAAATATTACTATGTTTTTCAACAACAAAAAAAAATATGTAAAGTATTGTGTTTAATAAAATGTTATGCAAATGTTTTCAAACCGAGAGATTTGTAAATTGCTATAAATGTATTTTATCTAAGTAAAAATCGATGCTACTGTGTGAGTTTATTGTGGAAAACATCACAAAAATAAAGATACAATCTAATATATAATTATATATTTGTCCTTTAATTTTTAAATATCTAAAAATTTAGATTTATATTACAGTATGAATATTTTTAACCTTTAAAGACTAATGACAGTCTGCACTGGGAACTCAAACCCCTGGCCCTCCAGATGTTGATGAACTACAATTCACAGAATTCTTTGAATGAAATAGCTTGCCAGAGAATTATAGGGATTGTAGTTCAGTATCATCTGAAAGCCAGAGTTTTGAGGTTTAATATGTCATAATAATCTAGTCATAAACATTGTGTTCCAAAATGGAATGTCCCCATCAATGACAGGAGGGCTTTAAAAAAATATCACTACTATATAAGCAGAACATTCCATGATAACACAGGATACTAGGTTCTTACCCACAATACCATTATAGGGACAGGGCTGAATTAAAATGGCGACATCTGAAATAGATGCTGCTGTTTAAATTCCGGGCTACAGTGCATCTGTCATGTTTTTATTGCAAACATAGTAAAATAATTTCGAAAAATCTGGATACATGTTCTTTAATTTTTTTTGTTTTTTGTTTTATTCTTAATTTGTTGATCCTCTAAAATGAGACCTATTTTATAGTTATTTTGCAAATTCATGAATGCTATAAAACCATGTACTTTGCTTTCAGAGTGTAAATTTATTCCACTGGCTTTGTAACTTGATGACTGATAAGTTAAATTTAAGACTAGAAACAACATATAAGTGTTTTATTTTTAAGAATAACTAAAAATAGACAAAAATAAAAAAATAGACATGATAAATATACTACAACATCTGCCAATATATGAGCCTTGCAGAAATGATATGATATAGTATGGTATATGGATAACATGAGTTTAGTTTAATGTTTGTATTTATCTTATCTTAAATTCATTGCTTTTCTGTGCTTTAAAGGGTAACTATAGTGCCAGGAAAACAAAGTTGTTTTTCTGGCACTATAGTTCTCTATAGTGCCCCTCTCCGTCACGCCCTTCCTCCCCCGTGGTACAGAAGGTGTTAAAAAAAAACCTCCTGTCACTTACCTGATTCCAGTGCCAATGTCCTTTGGCACTGGTTCAGTCTCTGCCTCTGCTCCTCCCCCGCCGACGTCAGCGCATGTGTGGCATTGGCCGCACTCGCATTTGGACTTCCCCCATAGGAACCACTACAGGGTTTTACATGATTCTGGATGTCCTCATGCATAGCGTGAGGATGTCCCGCGTCAGCTAGGTGACCAAAAGATGCCTAATGACCTAGAAACTGGTAGACAGCCATTAGAGGTGGATTTAACCATCAAATGTAATTATTACAGTTTATTAAAAACTGCAATAATTACCTTTTGGATGGTTAGGGGACCAAGGACACTGCATCCAGACCAGTTCATTGAACTGAATGTGTCTGGGTGCCTATAGTGTCCTTTTAAGTCTTAAAAATCCTGTTATATTTGGCATTGTCCGTATAACTGTTACTAGGAGGAAAGCATCACATGACGAACTTATGAAGAAAGATGACTATCATTTGTAAACTAGGAAAAATATATAAAGTTAAAATACTTAACTTTACCTAAGTTCAAGGTTTCTTGAAACAATCAAAACATTTTCAATTCTCTTCTCCCAAAGGATATGTGTTTTCCTCCTGTTTCCTCAGGGAAGAAGTAACGTGACAGTTACTTATCACAGAATACATGTTGCCACTTCCTAAATGGAATAATAACAAAAAGAAACATTTCCCCCTAACATCAGCTTTGCTAATCATAGGGAAAAAACAGGGATGAAGAACATATTTCTAAGTAAATATCACCTTCAATACCTTAGGTTTCTTTGTCCATAGGTGCATTTCAGATAAGATTAGTATGATTGATTGTTTTAAAATATATTAAGTGAAAAAGTGTTGTTTTCGTTTATCCTGGATAACTTGATATTTCTACAAGCTGAATTTGGTGTTAAACAGCAAGATGGAACTGAATTGTTTTATAATTTTGACTTTCATTGACCAGAGTTTTGGGAAGTTGTCTTGTAACACCATGAGTTCTGTAAAAACTATGTAATGAAACTGGTTGCTTTTGATGACCATTGGCCATTCTATTGAATTTGTTTCTCAAATTAACAAGTTAATAATTAAAAAATTTAATAACAAAAAATAAAATCTTCTTATGATTAAGTTGCTCAATATTCTGATGCTCCTAAGAACCTATTGTTTATTATATGTGCAATGATGTGGAATGTAAGAAACAAACCTCAACATGAGGTGGGGTTATAACTGTATCAAATGAGTGTATGTTTCAAATATTCCAGCCACTGAGACAATTGACATCTATATATAATAAACAATCCCTGAACATCATTTCTTCATAGAAACCATTCCACAGAAATTGTAACAAACTCATTTATTTTGGATTTTATATCTGTGTGTGTGATGGCTAGTGTTGAAAATGTACTCCTGCTATATGTGAGGTAATATAATAATATCATTTAAAATAATAACAGGTTATTTATCATTTTCATCCTAAATGTATCTCTGCTGGGCCTGCAAAGATAAAAATAAGTTTGAAACCGTTCCCACTTATTTTTACAGTCTATTTGATTTATAGAGCTTTGAAATCCTTTAGACAAGGATGCTCATGGTAATTTCCATAAGGCAGAGACAGAATGATATAGGGGCAATTGGAGTGTTAGCTTCAGGCTCACACTATGAAATAGGTCCACAGTAAACATGATAGAAAATGGCCAGTTGTCATTTATTGATGATAAATAATTTGCTACCACGGCAGTGGTGTTCCAGTTGTATTAAGTTGTCTTTTTATTAATTAGTGACTTCCCAGTATCCAGCCTGAACTGTGTACTGGGGCTGGGTTTTAAATTGCATACAGCTTCAAAGCCAGACCTGCAATGTCACAATTACATAAGAGGTATTCTAGACCAGGATAGCATTGATATGTCATATGTGTCCATAAGTTCTACTGATACTATAGTACTAACTAGATGTGTGTACAGGGGAAAATTTTGCTTCAATTTATGATCATTATTTATGATCATTTTCTAATTCGGTTCTTCCAAAATTCAGAAAATATCGATTCATACAATCCAAGTTTCGGTTTGGAAATGTGTTACTTTTCGAGATTCTGAAACCCTTTATTCTTTATGGGCAATAATTGATGGTGGCAGTCACATAGTTGCCAAGGAAAGTACCAATTGAGGGAGTTTTCTACTAAACAGGTCCAAGATAAAAAAAAAAGAAAAACCCTTTTCTTAATTGTAATCTTTTAGCTTTTTAGTAGATAACTTGTTAATTTGGTATTTTTACTTGGTATTTAAGGAAACAAAATTAGAGATCTATTAAACAGTTGAAAGATTAAAACCAAGAGCCCTTTTCTTAATATTGATATTTTAGCTATAACTCCCTAATTTTCACCTCAATTTAATATTTTTGAATAATTTCAAATCGATTTAGTATTTTTGAATAAACTTAATAAAAATTAAATTGTTTTTATATATTGCTATATTTTTTTTAAAATATATTTTATGACATTTTAACCATGTCATGATTCCCTTTTATTCCAGAAGCTTGGTCCTTAAGGGGTTAAGAGTTTAAAAGAATTATTTTCACGCTTTATCCAAAAAATATGAAATCATTTGGAAAGCTTATCCAACAATTTTAAATTGAGGCCTTAATATTCTTATCAAAACTAATGGATTAAAAATAGTTCATTTCGGTTTGATTTTTATTAGTTTGTTTTTGATTCGATTTGTTATTTTTTTTCAGTAATTCATTCAGTCTGAAATTGCTGAATTTGAAACTCAACCGAATTGTGATCTGGGACAAAACGAATTGCACATCTCTCCCATTAGGCTCACCCAATTTTTCAGCTTCAGTCATATAAATACAGCACTGAAATGAGGAGAGGTGCTTCCTTTTGCTAGTTTTTAAGATTGTCAATGTGTCTCCTGTCCTAGCTTTTCACTTTGTCTCTTTCTTCAACACATATCTTCATAAGTTATCTAAGATTGCTCGCTTAAGATTCACAAGGGAAAGTAGTATTTTAATTTGGATTTTGTACTTGGATACAAAATCTTAATAAAATTACAACATAAAAAAACAGATGTAAAATGAGGTGTGCTGTACCTTTATATATATATAAAAAAAAAAATTATTTATAGTATTGAAAGCTATAGAGCACCTTAATTTTACATCTATTGAATAGAGTGTGTTTTATCAGGTCTTTGCACTAAATATGGTCCCTGCAGCATTAATTGACTTTTACTGTTCTAGTATATTTTTTAAACAAATGTGTGCCATTTATTCATTATGTATTACACTATTTACAAGAGAGACAGGTCTACCAAGAAAGGCAGACCAGTGTGGATTACATTTGACAAATTTCTGTGGACACAAACACACACTTAATAATTGATTCATGGTAAAATTTGAAGTTTGCAGTGGTAAAGTTTCCCCCCACCATCTGTTGACAACATGTATTAATTGGTGAATGAGCATTTTTCATACATGTATATAAAGGTGTTGAATGTATTCAATAAAAATAAAACATTTGAAAACAAGCAATAGAACTGCATATTTTAGGAACACATATTGAATCGGTTTCTAATAAACTGCAGGCCGTCCGAATTCTGGAACTCTTAAGTGCCACGTGGACGTATCACGAAAATAATGGGCAACGGCCTAATTTGTTTGTTTGCCTCATTATTTGGTGTTCTGTCCTAGGGCCAAAAAAAAAAGAGAGATGATTGATGCTTAGGAGACACACACTAAATCAAATAAATATGTAATCAAGATTAATAAATAATAAACAGAGATCAAACAGAGTGTCCGAATATCCATCAAACGTATAAATCCCTGGTAGGGGAAGGTACTTTCAATTTAAACAGATATTTCAAAGCAAGAATATTTGATCTTCTAGGCGGCAGGAAAGTAAAGACATTAGTGTGAACAAATTAGTTACAATAGCTAAGAGGGCTGTACTTTTGGAATTATCTAGATATTTTGCCCACCAAAACCAACCAATATATATTATATGTCACAATATTCAAATATCCCCTACCAGGGATTTATAAGTTTGATTCCCACAATGATGGCAATCTAAGTGATCATTTCTTGGCACTGGAGGAGTTAATTCTCCTCCATGTTCTATCTGCACATGCCACTCATAGAAAGCCGCCCGCCCGCCTTCTGATGTGATTCGCGGATAACGCTGACATCACAAGAGAGGCGGGTACTCACAGCTGTACAAAAAGTGGCGCGTTCATTCTCACTCCAGCTCTTGACAAAGGCGCAAGTCAGCGCCGAAACGCGCATTGAGTTAGACACCACACTTGTGGATTTTACTTCTTAGGACCACTCCTGGGTGCCTTTATACTCTGATTTATTTCGTAGGACTGTAGGAGAATCTTCACTACTAGCTAGCTTATACTAAGAGTTAGCTGCCGTTCCAGCTTGACCAGGGGCTGCCCATGAAGCAGCAACTAGCATACTGCCAGGCTCTACTCCTGCTATATCTAGTTACGACAGTCTCATTGATATTAGCTTAAGCTAGTCTGACTTCTTAGTATCATATTTATGGGTTACCTCTTGCTAGTATAGCAACTAATTTGTAGCAGCACAATAACAGTTTGATTGTTTTGACACCTCAGCCTAACCTGCCAACCATTGCTCTTCTTAATTACCAGTTATACTTTATATAGCACTGTGTACCTCCAGAGCACAATAGATAGATGGATTCATCATATAATCGTAACTGTTTATTGTTCCTCCTTACCAAGTGCTAAACTTTATCCAGCACTTCATACTATCGAACAGATTCCTTTTAGGATCTGCATATTTTCATTGTACGAATCCAGTACAATTTGACTAGCTGGGATATACCAATAGGGGCTTTTTTTTCCATCGCTCGCCTCCCGATTACTATTTGAATCAATTTGGGACTTGCTGCTTTGAATTGCCCCATATATCCGCTATACCTATCATTAGAGACTGTATTCATTCTCCTACCTACAAGTGCTTTTTGAGCCATAATACTAAGATATATTTTATACATTTTTTGATTTGTGACTTATTTGCTAACTACTCTTTATATTATATATATACACATTCTCTTCATATTGCTTTTCTTGGATAATAATCCAAACTATGTCTACATTTTGACCTAGCTCAGCACCTCCAATTATTGCAACTCTTGGCAACACTGTACTAGGTTCACTAGCTAGTGTGCCCATATTCTAAGTAAGGGTTTAGTCTTGGATATCCTATTTAGGCACCAGAAGCTGGTCCTATTTTAATCAATTAAATTTTTTTGTTTTTCCTTTTTTTCCACATTATTTTGACACCGTTATTTAATTATTTGTTTTTACCTACTTAGGCATTAAGCCTATTACTGTAATAGCAATTTTAATAAGGGTAATAGGATTAGCATTGGTCTTGCGTTTTGCAAACCCGCTCTAATCTTTCTTATTACCAATACACTTGGTTAGAATAATCTATTTAAAGGCACTCCATCATGCCAAATGTTACAGAATGACATTCAAACATGCTTTAACCTGCCTTAAATTTAAAAACTACAATGTTCTGGACAAACAGCAAGCACAGTTATAGATATGAATGTATTTAATGTGAAATATTATCACAGGTAAAATTCCAGTTTTCATCTCTTCAGCATTGTCAATATCTTGCCTGACCAAAACTGCCAATCACCACTTGTATGCATGGTGGTAGCCATCTTGAAGTTTGTAGAAGTGATCTTTAGTTAAAGGAACATTCTGGGTACCAATACAGCATTAATGCATTTGGTAGGTTTTGTCTTTCTAAATATGCTGTATTTCCTGCAAGCTCAAATCATTATAGTTTTTGGATTAAAAAATGTTTTGCCTGCCTCCTTAGTCACTCCCCCTCACTCCAGAAACATACTTCCTTATCAAATGTGTGCACACAGCTCAGTTACAACCACTGGATGATATGCACTACAAATCAACCTGCATTAGAAGGAAAGGAAACCCAATGAGACATATAGTAAGGATATAACTACCTATTTGTGAATTAAAAGCAGCTCACTCATTGCTGTTGGGACTGAGACTGTGTGTATACGTTTCATAAGGAACTCTTTCTGGCATGAGGGGAGTGGCTAAGGAGGCAGAATTGTGGTGCAGAATTCTGCAAAACATAATTATTTGTCCTGTACAAAAAAATACAATAAAGAAATGAGCATGCAAAAAGACAGCATATTAAGGAGGCCAAAATGTATCAAATGTATTTAAATTGTATTGGTTCCCAGAGTGTCCCTTTAAGAATATATTTTACTTGAAATATTTGCTGGCAATTTTGCCAGCATGATATATAGTTTAAATATGAATACAAATCCAAAGGGATGCACATGTATTTTGCACAACTCAACACTTTAAAAATTGATATTACAATAAGATTTCTATTTCTTGATGATGTCCCTATTTGATGTGTTGTAGATCCCTGCTGTATAAAGATTCTTACAGTGAGCTTACAAAGTAGTGCTTTAAAGTTATTATCTCCGAAGAGCTGATACATAGACTGTGAATCAAATCCCAAGGGAACACTGATATGTGCTATCAGCAGATGTCAAATGAAGTCAACAGAACAGAAAGGATTGCATTAAACATTCATTTAGCGAACATTCAGGTCTGAACATTATCTTATGTCCTAACATATGTTTGTGCTAAGCTGTTTTAACCTACTGATGATCAAGAAGAAATGTAAACAATTACAATTATTTAAACAAAGTTTATAAAGAATAAACTATTGGTATTACATGTGTGTGTGTGTGCATGAGTGCATGTGTTAGAACATATGATGGTTACTAGTACAAGTACATTGGCTCTTTTAATACCACTGTTTCAATTATTTAAAGGGACAGTGTAGGCACCTAGACCACTTCAGCTCATTAAGGTGGTCTGGGTGCATTGTCCCATGTCCCTTTCTGAGAAACTGCAATAATTACCGCTGAGGGTAAACCCCTCTTCTAGTGGCTGTCTATCAGACAGCCATTAGAGGGACTTCTGCAATCAAAACGGACCTTTGGTCTGTTATCTGATGCTGGACGTCCTTATGCACTGCATGAGGACCTCCAGCGTCAGACGTTTCCCAATAGGAAAGCATTGACTAATGCTTTCCTATGGGGAAATCCTCATGCAAGCGCAGCCATTGCTGCATATGCGCATTAGGTCTCCCTGGCCAACTGACGTCGGTGGAGGAGGAGCGTGGGTGGAGACTGACCTGACATGACTTCAGTCACTTACCTGAATCCAGCGCCAATGTCCCTCGGCGCTGGGTTCAGATAAGTGACTGAAGGGTTTTTACCCCTTCGGCACCACGAGAGGGTGAGAGGCGAGGGAGGGGGGCACTGCAGGAGCCTATAGTTTGGGTTTGTTTCCTGGCATTATAGGATCCCTTTAAATGATTTCTGGTAGTAATCATATGGGTAGTGTAACTGCCAGTTCATTTGCCTAATTAAACAGGGATTTATTTTAGACTTGTGCACAGCGAACCACTTCACCCGGAAAAAAATAAATTGGGACATCTACATTTTGACCATTTGGCAGTTCAACTTGTCTTGATTTCCGTTAATGACAAATGATTCAGGAAAATGAATTAGAAAAACAAAAAGGCGGACAAATAGACAAATCAGTGTACTGCAAAATATATACAAAATAGAAATATAAGGTATATATTTAGCAGTACAGTAATAGGTGCATTTTCCCACAATGTAGTTCACAGGTTTAAGTGAGAAAAAGTGACCAATAGAAGGAAAAAGAAGAGGAACAGTAAAAAAAACACACAAAAAAAAAACTATTTATATTTTTATGTATTATATATTTATTAAAAATACAATCTATAAATATAGATTTTTTTCACTTGATCTATGAATAAAATCAATATTTAGTGACTGTCACCTAGCCATCAATCATCTCTTTTTTCCCCATCAATCATTTTCTAGACTTGACAAAAGCTCATGTAGGAGCTAAATTGTTGTCTTCGCATTTTGTTCCAAAATAAAGACTACTTTCTGAAGATTCAATCAGGTGTGCTTAGACATTCGTGTATATTTTCATTGGATTTCTTAAGGGACTTGCCCTCCCTGTCTGGAGCACCCTGATGGAAGTAATCCTTTATAAAAGCGAGTGCACTGTTGTCTTATTTGTTTATTTTTTGCTACAAGTTGCTAGTTTTAAACATTTAGCAGGAGGTTCATTAGTACCACTCCAATTGCCCTTAAGTTGCAAGCTCGCCTTTCCTGTCAAGACAACCTCTTGGGTAAGTCACCTTGCTGCTTTCAACTAAGAGGCAGAATCTTTAATGAGACAGAGATGGATATTCTTATAAATCCCTATTTATTACTTTTAATAGGGCACACATGGGTGGGTGGCAGCGCTGTAATATGGCTGTGAAATACAAAAGCAAATACAAACACACAAACTTAAGCACTGTGCTTAGCTTTCTACTACTCCTCGGCAGGAGCAACGACCACATCATCTATCAGTCATCATAGGCATGCGCACAGGGTGTGCCGGGTGTGCCTGGGCACACCCTAATCCCGCGGCATGCCTGTGTATATTGAGACCGGCAGGGGAGATCTCAGGATCTCCCCTGTCGGCTCAGGCAGAGCCGGCGCTATCCGAGTGCCGGCTCTGCTCTCAGCCTACCTCCCTACCGACCCACATGCAGGGAGGGAGGCAGGAGAGGACCCAGCGGAGCTATTGCCGGCAGCTCTGCCGGGTTCCTCTCGCGAGATATGAGCGTTGCCACGGCAACGCTCAAATCTCGCGAGAGTGAACTCTAGCCCCACAGGGGGCTAGAGTTCACTCTCCACTGGACCACCAGCACGATCCCCCCTCCCTACAAAAGGTAAGAATGGAGGGGGGATAGCAAGTAATGTACCCCCACCTCCACCCCCCACAATCACCCACCCACATACAGCACACACATACAACACAACACCCACACACATTCAGCACCCACACACATTCAGCACCCACAGACATACACAGCAGACACACACATACAGCACCCACAGACATACACAGCACCCACAGACATACACAGCACCAACACACATACAGCACCCACAGACATACACAGCACCAACACACACACACACACACACAGCACCCTCACACACAGCACACAAACAGCACCCTCACACACACACAGCACACTAACACACACACACAGCACACTAACAGTACCCTCACAAACACAAACAGGACCCTAACAAACACACACACAGCACACTACCAGTACCCTCACACACAGTACATTAACAGCACCCTCACAAGCACACACACACACACACAAATAGCACCCTCACACACAGTACATTAACAGCACCCTCACAAGAGCGCACACACAAACACCCTCACCCACATAACACACTCCCAGCACCGTCACACACACACACAGCAGTGTGTGTATATATATATATATATATATATATATATATATATATATACACACATACACACACATACATATATATATATATATATATATATATATACTTACATACATATATATATGCGGCGTGTGCTTGTGCTTTAGGGTGCACACCCTAATGCAATAGGCTGCGCACGCCTATGTCAGTCATATCAATACACAAAGCAAAAACAAAAGTGTTACCTATGCACTGTCACAAATAGCTATGTACGTTTAAATAACAGGAGGCATTAAAATGTAAGCTCATCTGCCCCATCAAGGCAAACCTCTTAGTTGAGGCCAACACTGATTATTATTATTATTATGATATTTATAGAGCGCCGTCAAATTCCGCAGCGCTTTACAACGGGTGGACGAACAGACATGTAGTTGTAACCAGACAAGTTGGACACACAGGAACAGAGGGGTTGAGGGCCCTGCTCAATGAGCTTACATGTTAGAGGGAGTGGGGTAAAGTGACACAAAAAGGTAATGAAGAAGTGGGTTTTATGAAGAAGTGGGTTTTAACGATTTTTTGAAGGAGTGGAGACTGGGTGAGCATCTAACGGAGGAGGGAAGCGAGTTCCACAGGAACGGTGCAGCCCTCGAGAAATCTTGAAGGCGAGCATCAGAGGTGGGAGTGCGGACAGAAGATAGGCATAAGTCTTCAGCAGATCATAAGGGCCTAGATGGGACATACTTGTGTATAAGGGAGGATAGATAGGTGGAAGCAGCATTATCTAGAGATTTGAAATCAAGAACCAGAATTTTAAATTGAGCTCTATATTTTATAGGAAGCCAGTGTAGGGACTGACAGAAGGGTGAGGCATGGGAGGTGTGGGCGGACAGGAAGATGAGCCTCGCTGCCGCATTCATTATGGACTGTAACGGCGCAAGTTGGGAGCACGTAAGACCACTGAGAAGTGGATTACAGTAGTCAAGGCGAGAAAGGACAGTGGAATGGACCAAACACCTTAGTCGCATCTGGCGTTAAGTAGGGGCGGATGCGCGCAATGTTTTTGAGATGGAAATGACAGGAATTGGCGATAGATTGAACATGAGGCTTGAAGGAGAGGTCGGAGTCAAAGAGAACACCTAGGCAGCGAGCCTGCGTGGTGGAGCTGATGGTAGCACCGTTGACTAATGATTCAGCTTGCTACTCTCTGCATAAAACAAAACCAATTCAGCTATGTTAACTTTAAAGCTGATTTGTCACTTTGCAGCTTTTCCTTTTAAAAGAATCTGTTTAGTTCCTCTATTTCTCCTTGTTGGATTTTGTTTTTAATTCTACTTAGTTTTTTAGTTATACATAACTATTGAAAATGTTTGGGAAAGTGCAGAGCTTAAACAAGGTTTAATTTCAGTTTCTAAGTTGATTTCCTCTCAATTATTATCAGTGGACTAACTACCAACGTCGACACTGTGACTGGGCCCATCACTCAAGGGGGTCCAGCTAAAGCTGCAATTCCTGCCACCATGGGCTTCCAACATATCTTCAGGGCCAGTGGACTGCTGCACCGGTCTGGGGCCTGCTGTTGCCTGGTTACCGCATGAGGGGAAAACTGTGCTATCCTGCTCCCCTCCTGCCATTGTGTATCGTGGCCAAATAGTCTGCAGTCTGACAGGTAGTACTCACTGAGAGAGCACTTCCTGTTAGTCCCAGTGCCATGCTTCGGTTGAACAAGTACAGAGGACAGAAGGGAAGGGGAAGAGACACATAGAGGGGCTGGGGGGAATATGACGCATGGTGGTGTGGGGGGACATTATGAGACACTTGAATGGGCTGGGAGAGAGGGAACGAGACACACGGTGGAGGAGAGGGACACACATGGACGGGCTTTGGGGAGAGAATGAGCCACATGAGGGGCTTGTTGGAATTGGAGACACATGGGGTGGGGGGAAATGAGACAGATGAAGGGGTTGGGAAAATTAGACAAAATGAGGGGGAGTCTCACTTTAGAGGTGAGTCTTGACAAGGAAGAAAAGATAATATAAATAAAGGCAAGTGACAATAGGAGGAATGTAATCATTAAGAGGGTTATTCATTAAACACTGGATTTTGGCAGAATGGACTGCATTGGTAATTTACAGATTTACTGGATATGGAGCCTGTGAAATAATGGGGGCTTTGGGTGGGGCCTACTTTAAATAATCATGGAGGAGGATCTTGTGTGTGTCCTGATGATTATCCATTACCTAATTACTAATAACATGGGAGAGTGGACATACCATTGTCCCCTCCCAAATAACAGTATGCCCCCCTTTGGGTGGCTATAGATCCCCAAACCCCTAGCCACCCCCCTAAATTTGATTAAAGTCTCATTTCTATCAAGATTTGACTGCCAGAGCTCTAGGTCATATTTCAAAGTGTGGGGAATTTTCCAACATTTTGCAATGGCTCTCATAGCATGGGATATCCTATAAAAGTGCTTTCTCTACTATCAGAGCTCACTCTGGGGCAAGCCGTCCATGGAAAAAGATGGATTCTTTTTATTGTGACACATTTTTTATTATTTTTCTGCCGTTTTTTTTTTTTTTTTTGATCAGGCCTTTTTCATATATTAATTAATGGAGTTGGTTGTTATGAATTTTTATTCTGCCCTTTTGGGGCTAACAGAAGAATTTGAAGAACAGAAGAATTAGAGTAAAGAAGACTTTGGATGGTAAGCACAGTTTCTTTTTAAAGGTTTTAGATATTTTTTGCTCTTTTCCTACTAATATTAGAGTGAGGGGGCTAGGGGAGGGTATGATAGAGCCCCCTTTATTATTATTAGGGTCCAGAAACGATGCCCATGGGTGGGAGCTTGGGGAGAGGACAATAGATCTCCCCTTAATACTTAAAGTACGGTATGGGGCCTTTTTTAACGAGTGGGTAGTAATGGTTGCCAAGTTACTAGTTTTTAAACATTTTGTAGAAATATTTCCCCACGACCTTCAAAGGGTGTCTAGCTCGTTATTAATATAATTAAGCCTGCGGGTCCAATAATTTATTCGGTCTGGAGTTTGGTTTGAAATTCAGGCCTGTTTGGAGCATGATTTACAAAATTCAGACAGTGATGAATTCCATCAACTATGTCCAGATTTTGCAGTCCGCATGGCCCTAGATGCAGTCAGACTTTAGTGATAACCCTGTAAAATATAAAGGGAATAAGTAAATGAAAAGTGAAAGAAAAAAAATCATGACTGGGCCACTATAAATACTTTGAACTCACTTTGAATTTTTGGCAATTCTCACTTTAGTAAATAACTCAGTTATACTCAGACATAATTCAGTTTCTAAGAGAAAATCCCAACTGGTATTATAAAGGGAAAAGAAGGAACTAGAAGGTGGTAGGCAAAACCCGCCCCCCAATAGACCTAGTATCCTTTGAAAGGGGAATAGCTGTTAGAGTAATTGGACAAGTGTCTAATAATAGAGAAAAAAAGTAAAAACTATTTGAACTTTAATGGTCCCTCATAAGGAACAAAAATTAGAAAATAATAAATAAAAGTGAAAAAAATGTGTACTAACTAAATAGATGATAAATAACTAAACTTAATAAAGACCAAACGTATATACATTGTTATAGATCCGATGTAGCCAGTATCTAGCTCTACATAGTATGTTGCAAAGTGTTGCAAAAAAGTAGAGAATCTAAATAACTCGTTAGTAGGATCTAAAACAGAGGATTATATAGATCGGCTAAATTAGAGTGAGGAGATTTAGCCGTTATTAACCCTCAAAAATATACAGAGACAATGTTAGGTGAACGGGTATTAGTGCCAGTATGTGGTGATAATCCCTGAATTCTATCGAGAATGTCGGAGAAAAGACCTGTAAGCCACAATTATGATACCCGGTAACGTAGTAGGTAGATATACCAGTCTGTAAGAGGGTAAAGAGTCAGTGGATAAACCGCTGCAAATATGATAGTGATCCAATTGGTAGCCGAGGTGATTATCTGATGGTGTAGTGACTTAATAGTACAACCATAGATTCACCATTAAATAGCTGGTATTCGTCTAGAGGCAGGTGCCCCTCAAGCAGGCAAATTACAAAATTATAATTTAGTAGGCAAAAGCTGCTAAAAGTGTATGGACTCTAAAAGTAGCCATGGACAACGACGGTAAACAGTGTTTCAACATTAAATCATTCTTTAACTGTAAAACGGCTGGGATCGTCTACTTACTTACATGTGACTGTAAGTTACAATATGTAGGCAAAACCTTCACAGCTTTTAAGGAACGTATTAAGGAACATGTCAGGTCATCCAAACCACTCCCATTGGTCGCCATCTAAAAGAGCACCATTCTTGCAACTCACAAGGACTTCGATTTTGTGGGCTTGAACTTGTAAGGAGAGACAAACGAAGGGGAAACTACGATAGATTCCTGAGACAAAGAGAAAGTTACTGCATCTATCAACTTAAAACCCTTAAACCTAAAGGTCTAAATGAAGGTTTTTCATTTGCACCATTCATCTGATTGATCCTTTTATCGTTTGAGCCATCTTTTGCACACTTTAAAATTGCTCTACCATTTGCACACTTTAAAGATGCTCTACCGTTATCTGCATATGCCTTGCTATGTCCAATGTTCTGAATGGGGTCATCTATATTGATCTATTTCTGTATCACATGAGCACGGAATTACATATTATAATCTTCGGATTTATTCATATTCTGTTGGGTCACCCCTACCCTACATTAATCTCTACACTCTCTTATAACTGCCATTTATATCTCTATGTATATAGTAACTTCAAACACATTTTTTATTGAACTAACTCTTCAGTTAAACACCTTCAAATCAAATTTATTCCCTCTAAGGACAAATTAAGGTTCATACTGTTCTCATTACTATGCATGAAAGCTATTCTTCGTAATCATTTGAGAACACATGTCCGTTAATTCTCTTTTCACTATCCGAATCTTTCACACTATATTTATATCCCATCTAATAAGGATACTCTTTTACCATTATGTTTGGCAAACTGTAAAGGTTTATTTAGTGATTAACATTTAACTACTCTTGCCATTATACTTGGCGACTTAGTGTTTAGTATTTAACTCCTATTAAAGTCTAATCCTCTATGAGGATATTTTGAACAGGATATAGTCCCAATCTGGTGACTTAGGAGTTAATACACTACTTTTTATCACTCCGTTCCCTCCGTGAACACGCCCCCTCATTAATTTGATTCGCGGACGCCACATGACGTCACGCTTGATGGGCGTACCCCATTGTGGGTTTAAAAAGAGGCGCGTGTAAGCCTGCAGTCAGCTCTTGACAAAGGCGAAAGGGTTCGCCAAAACGCGTGTTGAGCCTGTTCTTCCCGTACTGCGGATGTTTTATTATTTTAAATTTAGACCATTAGAGTTTTTCCTCTCTCTATCTATTTGAGAGCACCTCTAAAAGTGTTTAGACGATGTTAGCTTTTTCTTTGCTATCTACCTTTAGGGACACCCTTCCCCCAAATCGCCTATAGTACTAGTCACACTTGTCTGTGGCACATATTTGCTTCAATACAGCAGGACTTGGGTGCTCTGGCGTCTAATTGCATGTATTCGAGATCTACAGATATATGTTTAGATCTTAAGAAGTATTCCCTTTGGCTAAAAGCCAGTGCTAGTCTTTACTTGGCAATCTGCCGTTAGGGATATTCCTCTCCCCTCAATTTCACACAGTATTACAGGGAGCTACATATGAAGGCTTTAAGCCACTTTCTATTCAGCTATATCTGCCTCTAGACGTACATTGGCTTCTGTATGTTGGGATTTGGGGGTTCTGGCGGCATGTACCGCCTCACTATCCGAGACACTTAGATATACGTCTCGGTCCCAAGCAGCAGCTTTTGCCTACTAAATTATAATTTTGTAACTTGCCTGCTTGAGGAGCACCTGCCTCTAGACGAATACCAGCTATTTAATGGTGAATCTATGGTTGTACTACTAAGTCACTACACCATCAGATAATCACCTCGGCTACCAACTGGATCACTATCCGCTCATATTTGCAGCGGTTTATCCACTGACTCTTTACCCTCTTACAGACTGGTATATCTACCTACTACGTTACCGGGTATCATAATTGTGGCTTACAGGTCTTTTCTCCAACATTCTCAATAGAATTCAGGGATTAGCACCACATACTGGCACTAATACCTGTTCACCTAACATTGTCTGTGTATATTTTTGAGGGTTAATAATGGCTAAATCTCCTCACTCTAATTTAGCCGATCTATGTACCCCTCTGTTTTAGATCCTACTAACAAGTTATTTAGATTTTCTACTTTTTTGCAACACTGTGCAACATACTATGTTGAGCTAGATACATCGGATCTATAACAATGTATATACGTTTGGTCTTTTTTAAGTTTATATTTATCATCTATTTAGTTAGTACATATTTTTTTCACTTTTATTTATTATTTTCTAATTTTTTTTCCTTATCAGGGACCATTAAAGTTCAAATAGTTTTTACTTTTTTTCCTCTATTATTAGACACTTGTCCAGTTACTCTAAAAGGATACTAGGTCTATTAGGGGGCGTGTTTTGCCTACCCCCTTCTAGTTCCTTCTTTTCTTTTCATCTCACTTTGGGGTTCATGCCCTGTTGTATCCTACAACCACTACGACTCTGGCGGAGTGGTTTACCCCATTCCTAACCACCGTTGTATTCTATTCATGGTATTATAAAGGACTCGTAAAAAAAAATCTTATATCTGCTATATTGTTTTCAAATACATTTTAAAATGAATATTTTTGGATAAAACATTCTTCACATGCTTTGTTATGTAACCTACAACTACAGATCTCTGTGAACACCATTTAATATGGATCAGCCTGCAGCAGGACTATGTGAACCAACGTATCAAGCTAATGAGCAACTTTGTACTCTGAAGACAGCTTATTGAATGAAGACCAATGAAATCCCCCAAACAAGTGAGAGGCAGTGCAGCCCAATTAGGAAACTGTTACATAATGTACATGTGCATGACTTGCTTGAGCAAACAACAATACAATATGCTGTGTGGGCGCTTGGCTCTGACTTCTTAAAAAGCTATTAGTTTTAACAGCTTGCATGCATAACTTTGTTTCAGTATGTAATTTTTGAGATCTACGACTAAAGCATTTATTAAAGTAACTCTCAGATAAATTGCCCAGCTGGCTAAAGGCTAATTAAAAACTATTATTACCCTATGAGAAGCAGTTCAGACAAATTATCCATAAGACTGATGTCAACTTAAAAATACCAATGCAGACCTTCCAATAACTGTTGACTAAAGGTTTGAATGATGGTATACCATTTCAGGGATAAACACCATGCTGTAATGTTAAATTTTAAGCATTTTTCAGGGCAATAGCTTGCCCAATGCAGTGTATTTGTCCCAAACTTTGTCCCTTACCTAGAGAGGCCAAGTTATTGTATACCTATACTTAGGGCTAAGACATCCTGCACCTATACCTAGAGGGTCAGCAAGTTCTATCAGGTCTATCACTAAAACCGAGTTTTGGGGAGTTAATGTCATAATTAAAAGCAAATCTATAGAATATGTAGGTCTGCAAAGAACATGCTACAAACAGACATGGACTGGTCACTGGACACATAGTGACTGTAACACTGGGCTGAGAAGGAGTTAGATTTAGTTATTATTTGCTTGAGGTCATGGCCATTCTACTCTGAGCTTCAGGCTTCATTTTGCATATTACTGTTTTTCAGTGACAGGAAGAAGCAGAGGCGTTGGCAACCGTAGTAGTGATGCTTGGCTGGAAGTGCTCAACCTCATCTGTCCCTCATTTTTCTAAAACAGGAAGGTAACCATGTTGTAGTTCTGGGAGGTGGAAATGTTATCATCTTAGCTGCTAAGGCCTCAATTTAATATAATCTGGATAAACTTTCCAAATGAGTTCATATTTTTGGATAGACTTTAAAAAAAAATGTTTTAAACATTTAAATATCAAAAATAATTGGGCAGATGTAGGCAAACTGATTCAAGAATGCACAAAAATCTACTTACCAACCACTCCAGAAACCTTTTTACTCCTTCTCATGCCCGAGATGTTATCTACACAGCAACAATACCTAATATATTGTGCTAATTTCAGCCCTCACTGTTATGAGCAGAAAACTCTGCCCCATCCATTCATGAGTGTATCAACCAAGTATCGCTAACACAAACGTATGAAACAATATCGCTCGAAAAATTGGAAACAAGTCTGGCACCAATGGGACCTCTGCCTAAAATCCAAACCAATCCAGCACACTCTTCCTCACTCTGTACAGCAGAATTCAGTCAGCCAACAAAGCCTTTGACTATGTGCCACACTGGGTCCATCCTCTTCTTACACAAAATTACTCTTTGTATCGTATGCCTCAAATAAAGGTAACAGTGTCGTGCACCCCCTTCAAAAGGGTTCTAGCAAATATGGCCAATGTGAAACCAAGGTACTTGAATACTCTGTCTTACATATGCAGCTCTTTCAATAACACATGTGATGTAACCCCTCCCTTATCCCTTTCTCAAACCCCTTTCTTCTCTGTTGAATTACCACTTGTTTTTATGTTACTGTTACTGCCTTTGTAAACTCTTTGTAAACTACCTTTTTAAAATTTATATTCGGTGAATGTATAATATTTGAATACGTTGAGAAACCCACTGTTATACCTAGTCATTGTCAATGCAATATATAGCAAATATGTGTTTCCTTACCTCATGAACATTGTATTGCCTACTCAAACACTGAATGTATGCTTGAATAATATATATATATATATAAATAGCAACAGATATTAGCTGCACTCACGGACTGTAGTAAAACTTCAATGCTTTATTGGATTCTGTTAAAATAGATCGACGTTACAGTCCTCCTTGTGGACTTTCCTCAGGATCAAACATAACTTGCCAGTAAAACAGTGGTCAAATATATACATACATAGTGAACATAAGTGAATATGGGTGAATGTTAGCATACCCCAGGTGTTGTGGATCGCCATTGGCGTTCTCCCGAGTCCTGGGCGCATGGGTGTGGGGACTCCAACCCCCTCGTGTGACGTGATGCCATGTGGGCGTGATGACGGTCGGCGCATCTGCACGGCAACGTTGTTAAACAAACTGACGATGCCTGTGGATGCTGCCGATACCAGTGGATAAGTGTACTATAGACATCCAGTGCTTTAACTAAGAATTCAGTGAAAGGATGCTAGGATTAATAAAGTGCATAGATATTGTAGTGATGCTATCATTAGATCGCTGTTTGAAGTGAGTTCACTTCATCCCCGCATAATATTTAAATCAGTTAGCAAGTGTTATGGACATGAAAAATTACTAGCATTTTAACACAATATTTTTGTTTTTACGCCCATAACTCCCTAAGTTTATGTTCACCATTTAACATATATTCCTTGCATGAATTCCAGTTAACAAACCAGTTGAACTAGTTCAGAATCATGAGGCAGGTTGATGGGCAGGGAATAGGCTGGAAGGAGTGAAATGTTACTATGGTTACTATGTAAGCTGTTTTGATGTAGATTTTTGCAGCTGGGTTTTGGAGTGCTTTGGGGATAGCAGCAATGTAGCAGTACAGGGGCACAGGCAGCCTTACTAATTTTTTTAGGCTGCAAGTATGTGGTCTAGGCCCATTTATTTTATCCAGGACATGGAGTTTGATCTATCCAGAGCAGCAGAGACCTTTATATCCATTCCATCTAAGATCCTGGGATGTTAAGTATAAAACTGTATAATTTTTATTATAGTTTTTATACATGTGTTTAGAGTGAAATACTTGGGTAGCCTTTGAGATATTTTAACTGCAATCATGGGAAATATATGATTAGTACTGCAAAAGATAATTGTCTACTTAGTATTACAAGTGTTTAGCTAGAATATGTGTAATATTTACTTTAACATCTTTTTATTAAATATTATCTTTGGCTGCACGTTGAGTGTTTGTCATTTGGAGGTTAACTGTTAGGATATATATATGCCAAAATACTTGAAGCAGCTAATAATCTAAATTATAGTTATACAAAATTAAAGGGTTAGTTTTGAATCCTTGCAAATATATGTGGGCTTCCAGTAGCTTTGTTGGTTTCTATCGTTAGTGTAACTAAGTTACATCAGGAAACATGGCTGGTTGCCATCTTGATGCTCTTTAAAGCACATGGTCGGCAGCCATCTTGGTTCTCCTGAAAGTTTAAAACAGCAGTTATTGTGAAACCCTTTAAATTGCACAAACTAATTCATCCAAAACCATGAGCTACAATAGCAAGATAGAATCATAGCAGGATATCTACTATATATTCACTTTATGGTGCTATTTAAAAGATGATCTATCAAAACAAACAACAATTTTGTATCATGTGATGCCTAATATTTTCTAGAGATATACATGAATTTTGAAGGACTATTCATAATCCTGATAATAACTTTACTGCCCATTTTCTATATATAATTAGAACTTAAAAATTAATAATTTTTTATAAGAATCAACCCTTGTTCAGTTTAGAATATGATGTCTATTAATTCTTTTACGGCTTGTACCTAACATGTTATTTTACACTTCTCAATATATTTTAGAGCCTACGTGAATTCTGAATTGACAACGACAACACAGAATTTTTGGATGCCTTGCTCATTGATTGACCTTTAAAATTCAGTTAATACCAGAAAACTGCAAGATGTAAGGATTTTTTTGGCACTAAAGTAACATGTAGGGTTTATTACTGTGCTGCATTGCAAGAGTAGCTAATGTGTCTCTAAGTATTCTTAAACTAAAACATCCATGTTCCTCAAAAGTTCAATAAAGATCATAGAAGTGATACTTCAGTAACAGCTGGAGAGCTTCATATTAGATAGAACTATATTATTAATAAAAGGTACAAAATTAACGGAATTCTCAATTTAACTATCAATCACGGTACATGAATTCATAGTACTACACAAGGTTCACATTTAAAAACATTGTTTGACCTTTTGAAAGCAAATGAAGCACAGCAATGGTTATAGGAATTGCTTTTCTGTCGTCAGAGCATAGAAGACACAGCTCAAAATATAAACTAATCATTCTAAGAACTAAGATTCCTATTAAGATTTACATAATATTTTAGAAACACATACATATTCATTAGAAGAACAGTGGATAATGAATTGCTAAATATTTATTTATACAAGTACAGAAACTGGTACGGTTGACTGGTAGAAAAAAAAAGGGTCTTTGGAATCCTGAAATCCAAATGACAAGCATTGTTTAAACATAAAAAAAACAAAATAAAAATAATAATCTCTCCCCTTCTAATTAGTGTGATAAAGTGAAGGCAGAGAGGCCTTTAACATTTAACCCCAGGGGAAGTACGTGTTGTATGTGTGGTGTGCAACACAAAGCTACGTTTAGTTATGGGCCCCTGGGTGGAGCATTTGGAGAGCAGGGTGGGCCAATGCTCCACTCCTCAGTTTATACACAACTGGGAGAAATAAGGTCCAGGCCAGAGTTTTTTGGAACTGTCTCCAACCCACTGCTCAGCTGCAGATAATCAGCTGTAGCAGTGGGAATAAACCCCTCCCTGCTAGGGTAAACAACAGGCACAGTCCTTTTATTTTCATATAATCCAGGCACTTTATTTGTAAGTCCACACAGGAGACAGCAGCAAATGAAAACATAAATATAACACAAATCCCTATAAACAAAAACCTAGCTCGTCTGAGCTCTTACTAACTTCAGGTTCCCTATCTCTCGGGGTTAAACTAGAACAAAACAATATTGGTTTCACCAACCTAATGTCTTTGTCAGCTTTCTGCACTCCAGTGCTAAGTCAGCCTGTTGCTTTCCTTTCTACACTCCCAGAGCTCCAAGCCAGCCTTAACTGCTTTCCTTTCTGCACTCCCAGTGCTCCAAGCCAGCCTTAACTGCTTTCCATTCTGCACTCCCAGTGCTCAATCTCCTTGACTCTCTCCTATCTGCTTCCAGGGAGGAAGCCAGCAATCCCCCTTTACCTGCCTAGCAGGTGGGGGGTTTATTCCCACTGCTACAGCTGATTATCTGTAGCTGAGCAGTGGGTTGGAGACAGTTCCAAAAAACTCTGGCCTGGACCTTATTTCTCCCAGTTGTGTATTAACTGAGGAGTGGAGCATTGGCCCACCCTGCTCTCCAAATGCTCCACCCCAGGGGCCCATTACTAAACATAGCTTTGTGTTGCACACCACACATACAACATGTACTTCCCCTGGGGTTAAATGTTAAAGGTCTTTCTGCCTTCACTTTATCACATTAGCTTAAAATAAACAGTGCAGTCAGGACAGCAGACCCGGTTCCTCTGTAATTTTTAAGCTGTTAAAGTAGGAACGTTTTATTACTTGTTTGTGTTTACATTAAAGGGATACTGTCATGATTGGTAGGGAACCTAACACACATACAGCACACAACAGACAAAATTGCAATACCGGTCCTTAGTAGACATGTGCAATTCGATTCAGTCCGAATGTAAATTTGGTTTAATTTCTGGCAATTCGGACATTTGGAAGCAAAGTGCGGAAGTCCCCGAAGTGCCGATTTGCCAAAGTGCTGAAGTGCTGAATATCTGAAGTGCCGAACCGAACTAAATGGGTGAAGTGCCGAATGGGCGAAGTGACGAATTGCCAAAATGCCAAACCAAACTGAACCAAATGGCCGAAGTGCTGAATTGCTGAAGTGCCAAATTGCTGAACTGTCGAATTTCGGAAGTGCCGAAGTGCTTCAGATTTCTGAAAAGTGGCAAAACAAGAGAGGGAGGGGAAATTATGTGAATGAAGACAAGGGTAGGGGTAAGGGTAGGGTTAAGGCAGGGTTAGGGTAGGGTTAGGGTAGGGTTAGGATAGGGTTAGGATACAGTTAGGGTTAGGATTAGGGTAGAGTTAAGGAAAGGTTAGGGGTAGGGTTAGGGGTAGAAGTAGGGTTAGGGTAAGGGTAGGGTTAGGGTAGGGTTATGGTTAGGGGTAGGATTAGGGGTAGGGTTAAGGTTCGGGAGCCCTACAGATGTTCGGAATTCCAAAGTCACGAATTGACGAAGTCCCAAACCGAAGTGCCGAAGCTCAGAATTGCCGATGTCCCATAATGCCGAAGACCCAAATTTCGGAATTGCCAAACCGAACTGAACTGCCGAAGTCCAGAATTGCGGAGGTCCCGAATTGATGAAGTCCCAAATTTCGTAAGTGCCGAACCGAAGTGCCAAAGTACCAAATTGCTGAAGTGCAGAATTTTTTTTCTTAGTTTGGTAATCAAATAATCAGAGTATAACGCGCTATTGGGCTAAACAATGACCACAACAGGGCACTGAGGCAAGTTGTAGGTTAGCTTACATACACACAAAGTGTGTCTGATTGGCTAACCTCCAATTAGTGTTAACCACAACATGTGTGAAGTGTTTCACATAACCAGGTCTGGCACACATATAAGGATGCTGCTCTGGAGTATGCAGCGTCAAACACACTGTCAGTCTGGAGCAAAGTGGCAGGGACAGCCATACGCCGCGGACAGGGACCATATGGTGTCGCTCTCGGTGACGCGGTATGCAAGGTCACCGCGAGCAGCACGGTGGCAGGGGACCTGACAGATACAATTAGCAAAAAGTGTAATTTTCTAGTGAGGGCAGAAGAAAGATTCCTACTTCTGTATGTGACATCATAACTCAACTTGTGCAACCACAAATTCTCTGAAAAAGCAATGTTTACATTGAAAAGCCTGCAGGGACATGCTACAGACACCAGAACCACAACATTAAGCTGTAACTGTTACAGTGATTAAAGTGTCCCTTTAAATTGCACACCTCCCTGTTCCATTCTGTAAATTTGTAGTAACACCAGCTAGTTTATCATTTCACGGCTTCAAATCGTTTCTGACGTTCTCAAACTGTGCTTAAATCATATGATTTTATTAAACTGGTCCAGGTTTTCTTTGCTGACTTTACTTGGCTTTTTCAGATTCCCACCCTTTCGGAAAAAAACTTGAGGAAAAGGGGAAATGTATAGCTGCAACCTGTGCTTTGCTTGAATGTTCTATGAGCACATTAAAAACACTTGGGGCAAATGTAACTAAGGCTTTTTCGTCAACAACATATTATGAAATAACATCAGATAGATCATCAGCAGACATATCAAGTAGTATGGATTTGTATGTCCTTTACTGCTTTCTAATAACACCTCCACTGAATCTTAATAGCTATGCAATAAATGATTCACTATGGAAAGTGACAAATGCTGCCTTTTGCTCATTGTGATGGATCACGATACTTTGCTTTGTTAATGATAATGAAATACTTGTTCGAGAATGGACTATATTCTGCAAGGAGTTTCACAGCCTCCAAAAGAGTACCGTGATTTTAATGACCTTCATCACATATTTCAGATACAGTTTATATGATTCAGTGTAGTAGTGCTTGGATTCCAATAAAAATATATTATTTAAAAATCAGAACAGAACTGGAATACTTGCGCATATCTAATGGAGGACTGATGAGTTGAGAATTGCACTTGATTGATTTTCTAACGTACATGAAGTCTTTTCTTGCAAGTACTTATGGAATTGACAGCTCTCTGTTGTTTTGAATTGAATCTACTACATCTGTTCCATGGAGCACATAAACAACCTGATTTGTAACACAACACAAAACGGATTTTTCATGCAAAGCTGAGTAGATGACTTTTTGAATGATAAACTAAATATAGCTTTAGACAGATTCTTCTTTCTCGTGAGAAACTAAAATTTTTGCATACATTTGTCACACTTGAGCAGAACATTTGCACTACTTGCAAAAAGTATTGAAGCTCTCCTTGTAGTTTCCACAGCAGCAGGCAAATAAAGTAGTATATAGTACCCAGATATGCTTTCCAAAATGTAGTAAAACCTGAGCAATGGGTGTTCTCTAATGTTGACCCATAAAGACACTGTTACGCTTTAATTATTTTATTTGTTCAATCCAAATTTGAGTTTTCTTCATGATTTGAACAACTTGCCTCATCAACAATTTGAATGGTTCGTCCTCCAGTGATACCGGTTTCTCTTGAAAATAAAGTAATTTTTAACTGTAGAAGCTTAGATATTTTGTGACTGCGCCAATTTGGTGTCTCCAGCCTCCTAATTCTGAGGGTTTTGGCATCTTAACCTATGCATCTGACCACTGAATCCATCATGTATGTACAATTATGAAAGGATGTCCAAGCAAACCAGACTGTGGCCAGAAATTATTCCAATCAGTGAGATTTTTTTTTTCCAAATAATGTATCTACAGAAATCATTAAAGTATATGGGAATTGTTATAGATATATCATTTCAAAGTTATTTTTGAATGGATTATTATCTGATTCTGATTCAAACAATTTAAATCAAGACCTTGGTGTCTCATACGCTAAACACTAAAATTTATATATCATGCTTAACAAAAAAAAACATCAAACATTTAAAATGCAAGGTAAGAGAGAATGCCATCGAGAGATGGAGAGATAGATAGATAGAGAGATAGACAGATAGATCAATAGATAGATAGATAGATAGATAGATTTGTATACAAAACTAAAATATATACAATTGTAGCGGACCGTTTTGCCCAAAAGAGGTTAAAAACCGTTTAGGCGATATTCCCCTTTTTCAGCTGCACCGACAGCTACTGCAAGCACCAATCTCCTGAACTGCAAACCCACGAATTCACCAACTCCCGAACTGCATACCAAGGGAATACTCGAAACTCCCGAACTGGAGACACACGAATAGCTGCTAGCAGATGAACAGGAAAAGCCCCCAAGCAGCTTACACTCCTGGCAATCAGTCTCTAACAGCATACAGTAAATCTTCCCCCAATAATGAGACGACACTTCACTTTGAGGGTTAAGCAGGAACTGATTTACTGGGGCTAACTGCCCGGCTTTTATGCAGGTCTCCCACCTGGTAGACACTCCCCTAGGGGACCAAATGGGAGACTGGGACACATTTCAACCATCCCACAATGCATCACAATCCCTCCTCTCTGCCTTGGAGATAATTTGGGAAGTAATTCAATTACAGAGGCAAAACTCCATTAACCACATGGCAGAAAACAAACAGTAAAAGACATAAAATTACCTACAGTTACATTCAGTGCATAAAACATATATGTTCTACATATCCCCAGATAGCTCAGGTCTGAGCGCACATTATTAAGCGAATGGCGCTCAGACCACATGAATACAGGGTATAGGGATTCCTATCTGGGGCACAACACACTGAAACAAAACTACCGAACACCGGGCCGTTCGTGCACTTTCACCGAACAAGAAGGGAGGTCGGTGGCTTCAGCGGTGTTCGCGCAAAACTGTGTCCGATTTCAGTTCCATGAATTAAGCGTCGAACACCGCTGTGCATTCACATGTTTAAAATGGCCGTGACCTCGTGTTCATGATACAAATGGCGGCCACCCAGTACTCGTCAATTAAGCTGCGGTTAACCGCAGCTTCAGGGAGGTTAATTGCCGGCACACTCCAGCTCCCAGGTGGTCTATTCATTTGTGCGGTTGTTCGGTAGATTGAATCTACAAAACACCCAGCAGAAAAGCACGAATAAGTCTTTTCTGCAGGGAAAAAAGATGTCTTTTAACATGGGGCCATAGTCCAAAGGCAGCAGGCGAGCAACCAGGCTTCTCCAGTGTACAGTGGCGAGGTTGGTTTCGCCACAACAATTATCTCAGAGTTTGCCTGGCATTTACAAATGTGTAAAATGTGAATGCTTGGGAAATATAAGGGTTTGGGTTTTTTTTTTCAAATGTTTCATTTTTTTCTTAATAATGTATTTTTTTCTTAATAATGCATTCATACAAAGTGTGAGTTATATTTGATTAACCAGGAACTCCTTAAAATTAAATATATTTTCTATAAAGTGAAGAAGTGTTTTAACATAGAACTAAGATTTCACAAATTCTCTCAGGGGTTAACATCACTGTATGCTGGAAGCTATCATAAAGAAATGTGTGCTTTAAAAAACATTGCATACAGTTTGTTACCATAGAGACAAGGAGACAATGAGAAACATTATGAAAGATTGCTCTTCAACACACACACACACACACACAATATTTTTCTTTGTGGAGAGTAATGGAGAGAAACTGCAAAAATCCATATACAAACTATTACAATGTAAGAACTACAAAAACAACAGTAATAATAATAATATTAATAATAATAATAACTAAACAGAGGGGACCTCTCTTATCCCCACACATCTGTCAATAATTGTCAATGTATTAAGGGGGAATGCAGATGTGTGATGCACTGTAGGGATAAGCAAAAAATTGTATTTTAGAATAACCACATTTTAAACCAATAACACTTTTTTTTCCTTACATTTTCACATGGCCCTCAGTGGATTTCCTGCTGGTTTGCATCTTACCTTTAAATACCTTCCTGAAACAGTACATCTTATTATGGCATTTTCCATTCCCTTTCCTCCTCCTTTCTTGTGTTTTACCTAACTTGGAGCTACCTTAATTCTCTTTTATTACGTATTCTACTTATTCTTATTTATTCTATGTTTGATTTGGTCATTGTTTAAATGCAACTCTATATTTTAATAAAAAAATATTATAATAATAATATAAAATAAAGAAAATCAAGACTATAATTTGACTTAATTACAATTATTTATATAGCGCCACAGCACTGTACAATAGTTAAAACAAGACAAACAATTAATTCTAATAAAATGCACAAACAAACTAAGAATCTCAGATGATGAGTGGCAAATACACAGAGGTAAATGACTGAATCAAATGTACATGGTATACCTCAAAGGATGGGAGGGGTCTTTGGTTTGGAGAAAGCACGGTAGGTGGAGAGAGCAGACAAAGGTTGTAAGGTATGGGCAGTTTAGGGGAGAGTTCATAGGTTTCCCCAGAGAAGTGCGTTTTTTTTTTAAAGAACTATAGAGATGGGGAGAGTCAAATATGTCATTGGAAGGCATTCCATAAGAAGAGGGTGGCCTTGCTCAAGTCTTGCAGGTGTGAATCTGGCATGTAGGTACAAGAAAGGGATAGTAACAGATCATTGACTGAGCAAAGAGACTGAGCTGAAACATATTTGCTAATGATGGAAGAGATATGACAAGGGGCAATTTTATGGAGAGCTTTGTATGTAAGCTAAGAACTTTGAACAATATCCTAAACAGGAGCCAGTATAGAGACTGACAAATAGCGAGGTTTGAGAGTTTTGGGATAAAAGGAAGATGATTCTGACAGATGACTTCATTGTGGACTGCAGCAGGGACATCTGGGCACTTTTTAGGCCAATGAGCAGAGGTTGCTAGAATGAAGGCAGGAACCAATAAGAGCATAGACATCATTTTAGTTGCATCCTAAGTGAGAAAGGGACAACATTATAAATGTTTTAAATTAAAAACAACAGGATTTGGATCAGGGTATCATTATCACAGAGGTGATTTTGAAAGCCATAGGATGACATTAGGTCACTAAGACAAGCAAAGTCAATTGAGAAAAGGAGAGATCCCAGTACAGAGCACAAAGGAACAAAAGGGAGGAGGAACCAGAACAGAAGACATTGAATGATCAATTAGAGAGGAAGGAAGAGAACCAGGAAAGATCAGTGTCACTGAAGCCAAGGTTGGGATGAAAGATCAGGAGAAGGGGGTGGTCAACAGTTTTGAAAGTGGCAGAAAGTTCACGAAGAATAGTCTTTGGATTTTGCCCTCACTAAATTAGTTCACTAGTCACCTTGGTCAGGGAAGCCTCTATGGAATGTTGTGAGTGTAAGCCAGATTGAAGAGCATTCAAGTAAGGAGTAGGAGTTCAGATCGTCTTGACCAATCTAGTACATGACACTGTTGCCAATGTCAATTAAAGGGTGAAAGTTATACTAAATTTAAAAATTGTGTTAAAAATTGCTTTCAAAGCATCATGGGAAATGAGATGCACATCACTTGCAACCATACGCAGCGGTAATGTCTTTTTATAATACACTTATTATTCTGTGCTTTGCCTACAACTACTCTTAAAGGGGCAAACCAGGCACTGCACAGATCTGATGCAGTGTGTAAATTAAATCCACAACAAGGGTTTCAAGTAGTTCAGCTTTCAGCTTTTGTGTCTTTTTTTGTATTATAATGCATCTGTATAATACGTGAAAAAAATTGAGCCTGCTAGAATGCCCCTTTAAGTACATATTCAGCATTTTAAATGTCATGTAGAACTGATGTGGTGTGACAGGTGGCGCTATGGTTCATCCTTACAAAATGACCAGTGTAAAATTGATATAATTAACTGTATTTTCCAAACAACTGACATTTAGGTAAGATAAACAAGAGAATGTCAGAATTAATTATTGTTGATTAAGGGTGTTTACAGTGGATGACAATTATATGACAGAAATTGGACTAAACTTTGCTTCTCACAATTTTAACTAGGAGTTGCTTGGCAGATTTAATTTGCATCAAATATTAATTTCAGCTTTATGCCATTTGTTGTTTTTGATATAATCCAAAAGCTGAATTGGGAATCAAAATGTTATAAGTGAGGCATTATAAAACAAATGTTATCAGAACTGAACAAGCCACAAAAATCTAATTCCTGTAGAGTTAGTCTCCAATCAATAATGAGGTTTCCAATATTGAATATATCTGATGAATGGGGTTCATTCATTCACTTGAACCATGAATAGAATTCATGCCAAGTGCTGAAGTCAGAGCATACAAAACCCTGCTAAGGTTTATAGTATAAGTTCCCATTCCATTCAATAGAATTAACCCTTCTGGTTGGATGAGCCACTTTCTAGTCTGTGCATAAGACACTGCTAAAACTGAAAGTTTAAATGTGATTGTCTTTTCTATTTTTTTATTTTTATTTTATTTTTTATAATCTTTTTCCTTTATAATGCAATAGAAAGAATTAAGTGTCCTTTGTAGCCTGGATTCCCGCTTTAAGATAAACAGAAACAAGAGTTCAACAGAAACTTTTTGCAAATTAGATAACACTCTATATTTGTTGAATATATTGTAGAATGTCTTTAAGGTCTTTAGTTTTGCATATAAAAAGAAACTTTTTTGCAGTTTCCCACTCCTGAGTGAACATCTCTAGTACCGTATACTATTCACATCGGAAACCAAAGATACCGAACACTGCATTATATTTTGAGTTGAACGTTGTGTGGAATTCAAGAAAAAGACGTGTCTCCCAATTTATTTTCATAACAACTCTGACGGTAAACTATAACAGGTTCCTTCATTTATATACACTTCATCTCAGATGCCCAAACTTGACAGATTTCATAGGTACTTATTTAATGAAAACTACAAAGAGCATGCTTATAGATAGCTCCATAAACTACATAAAAAATTATATTTACTTGAATTGAATTGGTTAATCTGGAGTACAAAACTTTCCAAGCGAGTTAAAAGGTCCCATAGAGAAACATAGAAATACACCCTGTTCCAAATTATTATGCAAATTCTATTTAATTGTCACAAAGATTAAATATTTTGTTTTTCAGTTTAACTCATGGATGGCATTGTGTCTCAGGGCTCTTTTGATCACTAAAAACAATCTCGACACCTGTGATAATTAGATTGCCAGGTGAGCCCAATTTAAGGAAAAACTACTAAAGGAGGGTGTTCCACATTATTAAGCAGAGCACCATTTTCATGCAAAATAGGGAAGAAAAGGGATCTCTCTGCTACCGAAAAGAGTGAAATAGTTCAATGCCTTGGACGAGGGATGAAAACATTAGATATTTCATGAAAACTTAATCGTGATCATCGCACAATTAAGAGATTTGTGCCTGATTCAGAGCACAGATGGGTTCCTGCAGATAAAGGCACATTGAGCAAGATTTCTGCCAGATCCATGCATCGGATCAAGAGAGCAGCTGCTAAAATACCATTACATAGCAGCAAACAGATATTTGAAGCTGCTGGTATCACTGGAGTCCCATGGACATCAAGGTGTAGAGTCCTCCAGAGTCTGGCAACTGTGCATAAACCTTCTATTCAACCACCACTAACCAATGCTCACAAGTAGAAATGGCTGCACTGGGCATAAAAATACATGAAGACTAATTTTCAAACAGTCCTGTTCACTGATGAGTGCCGTGCAACCCCAGATGGATGGAGTAGTGGATGGTTGGTGGATGGCCACCGTGTTCCAACAAGGCTGCGACATCAGCAAGGCGGTGGTGGAGTCATGTTTTGGGCCGGAATCATGGCTGGTCGGCCCCTTCAGGGGCCCCGAATGTGAAAAGATGACTTCTGCAAAGTATGTGGAGTTTCTGACTGACCGCTTTCTTCCCTGGTACAGAAAGAAGAACTATGCTTTCTATAATAAAATCATCTTCATGCATGACAATGCACCATCTCATGCTGCAAAGAATACCTCTGCATCAATGGCTGCTAAGGGGAGAGAAAGTCATGGTGTGGCCTCCATCCTCCCCTGACCTCAATCCTATTGAGAACCTTTGGAGCATCCTCAAGCAAAAGATCTATGAGGGTGGGAGGCAGTTTACATCCAAACAGCAGCTCTGGGAGGCTATTCTGACATCTTGCAAACAAATTCATGCAGAAACTGTCCAAAAACTCACAAATTCAATGCATGCAAGACTCGTGAATCTACTATCAAATAAGGGGTCCTATGTTGAAATGTAACGTGACCTGTTAAAATGTTTAAAAAGTTAAAATGTTGTTATAAGTTTGATTGGAATAGCTTTTGATTTCAGTAAATATGCTGCAAACACAACAAATGACAATTTTCAGTTCTTTACAACCTATAAAGTGTTTTGAAACTTACTGTGCATAATAATTTGGAACAGCGCATTGTAAGTTTTTTATGTTTAAAAAAAAATACTGTTATCATTCGGAGGTTTGTTCAATAAAATTTGAATTGTACTCTTAATAGTTGATAACATGAGAATTATGCTGACTGTTATTTACATCAATTATTTAGGTAAATGAGAAAAATATAATTTGCATAAAAATTTGGAACAGGGTGTAGTAGTAGGGAATTATATTTGCCAGATATACAAAGCAACTTATACACAGACATTGGATATGTTTATTCCAAAAGTGAATCTCCATATCAGTTGTTATTTTTTTTTTTATCAGTCAGGACCTAATTGCTAAAGGTTGTGACTGGCAGTTTCTCCAAAATAAAAAAACTAGCCCCAGTAATCTAAAGTTCACATAAACACACTAATGTTAAAAATAAATGTATCTAGCATATTCCTACACGTATCCCCTGCAACATTAAAACCATTGACATGTGATGTGAATAATATTGATTATATCATTATAATGGCACCTGTGAAGGGGTGGGCTGTATATTAGGCATCAAGTGAACAGTCAGTTCTTGAATTTCACGTGTTAGAACCAGGAAAAATGGGCAAGCGAAAACATCTGAGTGACAAGGGACAAATAGTGATGGCTAGACTGGGTCAGAGCATTTCCAAAACCGCATGTCTTGTGGCGTGTTCCCAGTATGCAGTTGTTAGTACCTACCAAAAGTGGTGCAAGGGAGGACAACTAGTGAACTGGCATTAGGGTTATCGGCACCCAAGACTCATTGAGGTACCTGGGGATCAAAGGTTAGCCCATCTGGTCCAATCACACAGAAGAGCTACTTAGCTCAAATTGCTATAAATATGCAAGCTGGCCATATATAGAAAGATGTCAGAATACACAGTGCATTGCAGTGTGCTGGAATTGGTGCTGCGTAGCCCCAGACCAGTCAGAGTGCCCATGATAAACCCTGTTCACTGCCAAATGCACTTGGAAACATGAGTGTCAAAACTGGACCATGGAGCAATGGAAGAAGGTTGCCCTGTATGATTAATCATGTTTTCTTTTAGATCAGGTGGATGGCCAGTTGCTTGTGTGTCCTTTACCTAGGAAATAGATGGGCGCTGGGGGAGCACGATGCACTTTGGGAAGAAGGCAAGTCAGGGGAGGCACTGCTATGCTCTGGGTTCTTTTAGGACACCTTGAGTCCTGGCACTCATGTGGATGTTACATTGACATGTACTACCTACCTAGAGATTGTTGCAGATCATGTACACCTTGTGTTGCCTTGGCCTCCAAATTTCCGAGATCTAAATTCTATTGAGCATCTGTAAGATGTGCTGGAACAACAAATTCGATCTATGGAAGACCCACATCTCAACTTAAAGGATCCGCTGCTAATGTCTTTGTGCCAGATACCACAGAATACAATCAGAGGTCTTTTGGAGTCCATGCCTCGGCCTATCGGAGCTATTTTGAAAGCCCAAGGGGACCTACACAATATTACACATGTGGTTTCAATGTTGTGGCTGATCAGTGCATGTTATTTATTTCTGTTCGGCACGTTCTCCTGCCAAGTAAATAATACACTTTATGCACTGACTCTACAATTTACAGATGAAGACATTAACATCTTGTTTAGAAAAGATTTTACATTTTTTCTCCTCTACCCTTCCCCATGTGCTGCGGCTGCACCTACAGAAGGAAGGCTGATTTTGCTTCGTAAATAAATATTTTTTGATTTCTTTTAGATACATTTACAGAGATTGTGTACAAGTTGCAGATTTAATGTATTTATTGCATTTGTTTGCTACTCTAGTGCTGTGGTAAACTGATAACTTGGCATTTAATGGAAAGGCTGAAGGCAGTGGTTGGAATCTTTGGCTTAGATTTAACCCTGGGTTTGAGAGTTTGTAAGTGTATTTTGACACACTCCATATTTACAGAAAAAAATATCTAATATATTTTTCTAAAATCAACCTTCAGCATCTATTAACCACCATAAAATCCAAATTTGCTCTTATCTTCTTTCACCCAGCACCATGCAGACACATGCAATCAGCCTGGATTTCTATAAAAGAAGAACCAACTCAGAAAAAGTAGACTTGTCTACGACAGAAAAAAATATTTCAGCTGTATCACTTGGTCTAAAAGTAAAAGAAAAAAAAAAAACATGTAAAGGCAGTATATCTTAAGTTGTAGGAGAGGTTTTTTTCTATATATATATATACCCATTATTATTATTATTATTACGGGTATTTATAAAACACCAACAGATTCAGCAGTGCTGTACAATTAGTGGAGAACATACAATATACACAGACAAATGCAAAAGGTAGAGAGGCACCTGCCCATAAGCTGAGATCTAATCATTTAAGCTCTTTCATACAAAGTGCATAGCTAGATAGCCCATGAGCTTACAATCCAGACAATACCATGGGGATTTGAGACAAGAAGTAGCAGGGGAAATTTGGAAGTGATGGTTAAATAAATAAACAGAGAATTGCAGCTATTTGTAGAATATAGAGGGAATGAAGAGGTAAATGAGAGAGATTTTTAAACAGCTGGAGGAGCATGCTATAAATTTAGGGGGAACCTGGGTGGGCGGGAGGCGGGGCAGATGGGTGGGTTGAGCCGAGTAGAATTGTAGAGGCTTGCAGTAAAGATGTAATGTGAAATGGGCCTAGGGAGGGAGCAGAGATAAACAGTTATATCAAGGTATTTACCGCTAGGAGTGGCAAGCATGGGGAGGGGGAGGGGACAAGAAAACAGTTGTGATTTAACATTTTAGAATTTTGCCAATCTAATCCTAACACCCAGATTATTAATTAATACATGTAGCTGCAAGTACAGGATACTACAGTAGTACACTATAGAGAACAATGAAAACATTATTATAAGAAAGTAATCCCACCTACTTCCTGACATTCTGCCAGCATTTGGAACCCCAACCACTTCTCCCTGTTATTTTCTTTCAATAGGACTAGGACTATCTTTTTCAGGCCTACCAGTTTCAACACACCACAAGCAACTTGCTCTTACTGGTATATCTTAAAACCTTACTGTATGCCTACAGCCAGTGGCATACTAAGGGGGGGCAAGGGGGCGGTCCGCCCCCCTGGTCTGGGTGCTGGAGGGGGATGTGTGAGCTGTGCTCCATGGCAGCTGGGGTGTCGGGCGGCCGGCACAGCTCACAAGTGCAGAGACGAGCAATTACCAGCTGAACTGGCTGCATGGAAGGAAATTGGGTGCGGAGCTAAGAAAAGTCAGGGGTGAAACCAAACTGGCAGTTGGGCGGAGCTTAACACAACTCTGGCCCGCTGCTGTTACTGCTGCAGCAAGAAGGAATCCCTGCTTCTCCAACTAACAGGCTCCAAGGAAGGACTTCGGTGAATCCACCCCTGCTCCAGCCCACTGTCTGTAAGTAAGAGTCCGCCTGCCTGTAACTGTCCGCCTGCCTGTAACTGTGTGTGTGAAATTGTCTGCTTGCCTGTAACTGTGTGTGTGTGTGTGTGTGTGTGCAACTGTCTGCCTGCCTGTAACTGTGTGTGTGTGTGTAACTGTCTGCCTGTAACTGTGTGTGAGACTGTCTGTCTGCCTGTAACTGTATGTGTGTGAGACTGTCTGTCTGCCTGTAACTGTGTGTGTGTGAGACTGCCTGCCTGTCTGTAACTGTGTGTGTGTGTGTGTGTGTGTGTGTGTGTGTGTGTGACTGATTGCCTGTAACCATGTGTGTGACTACCTGTGATTATGTAATGCTGCCTGTAACTGTGTGTGTGACTGTAACTGTGTGTGTGTGTGTGTGACTGTCTGCCTGTGACTGTGTGTGTGTGACTGTATATGTGACTGTCTGCCTGTAACTGTGTGCGTGACTGTCTGGCTACGACTGTGTGTGACTATCTGCCTGTAACTGGGTGTGTGGGGTGCAGGGATTTGTAGGAGAGGGGCAGGACAGGGGTTTTGTAGAAGGAACTGACAGGGGTTTTACAAAGTTTACAGATTTGCGCAATACATAAAAAAAAGAAAAGAAAGAAAACATGTAAAAAAAAATCAGGTGTTTTTTATAGGGGAGGGGGGATGCCAAACACAGGACCCGCCCGGGTACCAAATGCTCTAGGTACGCCCCTGCATATGGCCTTTGTCCCTGACCACATATATATGTACAACATGGGCCAAAATTAAGAATAATGAGGAGTCAATAATTTTTTTTTTATTAAGAAAGCAATTTCAATGATATTACATACAATGAATACTTAACCTATGGATACTTGTTTGACTAGGTATGGAAAATTACATCTTTTAAGTGAGCTCCATTTGCCACCTCTTAAAGTCAGGCTCCTTTGATTGCATAGTTCATGACATTAGTTCATGTTTGAGGCTCTAGTGTTCGAATTTATACACAGATATTCTCCTTTAGCTGTTCAGATGTACACGGTTTGTTCACGTACACCAGTTTCTTCAGATAGATATCTCCACAAGAAGTAATCAAGAGCTGAAAGATTGAGCAAACGTGGCTGTCAATTAACCTGGGGAATTTTTGAAATTATCCACTCGCAGAACAGTTGTCTCAGGAGGTCAATATAAATGTCGTAAAAGATCCAGCGCACTCACTCATTCACTAAACAGCAATTTCAAAGCTCACAGAATGTAATAGGTTTTTGTGTTTTTTTTTTAAAAACACCTTAGTTAGGTAAAAATAATAGGGGTTAATTTACAGTATATGATCATATACTGCATAAGCCTAATGTACCACATTTTTTGTAGGTCCTATACTAGCAACCTAATGCCTTACTGCACTTACTTGGGACTTTCTGCAATGCAAGGTTGAAGGGACACTGTAGGCACCCAGACCACTTCAGCTTAGTGTGTGTACTGGGTGCAATGTCCCATCTGCCTTAACCCTGCAATAGGAATTATTGCAGTTTATGAGAAACTTAATAATAACCTTGCAGGGTTAACTCCTCCTCTAGTCTCTGTCTACCAGACAGACACTAGAAGGACTTCAGGAATTGAAACAGACCTTTGGTCCATTATCTGATGCTCGACATACCCACGCTATGCCTGAGGACCTCCAGCGTCAGATTTTCCCCATTGAATATTGCTTCTTTAAATCTTAATGCGAGGGCGGCTATAGGTCTCCCCCGCCGATGTAGCATGGGTGGAGGTTGACCTAGCGCCGAAGAACATCGCAGTTGGATTCAGGTGAGTGACAGAAGGGGTTTTAACCCCTTCATCCGCAAAAGAGGGGTGCGCGTGGGAGGGGAGCACTGTAGCATTCTACAGTGCCACAAATAAATTTTTATTGCTTACTCCTTTTACCTCTATTGGTCACTTCTCCCTTGATCTGTGAATAAAATCAACATTTAGTGGCTGTTACTTAGCCGTCAATCACATTTATTGTTGGCACCAGAGGCTGAACTCTGAATTATACATTGCACGTTATTGTTTTTTATTTTTATTTTTTTACATTCTTTATTTTGTGTGGTTCATGGTTTTACATACAAGCTTGTGGACGTATGCATAATATGTTTAAAATCCAAGATAATAAGGAATGTCTGTGGCACTGCACCCTTTAGAATTATAACATGCTAAACTATGGGTCGTCAGCCTGGTCCCTACCCCCCAGTAGTGGGCGTTTCAGGATTCCAGGTGGGCGGTAGGGATTTCGGCAGCTAAATCCTTTTTTGAGAGGATTTCTCCTTTTTAGGTGGGCGGGCGGGCGCGAGCGGCTAGGGGGCGCAAGATTTCAGTGACGGCAGGAGGGAAGCGCTAACCTCTCTGCTCTGCTCCCTCGCGCGATGTTTGCTGGGTGGACATTTAATATTAATAATTTGTGTGTCTGTAAGTGTATTTGTGAGTGTGTATGTGTGTGTGTCTGTAAGTATATGTGTGTGTGTGCCTGTAAGTGTATGTGTGAGTGTGTGTATCTTTGTCTGTGTGTATGTGTTTCTCTGTGAGTGTGTGTGTCTGTGAGTGTGTGTGTCTGTAAGTGTATGTGAGTGTGTTTATCTGTGAGTGTGTGTGTGTGTCTGTAAGTGTATGTGTGAGTGTGTATGTGTGTGTGTCTGTAAGTATATGTGTATGTGTGAGTGTGTGTATGTTTGTGTGTATGTGTTTCTCTGTGAGTGTGTGTGTCTGTAAGTGTATGTGTGAGTGTGTTTGTCTGTGAGTGTGTGTGTCTAAGTGTATGCGTGTGTGTGTATGTGTTTGTCTGTGAGCACTTGTACTTGTAGAATAGAAGAAAGAAGGAGTAGAGTATTTGTAGAATAGGAGAAAGAAGGAGCAGAGTACTTGTAAAAAGGAGAAAGAATGAGTAGAGTACTTGCAAAAAAAGGAGAAAGAAGGAAAAGGAGAGAATTGTTGTTGGCTAATAATAGTAAGTGGGCTACCTTGCTCAGCTTTCCTACTGGGCATTGCTATAAGGAAGGTTAAAAAATCAAAAAAAGGGAAAAGGGGGAGAGGAATTAAGGAGGTAGAGGAGGGGAGCTGATGCACGGATGAGAAATCATATTATGAGCAAACAGAGAAATCGTCTGAATATCACCGAAAGAGGAGACCTTCGTTTGTTCCTTACGCAAATCGAACCAGATATCAAATATTTAGTCTTGCAGCATCAACCTCAAGGATCTCATTAATCATTAGTAAAGGTAATTTCAATTTACTTTGTTTTCTCTTAAAACTTTATAAAATTAAAAACATTATAAACATGCATAAAGTAGAAATAAAAAGATAAATGTACGTACATTTAATTTTTTTAAAAACTTTCTAAAAAATATTCTGCACTTGCGCGAAAACTGGTGGGCGGTAAGGAAATTTTTCCATCAAGAAAGATGCATTAGTGGGTGGTAGGTAGAAAAAGGTTGACTACCAATGTGCTAATCAAATGAATCTAGAGGCATAAGAAAATCATGACTGACAAGTATGAATATCAAGACATTATGTGTAGTAAACAAATAAACCACTAGAGCTTGGCACCCCCCTCCCACGTTCATTATTAAGAACTACAAGATTATAACCACAATTTGATAGACTCCAAATACCTGCAAATCCAGTGAAATAAGTTTAAAAAACTGAAATAGAACAATGGGATCATCAGAGGAAAACAGATTGAAATCAGGAACGAAACAAGAGGTATCTATGGCATCCTCATCAACATGCCTATAATGTTGAGGCTCATTTGTTTATGTGACAGTAAATATATGAAAAATATTAGGCAGATACATCCCAAGCTTGAAGGTATGACCAAGCCCTCACTCATAAGAGATATTAGTCAAAAGTCTGATATCATAACTAGCAAAATGTAAAAATAGTCCTCCTAGATGTGTAAACCTAATATGATAAATAAAATCCATTACAACTAAATGACATATCGATCCACTAGAAAAGAAAAAGTGTGATTAGAGTGCATAGACCCTGTCACCTTGGAGAGGAGTGTTTAAGGAGTGGATGTGAGAGATCATTTGGCATTCAGAACTGCACATGTTCACTGTAGTCATCTATCCATCTAGAACAAGGCTTGGAAGAAATATGCAGAATCTGGTGAGGTCAAAATTAACTATTTCCCTTTGCGTGTAGTCGTTGCTTGAAGCTCCACCAATATCATAACCTCTGGTCCAGGAGCAGAGGGGTGTCCCCCATTGTGCAGTTTGGAAAGGTAAGTCCTGGAACACAAAGAAGTTGTGATTGTTGTGTACCACCATCTCCATTTCTGAGCCAACTAAGCCAGACTTTGACCGATTTGAGGGATTGATCACATATTACTCTGGAAGAGCTATCAATAATAATCTGCACATTTGCTCAGGCCTCATTTTGTTGGGTATTCTCCTAATGCAGTTATTTCTTGATCTATGAAGACAGAGCATAGTATCCACTTGTAATTCCGAGTGTTGGTCTTCCACCTTTGATGGTAATTGATCCAAAGTAGGTTGAGACTATTGTGCAGACTCAAGTGCCTGAATTTTTTGTTTATTTGTAAAGGTATTTTGGAGGATAATTAACAGAAATGCATTATAAAATATGAAGAAATGAGAGAAACTGCTCAAAAGTTTCAAAGTAAAACAATTCAGTGCTGAAAGCAGTTTCCATGGAAACAGGGAATAATTTTGTTTCTTTTTCAAAACCATGCAGTTTCACCTGCAGTTTGTTCTCACTGCTCTTAGTTACTCTGTTGGAAACTCCTTGGCTAAGTAAATTGTTAATTTATGTGAGAAACTTTTCTATACCATTATGTAATAGGTGTCAAAGGGCTGTTTTCTGCAGATCAAATGCATAACTAAAGCAATGACTTTATGATCACTGTGAAAAAAACCTTGCAACAGGTGTTGGAAAATGCCTTGAGGGATTTGGATGTACGCGTTTACATTTGTCAGCTCAAATGGACACGACCCAACAGCCATTTTAGATGAGATTCAGTTAAGGTAAGTAGAATTAATTTTATGGAATGCTCAGAAATATTCATATTGTAAACAAAATATGCAAGTCCTATCCGTCTAACCCAGCCAAGATGTTCTGCAATTGTCTAATTACAGACTTCCCAATGCAGATAATTGAAAAGTATTTTTAAGGCTCTGCATTAGAGCTTAGGTCCACTGCCACACTACCAGAAACTAACGGGACAAATTGTCTGACTGAGAAAGAACAATAACATCTCATTGTTTATATCACAGTGGTGGAATTAATGAAGAGAGGACCTTGATGCAAGAGTTACTTTTGGCCCCCCACTAGCGCAAGTGTGGCCAAATGCTGGATCCCTATCAGTTGTCCCTATCAGTTGTACAACTCTCATGATGCCAAGTCACCTGGAAATTTACCATTAGCCCACCCTTTTTAGCATGTTTTTGTAGGGGATATGTGTGTGTATGTGGGGGCATATTTGTATGTCCTGTTGCTAATGGAATGCAGTGCTGTACTTGGGTGTAGTGTTTGCATTTGAATGCAGAGGTGTGTTTGTATGTAGTGTTGGCTTTTTAAATCTTTTGATTTTGTGTTTAGTACAGGGGATTGAATGAAGGGGTGTTTGTATATAGTTTCAGCGTTGCATACAGTGGTGTGTTTGCATGTAATGTTTGTGTTTGATTATGTAGTATTTGTAGGTAGTGTTTGTTTTTAAGTGCGCTTGTATATTTGTGTACAGTATTGGTGTTTGTATCTACTTTTGGAGTTTAAATGCAGGGGTGTTTTTGCATGTTAGTAGATGTCTACTAAACTGCTTGCTAATTTGGTACTCTTAAATATGGTAATCTCACAAGAGTACCAATTTAGGAAGTTATCTACTAAAGGACTGACAGATGCAGCCGCAGCACGGATTGGAATTTAATTTGCCCGAATGAAATTATGAAACGAAAACTAATGAACAAATGGATGAAATTCAGTTTGGATGAAACAACATTTTTTTTTTCATCTAATGGTGTTCGAGCTAAACAAAAATTTTGGTGGTGCCCAAGTCTACTAATTGGCACAGTGAGGGGATTGCCTCATTTACAGAGTGTCTCTTTCTCACTTTATAAAAGTGCCAATCAACACTTTTATAACACTCTTAAGCATAAGTAGTGGGACCTCCGTGTCCTTCTGTGGAGAAGCATTTGGCTAAGATCAACAGTAATAATGTTTATAAGCAGAGAAGAAGCAGTGACCACGGAAAGATCAGCATATTTAATTGAAAACTCTGTTAGAAATACACTTATAGTTGCATTTCTAATTTTAGAGTGCTCCTTTAAATAGATGAAATTGCACTCCATTATTATTTAAATAGCTAAGTGTTTTGATATTTCTACAGCAATTGCTTTGTGTAATGACGTATGATGTATGTATTTCTGTATAATTTTCTGACATTTGTCAAGATCTCAGAAATACACTATGGTTGTGAATTATTTCACTTTAGGGACAGTCATTTCCCCTTGGTCAGTCTAAAGATATTTTATTATTCCTATACCATTTGCAAAAAAAAACGGTATAACCTCAATTTTACTCGAAGTTCATACTCAAGCACTCAAAAGTACCCAATCATATGCATGACTAAAGGTTCTGAAAAAAAAAGATACTTTGCTCAAATGAAAGTGTTTCTAATAAATAAGTCATAATTCTACTAATGGAAAAAATAAAAATAATAATTTAAAGTGGTTTGTTCACTAAACAGTGAACAGGCAAAGAAATTGAATCAGTTTAGCCAAATCAAGCAGAAAGTTTTCCAATTCATTTTCCCTCTTATCGAATTTTGGACAATATTTTTATTCACAGAACTTATTATTTTAGGGTTTATTTTGATAATTAAGAGAGTGATTTTCTAAAGTGAGGACGTATCATGAAATAAAACTGAATTTCAATTTTAAGGCTAAAATTGGAAAAATCCTCTCACTCAGCTATGTTTTAATTTCAATATTTTGGGCTAAAATGTTTAATTCAACTTGAATTCACTTTGAATTTGCAATTTAGTAAATAACCATGAAAATTCGCAACATTAAGTTAACATTAGCAATTATACTAATATGACACTTTTGGTTTACTTGTTAAATAATTATCAGATATTTATTCAATAAACAGTGAACTACAGTAAAATCAAACCCAAATTGCAAAATGTAGGCTAAAATAATGATGGAACTGTAACTAATAAGGAAAATTATTCCTGTAAACTTTGTAATTTGGAGTTCACTTCATTGCAATTTAGTATTTTGTGAATGCACTCATTTATTTAATGAACGAACTGCTCACTGTACAATCCACCAAAATGTTTAATACAAATTAAGAACAAAAAGTTAGCATAACACAAATGCATAAACTGTATCATTTCATTAATGTCAAGAGGACATCGATGCCTTTTAGATTAATTACAAAATAAATGCTTGCTATGGGGCTTGTCATATTTTATTAATTAAATGATATTGGCAAGTTCCAAGTATTGCATGCCAAAACATTACAACCATGCCTTTAAATATAAACAGCATGCCTTGATTTTACTCCATGGTATAAAAGTCAAATTGAGCAGGGCTCAACCCAGATAGCAAGACTAACTTGCCGCAAACAGATTTAAATTCTGTCTTTTTAACTTGCAGAATAGTTTCACTGGCAAGTCAGTTTACTTGAAGAGTAATTGCAGCTAAAATTCTTGTTGACACTTTTTCAAATTGCAGCAAATTTGCCTGGCAAGTTCGGATTTTTATTTCACATTTGTCTCAATTTTATTATGCAGAAATGGACACAGACAGACAATCTAGTGAGGGTGACTCTGGGGCCAGTAGGGGAATTGGGAATTGGGGGTGCTTTCTTGAAGAAGTGAGTTTTCAATGATTTTTTGAATGAGTGGAGACTGAGTGAAAGTCTTACGGAGAAGGGAAGGGTGTTCCACAGAAGAGGTGCAGCCAGGGCCGGCGCTTCCTATAAGGCGAACTAGGCAGCCGCCTAGGGCGCCATATAGGAGGGGGCGCCCTATGCCCCCATTGCCGGCCCTTTAAATTGTGCAGCCGCCTGAGCGCTCTGTAGAGAGCGCTCAGGTGGCTGCAGCAGTGCCTCACCTCCTCTGCCCTGCTGTAGCGTGGCCGAGCTCCTTTCCGGTCCGTGACCCGGCGGGACTGACAGGAAGTGCACACTGAGTGTGCACTTCCTGTCAGTCCCGCCGGGTCGCGGACCGGAAAGGAGCTCGGCCACGCTACAGGGCAGGGGAGGTGAGGTGAGGTGAGGAGATGCTGGGGGGAGATCATTTGATGGATGGGGAGATTATTGAGGGGAGATCATTTTGATTGCAGGAGATCATTTGATGGGATGGGGAGATGGGATTGAGGAGGGGAGATCATTTTGATTGCAGGAGGGGGGGAGATCATTTGATGGGATGGGGAAACGGATTGGATGGGAGGGAGGGGAGATCATTCTTGATAGGATGGGGAGATGATTGATGGAGGGAGATCATTTGATGGGATGGGGAGATGACTGAGGGGAGATCACTTGATTTGGATGGGGAGATTGATGGAGGGGGAGACTTCATTTGATGGGATGGGGGAGATGATTGGGGAGATGATTTGATTGCAGGGAGGGGGAGATCATTTGATCGGTAGGGACATGATTTGATGGGAGGGAGGGGGGGAGATGATTTGATGGGAGGAAGGGATGATCGATGGGAGGGAGGGGGGAGATCATTTGATGGGATGGGGAGATGATTTGACTGCAGGGGAGGGGGTGGGTGACTTCTTTGATGGGAGGAAGGGGAGATGGATCGATGGGGAGATGGATTTGATTGGAGGGAGGGGGGAGATGATCTTGATGGGAGGGGAGATGATTTGATGGGAGGGAAGGAGGGGGGGGAGATGATTGGGGGGGAGAAGAAGAGAAGATTACGAGGGAGAAGAAGTGATTACAGGGAGGGAAGGGGGGAGAAGATTACAGGGAGGGGGAAGAAGAAGAGAAGATTACAGGGGGGAGAAGAAGAGGAGAACACAGGGAGGCGGGGGAATAAGAGGAAAACACAGGGGGAGAAGAAGAGGAGAACACGAGGGGTGGGAGATGAGAACGTAGGGGAGGGAGAGACCACTAAAGGAGGGAGGGGGCGACCACTAGGGGAGGGGTGTGGGGAGAGACCGCTAAGGGAGGGGGGTGGAGGATAGACCACTAGGGGAGGGTGGGGGGAGAGGAGAGACCACTAATGGAAAGTCGGGGAGAAAAGGAGACCACTAAGGGAGGTGGGGGGGAGAGGAGAGACCACTAAGGGGCAGGGGAGATCTAAGGAATGGAAGGGAGAGCTCTATAGGACAGGGGGACAGGGAGCTCTTTCACACCACGCGCACACACACACACACACACAATGCATCCCTATACACACAGAAACACAACATGCTTCCCTTACACACAGAGAAACACACAATGTAACCCTTACACATAAAGACAATGCATCCTTTGCACATATACACAGAAACACACAATGCATCCCTTACACACACATGCAAACACACACTGCTTCTCTTACACACACACACAGAAACACAATGCATCTCTTACACACACTCAACGCACCCCTTACAGTCACACATACTGCATCCCTTACATACAAAGAAACACACTTTGCATTCCTTATGCATACAAACACAGATTCACACAATGCATCCCTTACACACAACAAGAAACACACAATACATCCCTTATACACACACACACTGCTTCCACTACACACAAACACACTGCATCACCTACACAAACTGGTATCCCTATACACTACATTCCGTAAGCACACACATTAGATCCTCTACAGTAACACATAACAAATCCCCTACACACTCTACTCCCTGTGAGTTCATGGGTGGAACATGTAGGTGGACTTATGGGTGGGCTTTATGGGCATACTCACCGTCAGGCCCTGGGGCCCAGACCTTGAGCTATGTAAGAGGCCCCAAAAAATGGAGCTGCTTCCCGTTCTCCCAGAACATTGAATTTTGTGACCACAGTTACAAACAGCCTCCAGAGATCCTGTTCTACACCAGACCAGTGGAGCCAGACTGCAGCCAGAGCCCATCACCATCCTCATCTGATTGTAAGTAGGCAATCTAGTATATTATTAGTGACACTAATCTCTAATTTACCTCACATTAAATGGACACTATAGTCCCCAGAACCACTGCAGCTTAATAAAGTTGTTCTGGTGTCTATAGTTTGTCCCTGCAGGCTTTTCAATGTAAACACACACTGTGTGCAGCACTGGCATTAGTTCATATGGGTAGGGCATTGCGATGTTCCGGGGGGGGCGGCAAATCCTTCTTTTGCCTAGGGTGGCAAAAATCCTTGCACTGGCCCTGGGTGCAGCCCTGGAGAAATCTTGGAGGAGAGCATCAGAGGTGGGAGTACGGACAGAGGATAGATGTAGGTCTTTGGCAGAGCGTAGGGGCCTCGATGGGACATACTTGTGTATTAGGGAGGATAGGTAGGTTGGAGCAGCATTATGTAGGGACTTATAAGCAAGCACCAGAATTTTAAATTGAGCCCTTTATTTAACTGGAAGCCAGTGCAGGGACTGACAAGCCTCGCCGCCGCATTCATTATAGACTGCAGCAGTGCAATCTGGGAACATGTAAGACCACTGAGAAGGGTATTGCAGAAGTCAAGGCGAGAGAGAAGAAGAGCATGGACCAGCACCTTAGCTGCATCTGGGGTTAAATAGGGGCGAATGCGCGCTATGTTTTTGAGATGGAAGCGACAGGATTTGGTGATTGATTGGATATGAGGGGTGAAGGAGAGGTTGGAGTCAAAAAGAACACCAAGGCAGCGAGCCTGTGAGGTAGAGTTGATGGTAGCACCGTTGACTTGGAGGGAGAGAGACACAGGAGTAGTAACACATGAGGGAGGAAAGACCAGAAGTTCTGTTTTGGACAGGTTGAGTTTAACCCCTTAAGGACCAAACTTCTGGAATAAAAGGGAATCATGACATGTCACACATGTCATGTGTCCTTAAGGGGTTAAGGAAGTGAGCAGCTATCCAGTTGGAAATCAAAGAGAGGCAGTCAGAGACACGAGGGGGGGGAGATCATTTGATGGGATGGGGGGGAGATGATTGGGGGGGAGAGAGAGATCAGGAGAGGACAGGTAGATTTGCATGTCATCCGCATAGAAATGATAACGGAAGCCAAAGGAGCTGATGAGTTTCCCAAAGGAGGCAGTATAGATAGAGAACAGTAGGGGACCAAGGACAGGACGCCGACAGAGAGTGGTTGGGGGGAAGAGACAGAGTCAGAGAAAGAAACACTGAAAGAGTGCTGGGAGAGGTAGGAGGAGCACCAGGAGAGAGTAGTATCCTGTAGCGGATGGTACTGGGCTGTCCTACAAATGTATTGTGAATAACTGCATTCGTGTGATCTGCTGTTGTTACATGTTTTTAAAAGAATTGTATTCCTCTGATTGTTCGGTAGTTTCATTTCCTTAGTTTATTCGAATGAAACTACCAAACAATCAGACCTCCCCTGTGTGAAGTGTGTCCTCAATTACCCGTTGCAACATTGTTCGCCCCTCGTTAGGTAGATAGAAAGAACCGAACGAGGGGATCCAGGCGAACCCACCCTAGCCTCTATAGCCAGAGGCTTTCGTGTAGATTGTTCCCTTATTCCAGGACCGACCGCAGGGCCCATTCGCATGGAACCACATTCGGCTGTCTCAGTTAGTGCGGTCGGTCATTTTATTCCCTCCATACATTTCCCGAACCCCTGGTCTGATCTGGGTGATTTTTGGATATGTTGTTCACCCAGATCAGGGCTATCCGGGGATGTAGGATTTAAAGAGGTACCCCTACATTTAGGGGTACATCCAGAAACGGGGGGGAATTGCTAGCCTGGATAAGGGGATTATGATGCAAGCTGAGGGGAGGAGATGGGTGGGAGGTTACCAGGACAGGATTGGCTACTGTACTAATGATTGTAAATCCCTCCCTTGCATGGGAGCATGCTTTAAAAGGACACTGTGGATTAAAGCTTTCAGTTCTGCTCCTGAAACTGTGTGTCGTCCAGTTATTGGGATTGCTGTTGGGATATTGCTGTTATTTTACCTGCTGGAAACCTTGCCTGTGGATTTACTATTTACTTGTTCCTGAGCCTCACTTGGATTATAAGCGGAGATAACCTGGGGAATATTGCATCTCTGCTACATATCCTGTAGACCAAAATTACGGAGAATGCAAAGAAGCTGTTGATGATCAACAGTGTCAAAAGCAGCAGAAAGATCAAGGAGAATTAGGATAGAGTAATGGCCGCGAGATTTAGCAGCGATTAGGTCGTTGGATACTTTGGTCACAGCAGTTTTGACAGAATGACCAGCGCGGAATCCAGACTGAAGGGGGTCAAGCAGAGAGTTGGATTTGAGAAAGTCAGTCAGTCTGATGTACACAACTCTCTCGAGGATCTTGGAGGCAAATGGCAATATCGAGATAGGGCGGTAGTTGGATGGTGAGTTGGGGTCAAGGCTGGGCTTTTTCAGAATTTGAGTTACAGTTGCATGTTTGAAGCGAGAGTGAAATGTGCCAGAGGAAAGGGAGAGATTGAAGATTTTAGTGAGAGGAAGAGCAAGAGAGGGAGACAAAGTGCGGATGAGATGCAAAGGAATAGGATCAAGGGAACAGGTGGTGGGTCAGGAGGACTGGAGCAGAGCACGAACCTCTTCTGCTGTAGCAGGTTCGAATGAGTGCACAATGGTGGAGGGAGTGGGGTTGGGTGATGTATTGGTAGGGGAAGGAGGTAACGGGTGAGTTTGGTGTGCCATGGTTGTAATTGGGGCCGCTTGCTGCGTTTAATTGCGAGAGGTACCATGATGTAGAGTTGAGAGGAGAGAGTTGAGTTGTAGAGGGAGGTTGCAAAGGTAGGGCAAGTTAGATTTGAGATGGGTAAAAGGAGAGTTTGGAGTTTGGTGGAGAAATGCTGGAGATCAAGGCAGTTGAGGTTTCTGCGAGATTGGAGAGTTGAGGGTGGTGAAATTTGGGTACGGGATATGCTGATGTCAAATGTTATCAGATGGTGGTCAGACAAAGGAAATGGAACAGTGGAGAGATTAGAGGTGGTACATAGATTGGTGAAGATGAGGTCAAGAGTGTTTCCTGCTGTATGAGTTGCTGAAGTAGACAACTGCGTGAGGCCAAAGGACGAGGTTACAGAGAGCAGGCGGGAGGTATCAGGGCAATTGAGGTTGTTGATTGGGATGTTAAAGTCCCCAAGTATGAAGGAGGGAGTTACCTATAGTTACCTATAAGGCATTTAGAGTGACTGCTTGTCACAATCGCTGCCTGATAAAAATGGCAAACTAACATTAAAATACATTGCCAAATCTCCTTCTCCCTGTCATCACTGACAGAGAGATAAGTTCAAATGGAAAAAGTCATTAAATTAAAAAAATTAAAACAATAAATAAATAAATACATATGTGCTGAATCTGGGGGAGAGAATTATGCTGAGAGCTGGGATCTTAAGGGGTAAATAATGCAGGATATTGGAATCTGGAGGGGTATAATGCAGGATACTCAGATCTGGAGGGGTATAATGCAGAACGCTGGGGGAGAGAATGATACAGAGTGAGGTGATCTGGGGGGATACAAGTTGCTGGGAACTGGGGGAGTAAGAATGATGCTGTGATCTGGAGCGGAAAATAAAGCATGGTGTTGGGATTGGGTGGATTGTGCCGGTTGCTGAGATCTGGTGGGGAAATCCTTTAGAGTGCTAAGATCTGGGGAAACAAAGCAGGGTGCTGCTTTATACACACTGGCATATAGGAATTGCATTCTGGCAAATATACAGTCATGAGAAAAAGAAAGAACACCCTCTTTATATTCTTTGGTTTTACATATTAAGACATAATAACAATCATCTGTTCCTTAGCAGGTCTTAAAATTAGGTAAATACAACCTGAGATGAACAACAACACATGACATATTACACGGTGTCATGGTTTATTTAACAAAAATAAATTCAAAATGCAGAAGACATGTGTGAAAAACTAAGTACACCCTTACTGCTTCCACAAGAATTAAGAGGCTAGGTAGCAGACTAGTGCTGCTAATCAAATGCCCTTAATTAATTGATCAAAAGTTAAATTAAGCCAACGTTTTAGTTGTTTGCTGGTCTGGAGCATTCAGGTGTGTGCCAAGGAGGAAAGACATCAGCAGTGATCTTAGAGAAGCAATTGTTGCTGTCCATCAAACTAAGAAGGGTTTAAGGCTATTTCCAAACAATTTAAAGTCCACTTGTCAGGCACAGTGGTGGAGAAATGATGATTTAAGCTTGTTTTGCAGCCACATGACCTGGGAACCTTGCAGTAATCGAGTCAACCATGAACTCCTCTGTATGCCAAAATATTCTAGAGTCAAATGTGAGGCCATCTGTCCGACCTGGGAATTGGACCATGCAATAGGACAATAATTCCAAGCACACCAGCAAATCTATGAAAAACAGAATGGCTGAAAAAGATAAGAATCAAGGTTTTGCAACGGCCCAGTAAAAGTCCAGACCTTAACCAGATTGAAATTCTGTGGGACTTTAACAGAGCTGTGCATGAACAAATGCCAGCAAACTTTAATGAACAAAAAAGTTGTAAAGAAGAGTGGGCCAATATTTCTCCACAACAAATTGAGAGAATGATTAAGTCATACAGAAAACGATTAATTCAAGTTATTGCTGCTAAAAGTAGCTCTACAATCTTAGTTTTTAACACCTGACTTCTACATTGTGGCTGTAACATATCATGTGCTGTTGTTTGTCAGAGGTTGTATTTACCTAATATTAAGGCCTGCTATGGAACTGATGATTGTTATTATGTCCTGATATGTAAAATTATAGAATTCAAAAAGGGTGTACTTTTTTTTTACCCATGAATTTATGGTGTTTGCATTGCAGAAAAAAATGAAAACCTTTACAAAACTACCTTCCTCCTTACGACAACCACTTGCTCTACAGAACATTTCCTTTAGCTTGGTCTGGCTGTTGGAATACCGTAGGTGGCCTAGTATTTCCGTATTCTTTTGCCATTACATAACTGTCCTATGAGGCTAACTTCCATCCTCAACTACTGAGGTATTTTGCCCCTTGATCCAAATCATAGTTAATGCCATGCATCTCCGCTTTCTTGGCAAAGCAGTTAGGGCCTCACCTGTCATAGTCAATGTATCTTGAATCTCTTTAATCGTCACCCAGTAGCCAACAACCGGCAAAACGCTAGGTGGTACTTACCCAAGGGCTGAACTCATAGGTAGGGCATCTCATTGCCACTTGGCAACTAGTAAGGTTCCTAAATCACAAATTTAGCTTGATTGTTTCGCCATTCAGCATAACATAGGTTGCCCAGTACTGGGTGTTATACAGTTGCTCCCAGTAACAATTTTTCTGTTTCTGGTGTGGTTATAAATATAAATAGTCTCAGGTCCAATTTTGGAAGATGTTCAAAGACACGTGCCTTGGGAAGAGTTAGTAAAATTCTCATGGAATCCAATGGTTCTCTATGAGGAGCACTGCCTTCTGTTTTGTGCTATAAAGCAACCAGGAAGAGGGGGTCCTTACTTTCTGACAACTTGGAGGGTGCAAATTAGGAATTTTATAAAAGTGTAGGTTTCTCTTGAAATTGGCACTTTTATAAAGTAGGAAAGAGGGGATACTTTCGGGATTATTTCACAAAGTTCAAGAAGAATTCCAAGTGAATTATATAATTAAGGCCAGGATAGTCATACTGAAAGCATAGCTGACTTTTTTTCCATTTCAGCTATTTTGTCCTTTGAACTTGGAAATAACTTTAAATGCTTACTTTAGTGTATAACCCTGTCTGCTAACCCCTAAAGCACGTCAGCTTTATTTACTATGACATTTTGGAGTAAAATACATTATAAAACAGAAAAATGACATGCAAAATGCATTGCTATCTGTCACTCTATTTCTGTTTTGATATCTGTACATATAATATTTCTATGCCCGTTTCCCTGCTTCCTTATACCCTTACCCAACAGGGAAAGGAAAAATCCATTATAGCTACACAGCGATGCCAGAGGCACAAGCAATTATCTTACCAAAATCAGGAAAGTAAAAGCACTTTTAATCAGGTTTTGTTTCTGCCACATTAATACCTGGACCGACTGTAAACAAATATAACACACTGTGCTGGTTTTATCTTTAAATATAATCCTTCCCCACAGCTATTGTTATTTCTGTTATTATCCTTTATTTATAAAGCATTGTGCGTTTGGGAGCAATGCAACATAAAACTTGATTTAATACAGATGTCTGCACAGTATTACAAGCAGCTACAGGAGCAGTGCTTATATGTATAATATAAAGCAAGGAGATGAAGGAACTTTTACCAAAACAGTTTTGGAAGAGGAAGTGGGGATTCCATTTTAGGACTTCTTACCTGAGGTCCACCACGGAGTCCTCTCAGCTTCCACTACTGCCAACAAAGTGTCGGAAGCTCCTAAGATGGAGCCTATTTAGCTCCCCTGAGCTAAGCACTGCAATGCAGGGCTAGCCCAATGGCTGATAGTCCCAGCTGATTGCTCTCAAACAACAGATTTTAGTTGGAAGTAGTGAAGATAGGAAGTGACCCAATGGCCAACACCAGGAAAGAAGTCAAGCAGTTCTAAAAAGGTGTCACTACTTACAAGGACAGGGCACCAGGACACTACTCTCATCCTAATCTCAACAGCATGCTATAGTTAGTATGGTGGTTGAAGTGTTTCTTTAAGCTAATCACAGTAGTTGGAAGAGATCCATTACTATTATGTGTGTCCTTCAATTGTCTATTAGGGTTTTATAACCACTAGCATAAGATTTACATTTAGATGTTTGAATTAAATATGGTGGTTTATGTAATTATAAATATAGTTAATAATGCATGTGTTAACTTTGGACTGCAAGGTCCATGATATTTATGCTGTTATCCATCCATTCTCAAAAGGGATAAGAATTTGCATTTTAAGTAATAACATTTTAAATATTTATAGCAAAAGTGTCTGTGTTTTTTCTTTGTTTTGTTTTGTATTGTTTTTGAGGAATTGGAATCTTTCCCCATCATATTAAAACTGTGAGATGGTTATTAAGTAACGCTTAGCCTTAGAGATTGTTAAAGAAATATATGCTATTATCAGATTTATCAAGCAGGGAATATATAAGATATATTATGCAATTCTCCTAGTTTCATTGATGGATTTTATTTTAAGCTGGTTTTGAATTACATTTTTCATCAGGAAGGCTTTAAAACACATGGTTATTCAATAAGAGCGATTTTCTAAATTTAGAAGATAGCTGAATTTTAAATAATTTTAAATGCAGCTATTTTTAGTTCCATTGATGTGACCTTCAAATTAAAATTAATTTTACATTTACTCAGAAGCCTTTTTGGGAATTAACATATAACATATTAGAAAATCTCACGGGAATCCATATGATTTTCTCTCCCAAAATTGCTTTACTACATCTTGACTGGCCTAAATTGTCGCAAAAAGATGGATAAATAGTTACCCATATCTTGATAGCAGCAAAAAAATCCATTGTAAAATTATGGAAGCAGAGAGTACCTCCAACATGGGTTACATTAAAATCACAAATATCCTTTCAGTTAAAGATGGAGAGAGAGCCCCTGTCTATAGTTAAATATGGATGGAATATATGGAATAACTTTATCCAAGAAGCATAAGGATATACATATATACATATTTTAATAATAAAAAATGAGAGAATTCCCTGAATGAATCTATATTAGTCCCTAGTAGTTTTGGGATGCTCCCCCCACATCTATGTACTCTCTCCTCCCTCTATGGCACTTTATGGTATTTTTGCATTACGGGCTATAAGATATGGCTTTATATGCATGATATTTATAACTGAGATCTGAACTGTATCTTTTATTATCTTCTTTGCATTGTATTTTATATGTCTAGAGCCCATCGTGTTTTGTTTTTGTCTGTCTTTTGTCTCAAAGTTTGTCAATGATATAGAATTATTGAATTTCACCTACCTGCCAAATGTTTGACTTGGAAATTGAGAGCTCTGGGGTTTATAGGGTGGCTTGGCTATGTTTGATATTATAATTTTGATTATATGTGATTGTATGTCTTTTTATATCTGAAAAAACCTAATAAATATTTATAAAAAAATAAAATTTAATCAGAATTTCCAACAGCCTACACTTTAGTGAATAACCTTAATAATGATGAAATTGTATTGTATATGAAAAAGTCAGCACATGCCTGTGTAAAGTTCTTGTGTATTCAATGGCTAAAATTAGGATAAATATTATTATGCTTTATTAAGAAATAATAAATCATATCATATAAAAAATTTTAAACAAAACAACATTGCCAAAGACTCTGCTACATAACTTTTCCTTTCATATAACCAGTGGAGACTGGTGAAGTTTGTAGATGGTGGTGTGCTAGGCTCTTTTCCCAAATATGATGCAGCTTCTCTCCATGTATGTTAAATCTAACCTGTTAGATTTTGGTCACTTAATATGCTATAATACCTATAGAAACATAGAAACATAGAATGTGACAGCAGATAAGAACCATTCGGCCCATCTAGTCTGCCCAATTTTCTAAATACTTTCATTAGTCCCTGGCCTTATCCTATAGTTAGGATAGCCTTATGCCTATCCCGCGCCTGCTTAAACTCCTTTACTGTGTTAACCTCTACCACTTCAGCTGGAAGGCTATTCCATGCATCCACTACCCTCTCAGTAAAGTAATACTTCCTGATATTATTTTTAAACCTTTGTCCCTCTAATTTAAGACTATGTCCTCTTGTTGTGGTAGTTTTTCTTCTTTTAAATATAGTCTCCTCCTTTACTGTGTTGATTCCCTTTATGTATTTAAATGTTTCTATCATATCCCCCCTGTCTCGTCTTTCCTCCAAGCTATACATGTTAAGATCCTTTAACCTTTCCTGGTAAGTTTTATCCCGCAATCCATGAACCAGTTTAGTAGCCCTTCTCTGAACCCTCTCTAAGGTATCAATATCCTTCTGAAGATACGGTCTCCAGTACTGTGTACAATACTCCAAGTGAGGTCTCACCAGTGTTCTGTACAATGGCATGAGCACTTCCCTCTTTCTACTGCTAATACCTCTACCTATACAACCAAGCATTCTGCTAGCATTTCCTGCTGCTCTATTACATTGTCTGCCTACCTTTTAAGTCATCAGAAATAATTAACCTTAAATCCCTTTTCTTCAGATGTTGAGGTTAGGACTCTATATATTATTAATATATTAATAATAAGATTGTTATTACTTTCAGTGGCACCAAAATGCCAATTTATACATATATCAAAACATTTAGCCAGCTTAATGACTGTCAGAGTCTCATGGGATATGTAGTCAGCAGGAACCGCAGTGCAAAAGGTAAGACATTACTACTTGAGGTCACCACTAAACAGTTTTGTTCAATTTCTATATGCACAGTATCAGACGGAGTCCTGTCTGGCTGTGGAACAGTGTTTCAGTTCCTGTCTGGATGAGACTGTAGTAGAGATTTGTCGGCAGGAGAGAAGGTGAGGGAGGGACTCTCCATGTGTCTCATTCTGCACCTCCAGCCCTTTGGTATGTCTCATTCTCTCCCCAGCCCTTCTGTGTGTCTCATTCACTGCCCCCCAGCCCCTCCATGAGTCTCACTCCCTACCCCTAAGTCTTGTGTCTCATTCCCTACCTTCACCAGCCACTCCCTGTGTCTCATTCCCTAGCCCCCATGTGTCTCTCTCCCCTACCCCCCACAGTCTCTTTCCCCTAGCCCCCCAACCCCTCCATGTGTCTCTCTCCCCTAGCCCCCCTCCCCCCCCAGGTCCTCAATGTGCATCTCCCTCTAGCCCTTCCTAGTCTCTCAATGTGTGTCTCTCCCCTAACTCCCTCCCCTAGTCCCCCAGGTCCTCAATGAACATCTCTCCCCTTGCCCCTCCCAGACTCTCAATGTGCGTCTCACCCCGAGCCCCCCCTCCCCCTTCCCCGACCCTCAATGTGTGTCTCTCCCCTAGCCCAGTAGATAGGCCTGTCTTTTAGGGCAGCATATTTGCTGCCAGAAAAAGAGGCATTGGGAACGACAGGTGGCTGTCACACAACCAATGAGGGTGATTCACACACTTTCTCATAGGATTTAATCAGTTTTTTGGGGGCAAAGAACAATAAATCTGTTAATGCTTTTTTCCCTCTCACTAACAGCAATAGAGAGAATCATAATAAGGGTTGAGGGGAGGGAAACTGCAGTACCAATACTTCAAAAGATATGAACAACACATGTTTTATCAAATGGAAACATCTTAAATGTGTAAATTTACACACACAAAAAAAGTTACAATTCCCAACAGAAAAAAAACAGAATGATAAAGTTTTATTTATTATTTTTATTGCAACAAAAATGCTGGGGGACTGACCACCTGCCCTTATCGATGAGCCTTTACTGCATATAATACATCAATTGTAGATGTTCCTGTTGCTTTAAAGGGAAACCATATTTTTTTCTGAAAATTACACCTTTGAATAAAACGTACACAGAGTCACACTGGAAGCTCTCACTTTAAGGAAAGACACGTAAATACAGTGGTGTGGAATTCCATATGTAATGTTATTTGTCCAGTCACATATTATAAATACTTAAATATAGAGGATAAGTAAGCATAATATTAAAAACACATGGGGAGCACCATCTCCCTTTTAAGTTACTTAAAATCATTGAGAAGCTCTCTGAGAACTTAACATGTGAGGCTACTTCCAGACAAAATTACCAGCATTAGGTACAATGAGTTGAAAAATACATTGCAGTCAATAATATGTACTCACAAAATCCACTGAATGCCCAGAGAAGTTTGCTGAAAACAATGACTTGATTAGCTAAGTTTAAACCCATTGCAAGAAAGACTCTACTTGACAACACAGAGGCCAATAAACATTTTTGAACAGTAGGTGTGGGGATTGTGTAGAGAAGTTTAGACATTTTGGAAGGTGGTTATGGGTAAAGGCTAAACAAAGGGGGGAGGGGGTATATAGGGAAGAGGAACACAAGTCCTAAGTGGTAGAATGGGGATACTGGAAGAGCAACAGGAAATACGGAGAGAGGGATAGCTAGCACAAAGAAAGTGTGTTGAGGAGATTGGAGAGGTTCTCAAAAGATGTAAGTGGGAAATATTAGGGGGAAACTTCAAGAGGGGAATATGGCAAGAGGGACACAGGTGAGGTAAGTAAGATATAACTTTTTTTTTTTTAAACTTGTGATATCACCAAATAAGTGCCCCCTATGGACATATTTCCAAAGTTAGCATATTGTATATTCTTAGGCAGGTTGATTACCTCTATTGTCAGCAATATAGAGCACTAGGTATCTCATGAAAGTGTGAGTTAACTCTACCTCTGCTTTTCTTTTATTTGTACATTTTTATACAGTATTATGCTAAGTTTGTTTTTATTTTCTTATGTTTTATATAAATACCCTTGTGTGAAGTACTTATAAAACCCTTGTTTCCTTCATTGTGTCTTTTTTGTTGTGTTTGAATCATTTTCAGTTATTAATATATTTCTAGAGATCATAATGTGTGCTTATCCCTTTTTTGGGGTAGCTTCTTCACCAATTACCAAATACATCTGAAAGTTTTGAATCGAGTTACAAACTACTGAATATTTAACAAAATCATGTTTGACATTTGATGTCTTGTACATTTCATACACTTTTGCTGACACTAGAATATTTAATGCCTAATAAGAAATTCGATGCACAATATCTTCAAGCAAGGAAATATGGTGGATGTGAATCAGAAAAGATCTGCTGCATTATTATTTTTTTAATATACAAATAGATAATATGCCAAGGAAAATTAAAAGTTAACAAGTCTATAAGATCAAATTCCCAAATTTGTGTTAGCATCACAGTAGAATTGTTGATAACATAAATATATTCCAATCTACTCATATTTTAAAAAGCTTTCTACATCAACTTCTTGAATGCTCATTATCAGAAACTGACATTTCATGTTCGGAAATGTCTATGGAATGAACACAGGATTAGTTACGTACATATGAATCTCGTTATTGGTATTTCCACTGCCTGAACAAGTGGCATACAATAAATCTGTGATAACAGCAAGTGCCAAAACAAAATCTCTAAATTAGCTGATATAAAGCAATTTCATTTCTTTCTTCAGCTTAATAATAAAACAGAGATAGATTGGACTTTCTGCATGCAAGATATTTATTTGATTACTGGGAGATAATCCAATCAAATATATAAATATCACATTCTAAATGTTTGCTAGCATCACATGCTCTCTAAAGACTTGTTTTTTTTAGTCAGCAACTGTCAAAGTGGGCTTGGTAGAGATACTCTTATATAATATACATACATAATAGCAAGATAAAAAAAGTAAAATAGAAATTAATGAACAAAAATATCTACTCTTTCCTCCAACCCTAAATGCCTTTTCTGACTACAGCAATCAAGACTTTGCAGACAACGTCTTACAAAAAATACATACTTTGGGGCTCTTCCAATTTATCATGTGTGGAACAATGCTGTATGGGATAGAAAAGTTTTTAGAACCTGAAAAAAGTTTTTGATTAATTTTTTTAGAATCATAATTAAATTTGTAATTTTCCTTAGATATATTTATATCTTACTTATCTATATAATACTTACTCCCATCAGGACTGTTCCACATTGACATATTTTATAATGAGATGTATTCATATTGATGTATTTTAATTTGTAGGGTTAAACTAGGTTTTTTCGATATGGACTATGGTCAGTAGTCGTTTAATCTTTTTTCCCTCCCCCTTTCCTACATGTTTTGCCCACCCACTACTCATTACAAGTATTGTTTCCGAAATATATCGGAATTCCTTGAAGTGGAACGCACGGTGGAACGCATGCGCCACTATGAGACTCCAGGAGACATCATTATGAGGTTGAAACGCATGAGTGGAACGCATGATGTTGTCACGCACTGGACGCAATGACGTTAGATGGACCCAAGCAGAAAGTAATCATGGGAAGATTGCGATCAGCCGGAGAAGGACAGAAGGAATCTATAGGAAGGATATTTGGACTGATTGTGTGGTGTATATATGTGAGAGGGAAGGAAGGGAGTTTTTTATGCATTTGGCACTTATCTCCAAACGAGAAATAGTCCCTCAGGAAGTCCCTGAGAGCGATGAAACGCGTAGGACTTGATTTTATCTTGATTGCTTGGTGCCAGTTGTTCTTTACTTCTGTTTAAGTAAATAAATTTTGTATTGCACATTTGATCTATACAGTCACCTTATTTGGTTGCACTTTATCTTTTATATGATTGAGACCCACAACATCCAAAGTCAAGAACTGAGAAGACATACATCTAAAGATTTCTGTAGGCTCTTTATTTGGTTTCAAAGTGTGAGTGACCCATTGGCACTTATATATTTACTCTATCTGTTCTACCATTTTTGTCTGCCCTTGCTGGACTCACCCTATATATTATATTTACATTGAAGATTTGAGAAGATCTTTGGGTTAATCCATTGCTAGAAGGGAAGTCAAGGTTTTTATATGCACTTTAGCTCACTTAAGCACTTTAATTTTCTCAAATTAGTGCAGTTACACTCACATGCACTTTATTTGATTGAAGCACTTTAAACCGTGTGATATTGTGAAAGATTTTGTATTTTTTGTTAAAAAATACATACTACCTGAAGCAACATCCCAGTGCAACATTCCGCATTCGTCCTGGTCACCCCCAGCCATCAAGGATGAAGTTTGTTCCTTATTGTCTTCTTTATGCCTCACTACCTGCCATCTTGACACTGTCCCTTATCAACAGCTACAGCTTCAAGTATCACTTTTATGCTGATGATACTCAGATCTACCTCTCCAACACTGATCCCTTTCCATCTCTTCTTTCTCATGTCAGCAACTGCTTATCTGGTCACCTAAAGATCAATATGTCAAGGACTGAGCTCCTTCTTAATCACCATTCTAACTCCACTACAATAACCAACTTTTCTACTATTGTTGACAGCATCACTATCTCCGCATCATCCCTCTGCCTCAGAGTTACAATCTGTCCTTCATCCCCCACATCCAATCTCCATCTTCTATCTATTATTTCTTATCTAGTCTACAGCAATAACCTACTAACTGGCCTTCATTTCTCCCACTGATCTCCCCTTCAGTCCATCCTGAGTGCCTCTACAAAGCTAATTCACCATACCCAGCGTTCCATATCTGCCTTTCCCTGGCTTCCCATTCACAGCTGAATTATATTTAAAATTCTCACCCTGACTTACAAAGCCCTTACTAATGCCACTCTCAATACCTGTCCTCACTAATCAAAAAATGATCTAAAAAATACCTGTTTTTTGCATCATCTATTATCACCACTTCTATTGCTAGACTGCAGGACTCCTCTCGTGCAGCACCACCCTGCTGGAGCATACTTTTCTGCACTTTCAGACATTCCATCAGTTAGCCTTCCTTTACTCACACTGTAAAGACATTCTTGTTTAGGGAAGAATGCCACTCAACTCAGTAACTAACACATTCCACTTAACCAATAATTGCCCTCATCGCACTTTGTGTTAACATCATTCTCATCTTTTCAGTCCCCATCTCCTGTTTCTCACCATCTTATCCAGCCAGATTGTAAGTTCCTTCGGGAATAGGGCCCTCAACTCCTCCTGTATATGTTTGTCAAATGTGTATTGTCTCAAATGTATTGTACCGTTGTGGTTTACTTGTACCAATTGTACCCTTGCACAGCACTATGGAATGTGTTTACACTTTATAAATGAGTATAATAATAACAAAGTTATTTGTCCCTTTGTCTCCAAAAGCCCACCACCCAAACACAGGGTTTCACACATTCAGAGACAGGGGGTCTTCATTCCATGAGCCTCTGTACCTGGTAGACTGAGCGTGGGATAAAGGGACTGTCCCTTTGTCTCCCAGGCACAGAGAGCCCACCAACAGGAAAAGAGCTGGTCTCTTTGTCCCAGCGGGCACTGCAAAGCCTGCCAAACTCGCCAGCGTCCCACAAGTGTCCACATCAACCTCAGGGACCCTCACAATGGCCGCTGTTGCAAACTACCTCCGTTTGCGGGGTCCCAGTGTGGAAACTAGGCAAGGGAAGCATCTCCTTTCAGGATACAAATGCTCCCCCTGGGTGCTGTTCATCTATACGAAATGGCGGCCACCCAGGGTAGCATCCATCAATTACTTCCCTTGCAGTTTCACACTTATGTTGCGAGTGCAAACATACTAATTGATCGGCGCAAAAATTCTAATGGGTCACTGGGGAGGCCCTCATTCGGGAAACGAACGAGTTGGGAAACAATCCAAGGATGCTCCCCCTGGCTGGTGTTCATTTGTACGAATGCCAGTAGCTGGAGGAGTGCTCATTAATTGTTTCCCTTGCAGTTTGCGGTTTGACACTATGAGGCGAGGTGTGAAGGTTCTAAGCCAATATTATAAATGGGATATCGGGGTGGTCCCCATTCGGGAGGCAAATTAATTCCCTTTGTGGAAGCACTGGTGAATGGGGAGCGGGCAGAAGACACGAAAAAAATGGGGAAACACACATAATAGCAGACAGGCAATTCACGGACCGGCAGCGGTCCCACCACAGGGTTCCTGTCCTATGTGTGTTGCCGTATTGTGCTTGTGTTTTTTATGGTGCTGCAGTTTCTTTGTAGTGTTGTATTTTTACATATGTGGGCTGTTACATTGTTTATATTCATGAGTGGTTTTGGCTTTGCATGGGGGCTGCATGTGGAATTGTGTGTATGGATGAAATGTTAGACAATGTTTTTGGTGGTGTGTATGTATGTGTGAGGCTTGTGGATTTGTGTGTCTGTATGTGAATTGTCAGTGGGGTTGTGTTTGTGGGAACTATGTGTTTGTGTGTGTACTGTTTACATTATGTGAATGAGAGAGAGGCTTCTTCTGCAGCTCTGTGTATATCTAGCAGTGAGGGTGGCTTCCCTAAGGTCTAGTGGGAACCGAGTTGGCCATGTACAGGACAATGGCAGGAGCTGCAATAGCTGCAGTAGGCTGCTCTAATCCAGTGCAGATTCCCATTCACAAGTGCAGAGAGGAAGTGATCTGAGATTCCTCTAAGTGCTGCAATAAATAAATTGAGGATTGTCCCTCACCACCTGTGATCACCACTTGGTTTGCACTAGCAGATATCTGAAGTCCCACTGGGCTTGCTGATAGGTCAGAGCCTGTTTGGGTCTGGCAGTCACGAGTGCCATGCAAAGGCACCTTGAGTGCATGCATGGCCATAATGTCATAGGTTGCTGACCCCTGATGTAGGGTATTAAGCAGGAGCACAGAAATTCAAGGGTTAATATAACCCATTTCTTGAGTTTTGTTTGTTACCTTTGTTATTCCTTTTGAGCAGCATTAATCAGCCCCCTTACCTAACTTGAAAAAAATATTAAGTAATCTTTACACTTACCTTGAATCCAATCCCTGCTTGTTTCCACACCCCATCTGACATCACACCATGTCATATGAAGTCCAATCTAATGAGAAGCATTTGATTGAACCATTTTCCCCGGCATGTGCCATCTCTGAGACAAGGAGAGAGGTAGTGGGGAGGAAGAGAGGAAGGGCTTTTATAATACATAATTAAAAAAATATAATGTTTAAAACGAATCGAGGCGGTGAGGAAATGCAGGAGGGAGGCAGGGGACTATGAAACTTCCCCTTGCAGACGGACTCCTAGTGCTGCCTGCAGAGGTAGAAGCTAATTACGCCTATTGCCAGCGCACTGTGCGTGCTGACAACAGACTTAACTTTTGTGCAGCACTCACATTAGCCAGTCCAGAACAGAATTCCAGGCTGCCTAAGTTACGGGTCTCAGGAGTGCAACAAGACCCTGGAACAAAACTGCAGATATTTCTGTATGTGCAACGTTTCAAGCAGAAACACCGCATATACATATTCCCACCGCCACTTTTAGAAGCAGAAGTGGCCATTGAGATTGATAATTTATAACCCATTGAACATTCAAATCTTCCCTGCATAGTTTGGAGCTTACACAATAAAGCAATATAGAGAGCGCATGCGATCCAACTATCCCTTCCCTCTTACTCTGCTATGATAGATCCTATCATACAAGGGCTGAGAAAAGCCAAATGCATTATGCATTATTATTTCCCTCCTTTATCAAGGTAACCTGGAAATTATTTTTATAATAGAGTGTTCTAATTCAGCTTTGCTACTTAAGTACCAAAATATTTTTTGGAAATAGTAGGTTTAACTTTCAACATCAACAATATTTAAAACACTATGCATTAATTTGAAAAATGTATCTTTATTTTACTTTTATTGATTGCTAAGATGTAAACACTCATTTAGCTAAATTAAACACATTTTGTAATATAGTAAACATAGTGTCATATAGTTAGATACAATAAGACATACGCTCTTCAGATGCACTCACAGTGTTTATGAGAAACTGCGCCCTGGGGTGCCTTCTTTTGGTTCCTCCTGCTGCAGATGTGGTCTGCAATAAATCAGAAAGCTGGGATACTTATCTCCGTGCTTCAATCGCATTTATTGTATACAAAATAGTATTAAAAACAATGTAATATAAAATTAAGATGTATAAAAACTCTATCCAACGCGTTTCCTCTACTAGTGTGGACTTCTTCAGAGACACAATTAAAATAATAATGCAAACAAAAACCCAAAGTCCTTTACATAGGGCTAATACCTTTCAGTCATTGGTGGTTCAATGAGCGTGGGCCCTTTCTTCATTCTTGACAGAATCCACCAATCAGAATGTTTCCTGGGTTCCTCTTTCATTTTTGTTTTACTCATTTTAAACCAAACTTATCAGACTCTCCCTTAAAAGTGGGCTGAAATATCAAATTGGATAGGGCACGGTATCTTTAATATGAGTTGAAACAAAAAGCAAAAATAGCGATATTTAAAATAACCAAGAAAGAGAAATGCTGTAAAATCTACATTTATCCAAATCCTATTCAAAGAAGGATTCTCCAGAGTAGATTTAAACATCGAAGAATATATCAAAATGATATCACTATGATTTAATTAATACACAGAACCCTTAGAACAAAGATATGTTTAATATCTTATCCCCTTAACGTTAAAATAAAACACTTTATTGGACATGTGTGGGCAGTTTAAGTGGTGTAGCTTTTGAAATAAAGTATTACTACTCTTTGTACTAAAACAAATAATTAATTTAAAGACATAAGATATGAAAGACGTGCAGACAATAGTTCTCATAGTTTGGATTTATTTAGTGTACAGTTTTACTGGATTTAATACCGCAGTCAGACTAAAAATCTAAAAACTAAAACTAAATATTATCTTGGGATCAGTGATGTTTTCCTTTACTGCCCACGGATTTTGAGCATCGAGTTTCACAAGGAGAATAGTGATTGTTTGTTTTGTATATTCAAAAATAAAGGTTAGGGTGCAATTAGAAGCAATTAATGGAAACAGATTTAGTAAACTGTGCCAACAATTTGCTGAAAAATACACGTAAAAGTGTCAACATCACTCTTCCTCACTCTTCTTTTAAATGACACAGTCACCAGAGTATCGAGAAGGCCAATATAAAAAAGTCTGAAATATAAAAATGAAACAAAAATCAAATCAATTTACTTGTCATGTTTTTCACAAGGAACACATACATATTGGCTGAAACAGAAAAAGATAGATAATTGAGTGTTATCACAGAGTATCTTCCAGCAGACACAATAAGCATGTGTGATTGAATGGGTAATCACAATGGAGGTCATTTGAAGGTTACTGTGTCAAAGCTGAGCTGAGCAGAAGTGGCAAATACACTCAATGCAGCTGTGCAGAGCAACGAATAACAAGCACAAGACATCCTAAAAGATTAGTATGGTCATCGTTGCTATTTTATGTGCAAAATGTCATTGCGAATTCCTGAGCTTTTTACAATGTACAATCAGAATATACAAATAATTGCTGCTATCATACAGCGCTCCCTATTTACTTTGACATTTTAAGGCAGTGTGGAACATATTGCAAGAGGAAAAGATTTTGATATTTGAGAATGAGTCTGTTTATATTTATTGATTATTTTTACATTAAATCTAATTGTATTTCATTTATTGTGTTTGTTTCGATTGGATATTTTACTATGCAATCTGTGTAGTCAGTGGTGTATCCTGGATTTGTGCTGCCCTAGGCAGGACAAAACTCAGGCTACCCCCCTCCACCCACGCCACCCCCACCCAACCCTTCCCCCCCCCGCCCCACCTTCTAAATACACACACACACAGACACAAACACACACACACAGTCAGACACAAGCACACACACACAGTCAGACACAAACACACACAGTCAGACACAAACACACACACACAGTCAGACACAAACACACACACACACCTCAATCACAAACACACATACACACAGTCAGACACAAACACACACACAAACACACACACACAGTCAAACACACACTCACAGTCAGACACAAACACACACAGTCAGACACAACCACACACACAGTCAGACACAAACACAGTCAGACACACACCTCAGTCACAAACACACACACACAGTCAGACACAAACACACAGTCAGACACAAACACACAGAGAGTCAGACACAAACACACACACACAGTCAGACACAAACACACACACACACAGTCAGACACACACACACACACACATAGTCAGACACAAACACACACACACAATGTCAGACACACAGTCAGACACACACACAGTCAGACACACAAACACAGTCAGACACAAACACACAGTCAGACACAAACAATCACTCACATTAACTTTTTTTAGTCCCCCCCCAGCCTCCTTACCTTTGGGAGTGCTGGGGGGGGGTCTCTATCTCCCTGGTGGTCCAGTGGCTGCAGGCGGCGATGGGCGGGTGGCTGGCGAGGGAGCTCTTCCTCTGAGCTGACTGCTCAGCTCCCTCGCCAGCTGCCCGCCCAGCGCCGCCCGCCCGGCATTTCAGTTAGCCGCAAGGCTAACAAGGCATTTGCCCTGGGCAAAAAAAGCCGCCCCCTGAAAAATGCCACCCAAGGCAAATGCCTTGTTTGCCTCGCGGCTAATACGCCCCTGTGTGTAGTTTGAAAATATATATTTAAAAAAAAAAAAAAATATTTGCATAGGTGTATGGTATACGCACAGTAAACAAATGCTTGATTGTGAAATCTTTAATAATCTATCTATTTTCTAGTCAATATGGAAAATGCAGCATTGTAGATGTAGAGGAATTAAGAGTCAGAAATTAGGGTAAAAATAATGTAGCAACGGCTACACGGCAAGTTGGGGAGAGGGTAAATTCAAGAAAATAGTCCAATTCTAATACAACATCAGAAACATGAGAATCAATTTAAGATATGCATGGGTTATGAGCGTACAAGAACTAAATATTGATTATCTCGTTTTTGTTTTTGTTTTTCAAATATTCTGCTAACGTTAAACGTGTATTTTAATTTTCATATTATTATTTTTTTACTACCTTTATAGCTTTCTTTTTTATGTTTGGCAGATTTTTAGACTATTTATTGATTCTATTAACTTGTGTTTGTTATACTAATATACATTCTCGTTATTATTCTGTACAGTAACAAAAAAAGCCTACAGGCTGGTACTCAGAACAACATATTATAATAGACAGTAATAAGGAAGAAAAATAAAAAATAGAAATATATCATGTCTCCCTTCCTTGAAATGGGTTAGCTGAACCTTTTATTGGGTTTGAATAAATGTTAAGTTGTATATATTGCCACTGCCTCTTCTTAAAGAGTGTAAAATATCTATACAATGTGCTAGCATATTTGCTAACAAAAACATATATATATTGAATCTCTAACTAGTTGTGGACCTTATTAGAGTTAAAATATACAAAGAGGAACCGTACTCAATCCACAATAAGCTAAGGGTGCTAAACTAGATCATGGGCCAGCATAAGCCCGACAATGATAATTACCAGAAGAGGTCCAGGCACTTTAATAGCTTCAGACAAATTTATTGGAACATGAGGAACATGAGGATACTGCAACATTTTGACCCAGAATCGGGTTTTGTTAAGCTGACAAAGCTTGATCCTTATTAGAGTTCACTCTTTGATTTTCTGGCTTGTATGCAGAATGTTGAGGCTGATAGAACTCCAGTAACTTCTACTAGTGTTTATCTGAAGAAAATTATGCTGCGTTTGAGTCTTCCTAAAGAGTTTTTGAACTAAATTGCACTGAATAGGACTGAACAGTTTCACACACTTAACAAGTCATTGAGCAATGAGCCACAAGTCCAGTGTCTTTTTGAAAATAACATAGTACTAAATGTGTCCAGGTGTGGGTCCTGGAGTGTGCACATAGCATTCCCTATTGGTGTGCTCCCAGATGCACACGTGATGAACACAAGCAGCGAGTCCTAGGAATACAATGTGAGCCAGAGAAGTTCTTACAGGAAGGCAAAGAAACGTGGAAGCAAACAAATGAAGATATAGAAGTAGCATCCAGGGAAGAACATTTAACTATAAATAGACAAAGGAAGAGGGCAGGGCTGGCCCGTCCATAGCCCACGGTAGAGCCACGGCTCAAGGCAACACTCTGACAGGAGCAGTATTTTGCAACCCCTGATAGTGGTGGGCCGGCAGCTCTCTAATTAGGAAAGTTAGGCGGCCTCATAACTCACCATAGGGCAGACTGTGTCAGGTCCTCGGTCCCTCACCAAGGACCCGACACCAGGAGGCTTGCCCGGTATGCCGGGTGCAAGTCCCCTCCAGTCTGCCCTGAGAGGCAGAGAGCCAGCACAGTCTGCAGCTCTGCTGGGTGTGAGTTGCAGACTGTGCAGTGTCTCGTGATCTCTGGCCAATCAGAGCATTGCCGTGTGTTACCACGGCAATGCCCTGACATCAGGATATCACGAGATACAGCACACTCTGCAGCTCCCACCCGGCGGAGCTGCAGACTGTGCTGGCTCTCTGCCTCTCAGGGCATATTGGAGAAACAGCCCACCAAAAACACTGGACCACCAGGGAAAAAAATTAAGGTATTTTTTAAATTACAATCCCCTTCCTCACTGTCACTCCACCCCACTGTGTCATCCCCTCCCTCCCTCAGTCACTCTGCCACCCCTTCCCTTACTGTGTCACTCCCTCCCTTACTGTGTCTACTATACACACATTGCATCTACTATACACACACACACACATTGCATCCACTATACACACACTCTGCATCTACTATATACACACATGCTCTGCATCCGCTATCCACACACTGCATCCATTGCAAAATGCACACACGCTGCATCCACCATACAGACACACAATGCATTTTTTAATTTTTTTTTTGCATGGTGTGGTTTTGTTGGGGAAGGGGGCGGAGGGGGGGTGGGGCAGCATTTCATCCTTTGATCCCGGCAGCACAGTGCCTTGGGCCAGCCCTGGAAGAGGGAAGTGTTGCATTTACTCCTCTAATAGGTATATAGGTATTGTAGCCTAAATGACAATGGAGACAAAAAATGCACAAAAATGACAACACTACTGTCAAAATAGATGCTCTTCATTGGAAAAGTGAAACATTTCTAACAATGCAAATCTAACAATGTCAATTGTACATAATTAGGTAGGTGCAAAAACTATCAATATTTCTTTAATAAATACCATCTTTTTGTTTTAATGATTGCTGATGAACCTTTAGCAATAATATGCGAATTGCAATTCCCAGAACACGGTTATTATAATTACTAACACAAGATGGAAATTAACCAACTGGTCCTTCCTACACATAGTTACTTAGTTACCATATACACATCCAGCATTGATGAATGCGTACAGACTCTGATTATAACTCATGCTATACCTAAATTATTTCTATATGCATTTTACTGTGTTCTTTCAAATAAAAAGCATATTCATTCATTAGTACTGTAACAAAACAACATTTTATAGACTCATAGCATTAGCCTTCCAGATATACCAGTTAATGAAGTGAATAAACCATATGATTTATTTGTAGGTTCATACTATAAATTGATTGAAAATTTTGAGGATTTTATTTAGACTTTTTGGAATACCTGCTTTTGTATCCTCTTCTTAAAGGGACACTATAGTCACCTGAACTTTAGCTTAAAGGACCACTATAGTGCCAGGAAAACATACTTGTTTTCCTGGCACTATAGTGCCCTGAGGGTGCCCCCACCCTCAGGGTCCCCCTTCCGCCGAGCTGGATGGAGGGGAAGGGGTTAAACTTACCTCTTTCTCCAGCGCCGGGCGGGGAGCTCTCCTCCTCCTCTCCGCCTCCTCTCCTCCTCTTCGGCTGAATGCGCATGCGCGGCAGGAGCTGCACGCGCATTCAGCCAGTCCATAGGAAAGCATTCGCAATGCTTTCCTATGGACGCTGGCGTCTTCTCACTGTGATTTTCACAGTGAGAAACGCGGAAGCCCTCTAGGCAGCTGTCAATGAGACAGCCACTAGAGGCTGGATTAACCCTAACATAAACATAACAGTTTCTCTGAAACTGCTATGTTTATAGAAAAAAGGGTTAACCCTAGATGGACAGGCACCCAGACCACCTTAAGCTGAAGTGGTCTGGGTGCCTAGTATGGTTCACTTTATAAACAGTTTTGTGGTGCATAGAACATGCCCTGCAGCCTCACTGCTCAATCCTCTGCCATTTAGGAGTTAAATCCCTTTGTTTATGAACCCTAGTCACACCTCCCTGCATGTGACTTGCATAGCCTTCCATAAACACTTCCTGTAAAGAGAGCCCTATTTAGGCTTTCTTTATTGCAAGTTTTGTTTAATTAAGTTTTTCTTATCCCCTGCTATGTTAATAGCTTGCTAGACCATGCAAGAGCCTCCTGTATGTGATTAAAGTTCAATTTAGAGATTGAGCTTCAATTATTTAAGGTAAATTACATCTGTTTGAAAGTGAAACCACTCTGCAGGCTCTGTCAATCATAGCCAGGGGAGGTGTGGCTAGGGCTGCATAAACAGAAACAAAGTGATTTAACTCCTAAATGACAGTAAATTGAGCAGTGAAATTGCAGGTGAATGATCTATACACTAAAACTGCTTTATTTCGCTAAAGTAATTTAGGTGACTATAGTGTTCCTTTGAAGAGTGTAAAATGTTATCTATACATTGTGCTAGCAGATTTGCTAGCAAATATATAGACTGGGAGAAAACCTTATTTTAAAGGTAGCATTTACTGTCTATCAATCAGTTGGGTAATGGGGAGGGCAGAAGACAACTCCTACAGGCGGTCCTTCTGCTTTGCAAGCAAGAACTAACTGAAGAGGTAGCAATCTCCCCCTTTATGTATTTAAGCCCTCATGGAAGTATATACAGCACTGGTTATGACAGAGCCTAGTGTGATCTTCCAGAAGCAAAAACTAAAACGTAAAAGGAATAGTGAGAGATATACTAAATAGTGAGAAAAAAGCATACAGGAAAAAATATATAAAATGACGGATAAGTAATAGGGATATAATCAATTAAATCCACCTCTCTAGGGTTACCAAAGGTCTGTGGCAAGGGTAACCCTAGGTTTTTCTCACCATTTAGTATATCTCTCACTATTCCTTTTTACGTTTTAGTTTTTGCCTCTGGAAGATCACACTAGGCTCTGTCGTAACCAGTGCTATATATACTTCCATGAGGGCTTAAACACATTAAAGGGGGGGGGGCGGGGCACGACCGCCATGCTGACCGGTCGCAGGTTGACGAGGCTCCTGTAAAACATGTTCTCCAAGGGCAAAATACTTAAGCTTCCCACCTACATTGGAGTCCAAGAGTTACCCTATGTATCCAGATAGCTGCCGCTTGCACTGCGGTCCCCGTGATCGGCAGCTTCGGAGCCCCTGAGGGTGATTCGAGGCTTTGGGGCTGCAGCCTGTGAAGGTGAAGACCAGGATGGACAGCCGCCGTCCTGTTTGTGAGCCGGGCTGCCGTGCAGCGACCTTGCAATATCCCTCGCAGGTCCCGCTTCCCCCCCTTGGGCCGGGGGGGTTATCCCAGTCCCCATTGGGGGATATTACCATCGGCCCCTCACCAGGCTTACCCAGCACAGTAGAGAGCAAAAAACGGGTCGCAAGAGTATTCTGAGAACGGACAGCAGCTGAAATAGCCTGCCCTTCGGTGGGTCTCCGCTCAGAACTCAAGCTGGTTTTAGCTCATCTTGTGCCATTACAGAGAGAACATATCTGAAGCATATCAGACTGGTCCCACCCATACGGGCAGTCCAGATCCAAAATGCCAATGCAAGTTCTCTCTTACCCAGCACAGTACACCACGAGTCTGAGCACCAAAATGGCAGCAAAGGGACTGATGCTGAATTCAACAACTTCGCATACCCGCGGGCGATTGCAGTCTGACTCTGCCTAAGGCTTATGACACGCAAGCACCTCGACTGCTCTGGCCCACTAAACCATAGATCGGGGCTGCCTTCCCGGGCATAGGCATGGAGCCCTCAGAGGTAAACCCTCTCACCAGAGCCCTACCCCTGAAATTACCACCAGAACATAGGGTGCAGGTAACGGGCCCATGGAGTGCCAGGGGCCAGCGGCGTGGTGCTTTCCAGACCACACAGCATGAAGCTGCCACATGTCACCGGTTGGAGGCAGGAGCAGACCTGTTTGCAGGGGTACCCCTAGAAGCCTTGGACGAAGGGACAGCACCGACCAGCCAACACACTCCGGCAACTTCCCACTATTGGGGATTTGACAGAGGAGGACTCATAAGATGGAGGCCACCAAACCTCCTCACTAGATGCAATTGAGCATCATAGTTTTATTTAGATTTTGGCCTGTTGCCTTATATTTTATTATTTTGTTGCCTTTCCAATGCTCCTGTCAGTTAAAGTGATAACTTTACTGCAGTGACAGACAGAGACTCATGCTTATCTGATTTAACATGCTAGAGGTACCCAGCATTAATGATAAAACATGCCCACTATATCCTTGGCAGAGAACCTCAGCTTTATAAGTCTCTCAGTAATGTGTTCACTCATTAAGCTCAAGCCACCAGTAACTCGGCGGTTTGTTTCCAGGTCACTGTATCCACACGTAGAGCCTACATTGAATCTGTTTAACTTTTAAGGAAAAACCGCCTAACGTAGAAATACCCCTCCCTACATGGCCATCAGCGGCATGGGAAGAAAGACGCGGGCAGCATCCTCAATTACTTAATCATGCATCTAGCTTCCAATGCTGTAGTGCCCCCTCCTGTCGGAGATAACCTGAAGTGCCCCCCACCCCACCCCCCCCAGTGGTTATACAGCCTGTTGAAGAATACTATTGATAATTGTTTTCATTTACTATAGAGTCTCGATAGATATGCATATCTTGTGAACCTGTGTTACAAACAAACACTAGAAAACTAGCACTAAGCATGTTCTTAATCTTGTCGTTATACCTTTATTAACTGCATTTACTGCGAAAAAGTTGTAGAAACATAATTCAATCTGGTACACTAATCTCGCATATGGTGGCATATTGTCTCTTACTGCTGAGACAGCCTGGACTAACCGGTCTCCTATATTGCTTAACTTTCAAATGTGCAGTTTGTGCGTAATGCTGACCAATTAGCATATTATGTCATATCTTGCATTCTCACCTCTTATTTCATAAGTATTTATTTAAGTTTAAAACTAGCTTTCATGTCATTATACAAAAATGTGCAATGTGTTCCTATGCCATGCCTTACTACATCGATGTTAATTACTATATCCCGTGTACATGCTGTTGGGGCATGGCAAACGCTTCTGTAACTGTTTTCTCCTTTTGCACTCAAAAATAAAGAATTATAAAAAAAAAAACACATAAAGGGGGAGATTGCTACCTCTTCAGTTAGTTCTCGTACTGCTCCTGCCAATCCATACCTGTTTGGAACTAGTGTGGTATGCTTTATTATTGACTATCTATTATTGATCATTTCACTCAGGGCTGTTTCCCCTCCTATCAGGCTACACTGTTTAATTTGTCCTAGTACTTTTTAGAGTTGCAAATAAAGTTCTTTTGTTATTTATTATTATTTTCTCCTTTAGGATCTTAGTGGAGTGGATTGGAAATTTAACCTTGTGGTCACTTTCTATCCAAGTGACACCATTCTTAATACCTTTATACTTTACATAGTTACATAGTTACATAGCTGAAAAGAGACTTGCGTCTATCAAGTTCAGCCTTCCTCACATATGTTTTTGAAATCCAAAAGAAGGCAAAAAACCTTGTCTGAAGGGCCTCCAGTTTTGCAACAAACTAGGAAAAAATTCCTTCTTGACCCCAAAATAGCAGTCAGATGTCTCCTCTAATTAGAAATTATATCCCTGTATGTTGTGTTTTTACAAGTATTTATCCAATTGCAGTTTAAACATCTGTATGGACTCTGACAAAACCACCTCTTCAGGCAGAGAATTCCATATCCTTATTGCTCTTAATGTAAAAAAACACTTTTCTTTGCCTTAGATGAAATCTCCTTTCTTCCAGCCTAAATGTGTGACCTCGTGTCCTATGTATAGCCCTGTTTATGAATAGATTTCCAGATAAAGGTTTGTACTGACCCCGAATATATTTGTATAATGTTATCATATCCCCTCTCAGGAGCCGTTTTTCCAAACTAAACAAATTTACATTTTTTAACCTTTCTTCGTAACTAAAATGCTTCATTCCTTTTATCAATTTTGTAGCTCGTCTCTTCACTTTTTTTAGTGCCATGATATCTTTCTTTAGAACAGGTGCCCAAAATTGCACAGCATATTCAAGGTGTGGTCTTACCAGCGATTTATAAAGAGGCAAAATTATATTTTCATCCCGAGAATTTATGCCCCTATTTATACATGACAAAACCTTACTGGCCTTAGCAACTGCAGATTGACATTGCATATTGCATTAATTTGTTGTCTATAACAACTCCCAAATCCTTCTCATGTGTGGTTATCCCTAATTCACTACCATTAAGGGTGTAAATTGCTTGTGCATTCTTAACCACGAAGTGCATAACTTTGCATTTCTCTACGTTAAATTTCATCTGCCATTTTAGTGCCCAGTCCCACAATCTATCCAAATCCCTCTGCAGCAAAGCAATATCCTGCTCACATTTTATTACTTTACAAAGTTTTGTGTCATCTGCAAACACTGATACATGGCTTTCAATGCCTATTTCAAGATCATTTATAAATATGTTAAATAAAAGCGGTCCCAAAACAGAACCATGAGGGACACCACTTACCACTTTTGTCCAGCCTGAAAATTTACCATTAATGACCACTCGTTGTACTCTATACTTACGCCAATGTTCTACCCAACAACAAGAATATTCATCTAGACAAATTTATTTTAGTTTGAAGACTAACCTATTGTGAGGAACATATCAAATACCTTGGAAAAATCCAAGTAGATCCATCCACTGCAACACCCTGATCTATACTTCTACTTACTTCTTCGTAGAATGTAATTAGGTTAGTTTGACATGACCTATGTTTCATAAAACCATGCTGATTATTGCTAATAACAAAGTTCTTCCCAATGAATTCCTGAATATTATCCCTTAACCCCTTAAGGACCAAACTTCTGGAATAAAAGGGAATCATGACATGTCACATATGTCATGTGTCCTTAAAGGGTTAATAGCCCTTCAAATATTTTCCCAGTCACAGAAGTTAAACTCACAGGTCTATAATTTCCAGGCAATGATTTTTTAAATATAGGAACAACATCTGCCTTCCTCTAATCCTCTGGTACAATACCTGAAACAAAATAATCTTGAAAAATGTAATACAGAGGTTAAAGGACCACTATAGTGCCAGGAAAACATACTCGTTTTCCTGGCACTATAGTGCCCTGAGGGTGCCCCCACCCTCAGGGTCCCCCTCCCGCCCGGCTCTGGAAAGGGGAAAAGGGGTTAAACTTACCTTTTTCCAGCGCTGAGCGGAGAGCTCTCTGCCTCCTCTCCTCCTCCGATCCGCCCCGTCGGCTGAATGCGCACGCGCGGCAAGAGCTGAGCACGCATTCAGCCGGTCACATAGGAAAACATCCTCAATGCTTTCCTATGGACGCTGGCGTGCTCTCACTGTGAAAATCACAGTGAGAAGCACGCAAGCGCCTCTAGTGGCTGTCAATGAGACAGCCACTAGAGGGAATGGGGAAAGGCTTAACCCATTGATAAACATAGCAGTTTCTCTGAAACTGCTATGTTTATGAAAAAATGGGTTAACCCTAGAAGGACCTGGCACCCAGACCACTTCATTAAGCTGAAGTGGTCTGGGTGCCTAGAGTGGTCCTTTAATTTATTTCCCCACTTAGCTCCTTAAGTACTCGTGGGTGAATATCATCAGGCCCCAAAACTTTATTTACATTAATTTTCTTTAATAGCTGTAGCACCTTGTCTCAAGTTATCCAATCACAAGTTATCTGTATTTTTTTTTGCAGCAATCATTTGCATATCTCATGCCATAGGATCCTCATTAATATATGCTGATGAAAAATAGTTATTTAAAATTTCTGCTTTTTCCTGGTCTTCATTAGATAACAAACCCATCTCTGTTTCCAGTGTACCTACACTTTCATTTTTAGTTTTTTTAGAATTGATGTACTTGAAAAAAATTTGGGGGTTGGTTTTGCTTTCTTTGGCTATCAATTTCTCATTTTCTAGTTTAGCAACTTTAACTGCCTTTTTGCAAGCATTATTGGCTTCCTAACATCTTATATAGGATGCCTCTGAGTTGTCCGATTTAAATGCTTTAAATGCCCTTTTCTTTTAATTAATTTTTTATCTCTTTTTTTACTTCTCTACTAAGCCACATTGGTTTTAATTTGTTTCTTTTATATTTATTACCCAATGGTACATACTGAGAAATGTACCTTTCTAATATTTGTTTGAATAGTTTCCATTTATCCTAAGTGTTTTTATCTCTAAGGAGTTTATGCCAGTCAATATTTTGTAGAGCTGCCCTAATCTTATTGAAATTGGCTTTTTTTTTAATTATACGTTTTAGTATACCCCACATGCTTTTGCTTTTTTGAGTTCATTTAAAAAATTACCATATTGTGATCACTATTTCCCAAATGCTCCCCTACTTGAAGGTTGGTTAAAAGATCAACATTGTTTGTTATAACGAGATCCAGACAAGCATCCTTTCTAGTTGGTGCTTGTACCAGTTGTGACATAAAGGTGTCATTTAACACATTTAAAAACCTGATTCTCCTTGCTGAAGTACTAGTCCCTCTATCCCAATTTATGTCCGGGTAATTAAAATCTCCAATAATTAACGTGTTACCCCGATTTGCAGCTTTCTCAATTTGCTCTAACAGCTGTTCTTCTTCATTAATATTTACATTAGGTGGTTTATAACATATCCCAACCGATAACTGATTTCCCTTTGTTTGCCCCAAGCAGATATCTACCCATAAAGCTTCACATTTTGCTCGTCACACTCCACATGTACAGTGCCAGCCACCATTTTCTATTTGTGAGAAGATGGTAGAGCAACCACTTAAATCTTGTCCACATGTAAGTAAAAGGTTTTCTGAAATGGAAATGCATCAACAGGCAGTTGACTTTCAAAATGTTGGCTAGAATCACCATATTGCTAAAAAAAAAATCTCCAGTTCAGTGGAATTGGAGATTTTCATACTTGCCTTTGACCTTGTGAATTATTATTATTAGCATTTATATAGCGAATTTAGTTGAGAACATTGCTCATGTTATTATTTAGACCTCTAGCCATTAAGGGAAATACTTTATAGAGTGTTTTTTTTTACTCTAAAACACATTGGCAGTGACAAGACATGATTAAATCATCTTTATTTCTTTGTTTAAAAAAATATATAAACAGTAGAACAGCTAAGTTCATTTTCTTTTGCACATTTTGCATTGTAGTGACACTGAAAGGACCACTCCACACCCCAAAAGCACTTCAGCTTGCTTGATTGGTTAGTTTCCTGTGAAGAGACTGCAAGTATCTTCCAGGAAAAAGGGGGAGGGCTTGCTAAGGCTGCAGTTCATAAGAATTGCAAGCTCTTTTAAGATATACTTCATGCATGTATTCATTGGGGGCTATATCTACTAAACAGTGATTTCCTTTTTTTTTCATGTGGGACGTAGAGTGCTCCTTTTAATCATAATCCTATAATAGCAAGCACATGGTAGATTTTTCAAAATAGTTATTTATTTATTTATTTATTTTTTACCTTCACGCAGTATGATCTTTATTTATAGCAATCAATATTTGGATACAGAAAAACCTGACCTCAATAGGTGTATGTTTTTGATTTACATTAGGGAAATATTTCAATGGAATTGATTTGTACATGTACCCTACCTCACCCTACACTGAATATATTAAAAAGAAAATTCAGGATGAAAACATTATTAAAAAAAAAAAAAGGTTTGAACATACCTTCTCATTTTTGTGGAAGCATTCATATAAAACACAAACTACAAATACTTTATTGGATTATTTCTGGTTATTGAGGAATATGGAATTATTATGCCCTCTAGTGGACAAGCTTGCCAAATGACCGTTGACACACATCATGTGGGGATATATTTAAAAAAATTAAAGCATATTTGAATTCATCTTTAAATTAGTAGTATTGCCTCATTATGGCCTCAATTTAATATTTTTTGATAAGCTTTTAAAGCGATTTAATAGTTTGAAACATTTTTTATTGTAATATTTTGATATATTTCTTGATAGTTTCATATATAGTAGTTTGAGGACCCCTGGGATAAAGTGTTGAATTATGACTAGGAGTATGAGTAGGATTAAGAGTAGGATTAAGAGTTGGATTGGGGGCAAGATTAGGGGAAAATGTATAGATGTGGGTTATCATTGTAATCAAGAACAGTAGCAGAATACACATGTGGGGTGTTTACAGTTGTGGGAAATGGTCTGTGAACTTCCCTAAAATAAAAAGTGTAAAAAAACACAAAGTGAAATGCTTTGATGTAGGTTTCTGATAAAATGCTTAAATTAAAAGTGCCGCAATGCACTTGGTTACATGTACATTCAACAAATATATACTTTTGTGAATTAATTTTGGATTCTGTGACTACTAAAAAAAGTTGTAAGCTTGACATGCCAAATTGTGCAAAGTTTGAACTCACCAAATATTCAATATTTGTTGGGTTTTTTTAGAAATTATTTGAAATCCTAGACATACTGGGTATTTAACCCCTTAATGCTGTTACGGCGTTCTATGACGTCCCGCTTTAAATGGGCTTTAAAACCGTTGCGGCGGCATAGAACGCCATAACGGCTTGCAGCCCCAGGAGCTCAGAGGTACTTACCTCTGCCGCGATCCTCTTCGGGAGGACTGCCTGACAGCCCAGGCAGCCCTCCCCCGGCAAATTTGGCCCCCGGGGGCCATGTGATCGCTCTCAAGGAGCGATCACATGGCCCTCTATAGCTGGCTGTGGTTCTGCCAGCAGGGGGACTGTCTGAAATGTCAGACAGTCCCCCTACTGCTGGGAAGTGTAAAAAAAAATGATAAAACATGTTTTAAAATAAATTAAATGTATTTATATATAAATATAAAATATATATTATAAATATAATATATATAAATCTTATATATATGTACGTCATACGTAATGTATTTTAATAAGTACATATATTAGTATTAAAATACACTTAGAATGGCGTTAGATATATATAAGATATATATTATATATATAATACATATATATATATTTTATATTTATATATGCACGTTTAATTACAATAATAAATAAATAAAATAATAAAATAAATAAATAAAATATTTTAAAAAATTAAATAAATTATATATACATATGTAATTTCATTCTAACTGTATTTTGTTATTAATATATATATATATATATATATATATATATATATGTAACAAAATACACTTAGAATGACATTCTATATCTACCTGTCTATATATAAAATACAAATAACCGCAAATATATATATATACAGATAAAAAGAAAAAATAATCCTGCACTCCATGAAATATAAAATATACTTGCCCGGTGCTTGTCAGGCAAAAATACAAAGATAGATGATCAAGATAGCACTCCCAGGACTTAAATCAATATAAAACTTAACTTTTAATCTTCTTTGCAAAGAAGATTAAAAGCTAAGTTTTATATTGATTTAAGTCCTGGGAGTGCTATCTTGATCATCTATCTTTGTATATACAGATAAATATATATAATTACATAAATAACTACATAAGTGTGCACGTAGACTTTAAATACATATATATGTATATATATTAAAATTCTATGTGTATATTTAAGTAATATTTTAACATAATTATGGGATTTAATTAGTTAAAATTTGATTGACATGCCTGACAACCCAGGCAAAAAGTGTAGAGAATTTGAATTGCAAGCACTATATTTAACCCTGTAACTTTCCAAGACACCATAAAACCTGTACATGGGGGCTACTGTTTTACTCGGGAGACTTGATTGTTTCTTAATTCTTATAGATTTCTTTTCTCCTCAAATGTTAAGTTTAGGCTATATTTGGAAAGATATATAAGATGAAACCCCTTTCCAAATATAGCCTAAACTTAACATTTGAGGAGAAAAGAAATCTAGAAGAATTAAGAAACAACCCACGAATAGTCATTAAGCCGGCTGATAAGGGAGGGGGAGTGGTAATAATGGATAAGGTAAAATACTTACAGGAAATAGATAAACAACTTCAAGATAGTAATACGTATAAAAAATAAAAAAAAGACCCTACACAAGAAATAAAAAAATTATCAAACTTTCCTAGAACAAGGAGAAAGTGATGATATTTTAAATAAGGGAGAATTAGCTTTTTTATCTTTTGACCACCCTCGTATACCAGTGATATATGTATTACCTAAGTTACATAAAGATCCCATTAATCCACCGGAACGCCCTATAATATCAGGCATAAACTCGATTCTATCCCTGTTATCACAATATTTAGACTTCCATCTTCAACCTCTGGTTAAAAGCTGTCCCTCTTATCTCCAGGACTCAATGAGTTTACTCAAGATCTTAAATGATTTTAAATGGGAAGACGATTATCTCCTTATTACATCTGATGTAACCAGCCTGTACACCATTATTAAACATGAAAAGGGATGTGAGGCTAAGAGTTTTTCCTACAAGAATCTAAGAAATATAATGAAGCCCAACAGAATTTTATTTTAAATGGTATACAGATGATTTTAAGCAATAACTATTTCTGGTTTGAAGAAGATTTTTATTTGCAGATTAGAGGTACTGCTATGGGGACCAGGTTTGCACCAAGTTATGCTAACCTCTTTATGGCATATTGGGAACGTACTTTCATTTATCGAGGACATGACTGTGGTGCAAACCTGGTCCTATACAAAAGATATATAGATGATATTTTTATTATCTGGAAGGGATCTGAGGATCTTTTTAATAATTTTTTTAACTCTCTTAATTGCAATGATTGGGGAATTTGTTTAACAAAGTGTGTGAGTGACACAAACATTGACTTTTTCGATCTTAATATTCATGTTTGTAATAATGTTTTAACCACTCGCACTTTTTTTAAACAAGTCGATTTCAATAGTTATATTGAGGTTAGTAATTGCCATCATAAACCCTGGTTGACTAATATTCCTAGGGGACAATTTTTAAGATTACACAGGAATTGTACAAAAAAAAAGGATTTCTTTGATCAGGCTGAATTTTTAAAGAAACAATTCATACAAAACGCATATCATAAGAAAGATTTAGATACCCAAATTCAGGAGATATCATCTTTGAAAAGATCTCCTCTTTTAAAATATAAAGGAAAAAAAACTTTCTGACAGATAATGAAAAGAAACAGATTCCTCTTATTTTTAATTACTGTAGCAACATAGGTGCTATTAAAAAAATTATAAATAAAAATTGGGATATTTTAACTCAGGACGAAGAAATACAGGAATTTCTAGGTCCTAAGCCCAAATTCATTTTTAGAGGTGCAAAAAAATTTAAACAAATTTTAACCAGTAGTTTTTTAGAAAAAAACATCTCAAGATAATGGTAATTTCCTAACAAATTGGTCGAAGAAACAACAAGGTTTTTACCATTGTGGGATGTGTAACTCATGTAAGAAAACAAACATAAAAGAAAAAAATATAATTACGTTTAATTCTTTTAATACTAAAAAAGAATTTAAAATTAGATCTATGATCATGTCATTCAAATAACGTTATATACTTATTGAATTGTACATGTGGCCTCCAGTATGTAGGCAAGACATCAAGACCTTTGAAAGTCCGAATAAGTGAACATGTTAGAAATATTTAAAAAGGATTTATAAACCATAGCATATTGAAACACTTTTTGGACAAACATGAGTCAGATCCAAAAATTTTTAATTTTTGCGCTATAGAGAAAATTGAGCCTCACTGGAGAGGAGGAGATTGAGTACCCAAGAGGTAAAATGGATCTTTGAGATGCGTACTTTATCACCCTTGGGTCTCAATATCGATTTTGAAATTAATAGTATTTTATGAAAGATTTTTTATCTTCTATTACTATTTATCATGATTCAGTTTTTAACTATATTTCTTAAATATTTATTTTATTTCTTACTATCTTAGATATGCTGATAAGGTCAGCTAAGAAGTCTTTTTAAACTTCATGTTACAATTCATTAGAATTTGGATTCACCCCTTTCCTCCTTTTATGCTTTCCCCTTTAAATACACATACATTGATTGAATAGTATGTAAAAAAATGAAATGTACTTTATGCAAATATTTTATATAGATGAAATATAAAATTCTATGATAAAAGATGTAGACCAATATCTTTTATTTTTGTTGTCTTCTTTCTCTGTAATTTGGATACCTAAACGATATGAACTGAGGGCATTTTGCCCTATTTGTAATGGACGTTCCGTATGCTACAAACGAGTTCCAAAAATCACGTGATCAACATGAAATCATAACATACACGTCACAGGAAGTGACGTATCGGGACTTACCAAGCCAAAACCGCAGGATGTGATGTTCTTGGAGGAACTGAACTGGACAGACCAAAACTTTGTATAGGAAATGGAGAGGTGTATCGGACATGTTGGGGAGGCTTAGAGGGATATGTTCATAACCAAAGGTACGGCCATATTTTTTTTGGCGTGACACTTCCGCCTATGACCATACTCCTTGATATATAAGGGCATTCAGGCTCATTTTTAAGCTAGATGCACTTGAGAAAGACCTATTTAAAGGGGCCATTTAAAGTAAATAGGCATTAATTGAATTGCATTATCTTAGGCTTTGGTTGGCTGAAATTGCAGTGAGTGCATATTGCATGCCAAAAAAAAACACCATTATGTTAAAACTCTATCTTTATTGGAGCCCCTGTAGTGATGAAATCCCCAAAAATGGGAATAATAATTTCACAGGGACACCAACAATAGATAGAACTGCGATTCAAAAAGGCAGAAAGTGCAAAATAGAATTTTAAAATAATGGGATATATTTTATTGTTCTGAATTTTACAGTATTTATTCCCTACGTTTTGGTGTAAGTATAATCCGCACATGACAAGTGCTCTTAAGAAGGTTTTTTTGTTGGTGCTAACTCTAAAAGTGAAAAAGAATACTTTTTAGAACATTGTCGTTGATGGTTGATGCACTAAAAGTGCTTAAATATTTTTTATGATGTTAGTATTTGTGACGGAGCTCCTGTACTCAGACCAAGTACATCCACCCAGTCTGCTTCCTAGCCACTTGCAAGGACCCTGGAACACTTCAGCCCCCAGTGGCCGAAGCTTGACTAGGGTCCTTCTGGAGCTTTTCCACCTGACCAGGCTGCAGCTCTCCTTCCAGGCAGGTATCGTCCCATCTGCCTCATACACTGCAACCCTGCTTCCAGGCAGGTATTGTCACGGCAAGGGTGCATAATTCATTGTTGCACTTTGGAATATTGTCCTTTAATGTAATTTGTGTAGAGCATATATGAACTGGTTGCCTGGTAGAAGTGGTATTGTCAATGTCAAAAGGGCTTAATTTCATTGTATGGGAGGTCAGAAGGTTTATAGCCTTAATTCCTTTTTGAAGCTGGGACCGCAACAGAGCTACTCTGTAAGGTGTAAGAAGTCACACATACGTGGCCTGGCAGTCTGGTATGAATATAAACTAACTCTTTTGTTTGCCATATGCCTAGATTCCCTCTTAGATAGGGGACATTTGACATATTAATGGCCATTAACCTTGTGTTCCAGCATCATATCCAAAAGAAACATTAATACTTACCCACAGATTAATAATTAAGCCTCATTTTTATTATATTTAGAATGGGACAAGCACAGTCTTTTAATCAACCCTAAGCATGAGTTGCATAACTTTCACCATTGGGCAGGATTGTGATGTCCGCTATATTGGGTCACAAGTAAGAAGTGTAAAATATCTATGGAATGGAAAAATGGTAACACATGCATAGATGTAATTATTATTTCTGTGGCAAGTACAAAAGAGGAGATAGAAAAAAAAGTTTCTATTTGAATTGATGTTGGTCAGGAACACAAGGGGGTGGTCACTTATTGTCTCCATAGGTACGCCTTATCTCCACCTTTTGGGCGAGGCTTGTAATCCACAGGTTCTATATCCAATGATACTGAGATGTGTATTGTACTTACTTGGGGACAAAATCAAATTTTGAGTGATTTACCATTTTCTTTGCCAGAGACCCCGTGGGCAGAATCTTTACTTTGAAAACCTAAAGAGTAAGTGATTAGGACTTCTGTTATTTTATATCTTTTGTTTTTATCTGTTGTTGGTGTAAATAATTTGATTGTCATCTATATTTTTGTATGCACTGTGACTATTTTTTGCTCGTAATAAATATTCTTTTATTTATTTTATTCTATCCATCAAATAGCACTCTGACCGCAGTCCACTCTTTCAAATACCTGGGTATGTTGTTAGACCCCAATCTATCTTTTGGCTTCCAAAAAAACTTGCATCTAAACTTTATCCAAAACTAGGTGCCCTGTACAGAAACAAATCCTGCCTAAGCCCTACAGTAAGGGAAAAGATTGTACAGCAAATGCTGATGCCAATCATTAATTATGGGGATGTAGTATATGCACCTGCACCGCAAACCCACCTTAATAAACTTAATACATTGTATAACTCATTCTGCCGATTTGTGCTACAATGTAAGTACAGGACCCACCATTGTGACATGCTAAAAGAACTAAACTTGTTGTCGTTGGAATCCAGACGCACCCTTCATCTTTCCAGCCTTGTGTTTAAGAGCTTTTCTGGGAAGCTCCCGCCCTACCTGAGCAGAATTCTCTCCTCGGCTGTTCCCACCTCCTATAACCTCCGATCCAGTACCAGCACTTTATTTAGTGTACCTCCATACAAAAAGAAAGCGGCCCGATCCTCCTTCTCCTACAGAGTGCCGCTATTATGGAACGACCTCCCGCACACTTTAAAATCTTCCCCAAGCGTAAAGTCCTTTAAGAGACCCCTCTCTCTTTAAGTAGTGTTTTGCAATTGCTTAAATATTGTGCTAAGTTGTATTTGGTGGGGTTTTATTATTAAGTTACCTGGGGAACCAATGCACCCCGTTTATAAATTGTCTTGGTGGTGGCAGCATTAAAATAGTAATATTTATATTATTATGGTTAAAGGGACACTCCAGGCATCCAGACCACTTCTGCCCATTGGAGTGGTCTGGGTGCCAACTCCCACTACCCTTAACCCTGCATGTGTAATTATTGCAGTTTTTTATAACCTTGCAGAGTTAACTCCACCTCTAGTGGCTGTCTAGTAGACAGCCACTAGAGGGCACTTCCTGGTTCCTAGCACAGGAAACCTGTGCTAGAGCGTCGCTGGACATCCTCACGCTGTGTGAGGACCTCCAGCGTTGCTCAATTCACCATAGGAAAGCAGTGAAAAGCATTTTTAATACTTTCCTATGGAGAGCTCTAATACGCATGCGCAGCACTGCCGTGCATGCGCATTAGGTCTCCACGACCGGTGGGCGAGATCAGTCTCACCCACCAACCATTTTCACCCTTTCAGCAACCAGGGATTGGGAGGTGGGAGGGAGAGGGGACCTGCAGCGCCATGAAAATGGATTGTTTTCCTGGCACTGGAGAGTTCCTTTAAGTGCGGGTGGTGTTAAGTGGGATTTTATCATTATTTCCGGCTAGTGGATACAAATAGTGAACTTTAACCCTTTCACCACAACAAATAAGTCACGTACATTTTTGGAGTATGGTGCGATCGTGACAGGTATAGTCCCCTCTGCCACTTCCGCTGCAACCCTGCTTCCAGGCAGGAAAAGTCTTCTCTGCCTCTTCCACTGCAGTCCTTCTTACAGGCAGGTATCCACATCTGCCTGCAATGGTAAAAAGACACTTATCAGGCCTACCTCTCTTGCTTTATCCCAGGGCTGGAGGGATCCTGCAATCAGCAAACAGTTCAGAAGACTCCGTCACTAGGATCCCTACAAACCAAAAGGAACTAATATCCAAAACTTTAGTTTTCTCAGGACTAGCCCATATAATTATTACATAAAGATTGCTGTGACAACTCAATAAAAATACAGTCAAATTGTAGCAGACGACATACAGCAACTTATTGTAACACAATGGCATATTTATAAAGAGGTAGGGAAGACAATATTTAACAGAAAATATCTCTACTGCCTGCAGAATTACAATATGCAAATCTACCCAAATATGCAAATTTACCAGCCTTGCTATTCAGGTAGTGCATATTAATGTTGCTACCAACAGAGGGCATTACACAGGCTCCATAGCCAAATCCACCTAGTTGGTAGCAATCCTCAGCCATACAGGAGAGCAGGCAAAACATTTAACAGTATACACACACACATTATAAACAATTACATTACACACATGCTACACCTATAAGGGGTACAGGGTGACTAAAACATAAGAAAAGTCAAGTAACCTACATAAATAGTCTGTCTGAAGGTCCAGGTGATAGTGACTACCGTCACAGTATTCCTTTAAAAAAAAACATTCTATATAGTACCTTAAAGGTTGATTTATGAAAAGTGCTTAAAAGTATTTTATGATGTTTAAACCCCATACAAAAAATAGTTATTGCTTCACTGGTCCACTTTGAGGAGGAGTTGACTCCATGATATGTTTAAGAGATGGTGTACCCTTTTAAGAGAGATGGGAGAGTTAATTTCCTTGCAGCACTAATAAAAGGTGGATCTTTCTTTATGTAAATGTTTTTATAGGGTTGGTATCTTTGCAGCACATATGGTTTGAGAAGACACTTTTCGGTTAAGGATTGCTCACTATTTTAGTTGTTTAAGTTTATGCATTTAATTAACCCCTTAGTGACCAGGACGCTTTTCAATTTTCTTACCGTTTGGAACATTTCTGCGGTGTTTGTGTTTAGCTGTAATTTTCCTCATTTACAGTACCCACACATAAAATATACTGTTTTTCATGCCATTAAATGGTCTTTTTAAAGATACCATTATTTTCATTCTATCATATAATTTACTATAAAAAATTATAAAATATAATAATAAAATGTAAAAAAACACACTTTTTCTAACTTTGATCCCCAAAATCTGTTACGTATCTAAAACCGCCAAAAAACACCCATTCCAAATAGTTTCTAAATTTTGTCCTGAGTTTAGAAATACCCAATTTTAACATGTACTTAGCTTTTTTTGGAAAGTTATAGGGTTATAAGTACAAGTAGCACTTTGCTATTTCCAAACCATTTTTTTTTTCAAAATGAACGCGTTACATTGTAACACTGATATCTGTCAGGAATCCCTGAATAACCCTTCACATGTGCATATTTTTTAAAAGAAGAAAACCTAAGGTATTAAACTTGGGGTATTTTGACTCTTTTCATGCAACCATTTTACCACTAATCTACTCCAAATTGAAAAAAATAAATATTGGTGGTTTTTTTTGACACACATAGCAATTTAAGAAAACATGTACTGAAAGCTTTAAGGGTTACTGCCGAAGAACACCCCAATATGTGCTCAGCAATATCTCCTGAGTACAGTGATATCACCCATGTATAGGTGTGTTGGTTTCTCTGGGGGCTAAAAGACCTTATTTGGAGGGTGCATTCAAGTTTTACATCTTGGAATTTTCACAGCTGGTCATCATGCACCCATGTCCTTTTTGGGACATTTTTTAAGCCGGCCAATGTAATTTACCCCCATCAAATCATATATTTTTGAAAAGTAGACAAACCGGAGTATTCAATATGGGGTATATCAAGTCTTTTTTAGTAGTCACAAACACTGGCCAAAGTTAGCATTTATATTTGTTTGTGTGTTAGAAAATGCAAAAAACTATTATGAACGCTAACTTTGGCCAGTGTTTGTGACTAAGTGGCTACTAAAAAAGAATGAACATACACCATTTGCAATGCCTTGGGTAGTCTTCTTTTGCAAATGGTATGCCATCATGGGAGTAATTTTCATTCCTTGGCTACCATATGCTCTCAAAGGCAACATAACCAACCTGGCAAATTTCAATGTGACCTTATATTTGACCCTGTAACTTTCAAAACCACTATAAAACCTGTACATGGGGGGGTACTGTTATACTCGGCATACTTCACTGAATACAAACAACGATATCATCAGTGAAAGTGCCCTTTGTGTGTGAAAAATGCAAAAAAGTCACTTTCACTGACAATATCATCGCTGTGAAATGTTTTACTGTTTTGAAACACTAATATTTGTATTAAGCAAAGTCTACCAAGTAAAACAGTACCCCCCATGTACAGGTTTTAGGGTATCTTGGAAAGTTACAGGGTTAAATATAGTGCTAGCAATTTAAATTCTCTGGACTTTCGGCCTGGGTTGGCAGGCAGGTCCCTCAAATTGCAATCAATAAAATTACTTAATTATGTAAAAATATTACATAAATACGCACGCAGAATTTAAATATATATGCATATTTACATATTTGAAGTCTACGTGTATATTTATATAATTATTTATGTAATTTTGTATATGGACATATGTATATTTTGTATAATTCTTATTTATTTATATATACATAGATATATATATAATTTCATTCTAAGTGTATTTTGATATTCATATATATATATATATGAATATCAAAATACTTTTATATTGAATATTAAAATACACTTAGAATAAAATTATATATATATATATAATTTTTTTCAATTATTTTTATTATTTTTACATTTTATTGATTTTAAATTGATTTTTATTATTTTTTATAATTAAACATATATATATACAATATATACAGTTATTATATATATTATATATATATACACGTGTGTAATCTTACTCTAAGTGTATTTTTAGATTAATATATGTATATATTAATAGAAAATACACTTAGTATGACATTATATATAAGATATATATATATACATATTATATAAAGATATAATATATGTATATATATCTCATATATATACATATATATTTATTTTTTTAAATTAACATTAATATTTGTATTTTAAAACTTTTTTTTTAACTCTTTCTTTACTTTTTTCACCAGCAGGGGAACTTCCTGTCATTTCAGGCAGTCCCCCTGCTGGCAGCACTATGGACACCTATTGAGTCCATGTGACCGCTCTTTTAAAGCGGTCACATGGTCCTTGAGGTCCTTTTTTTCAGTGGGGGACTGTCTGGGCTGTCAGACAGTCCCCCCAGTGGAGCAGAACACCGATCGCCAGCGGGGGAACAGCGGCGATTGGGTAAGTACATGGGAATGGTGGGAGGGAGAGGGAGGGAGGGAGGGAGGGAGAGGAAAGAAGGTAGAGGGAGGGAGGGAGGGAGGGAGGGAAGGGGTTAATTTTAAAAAAATTATATATTTTAATTTTTGTTATTATTTATTTATTTTAATGTTCACTGAGTGCCTCGACCCCTCAAGGCACTCAGCACAGGCAGAGCATCCGAAGCCTTATGGCTTCCGATGCTCTGCCTCACTGCCGGGCACCACGTAGGCCAAGCTAGAAATGATAGCTCCGGGAGGAGCAATCACTCAGGAGCCCGGTAGTGAGAAGCGGTATTGCACGATTTCTCGTCATCGAGGCATCGCTGCAATACCATTAGCGCAGCTGGAAGCAATCATGATTATAATCGCTTCCAGCGCTCTAATTAGCGTGGACGTATCAGGCACGTCCACAGTCCTTAAGGACCATTTTTTGTCAGTCACTAAGGGGTTAAAACAGCTTGCATAAGCTACAAATCTCTTGTCTGCAGCCTTTGCAAGTCCTCCCCATCTTCCCCAGCCCAGACTTTCTGTGGCTGTCCAATTACACACTTCCCAATGCTCCATGAGAAATATTGGCAAGGCAGGAGTTCTGAGAAATTGCCTCAGCTCCACTGAGCTAATCTACCAGGAAGTGACAGGACCAACAATCAGGGTGTATAACAAGCTGATTTATAAAGTGCTATTTTCTTTTGAAATCTGCATTTTTTGTAAACTGAAAAAAAAAACACTTTTCATGCAATTTAGCAAGCTCTAGTGCTTTAATATTACTATTGTTATTATTATCATTAGTATTTATATAGCGCCAATTTATTCCGCAGTGCTTTAATATGTCAAAAAAGGGGACATTTAACAATAAAAGAGATAATTACAAAATTTTACAGGAACAATAGGTTGATGAGGCCTCTGCTAAAATTAGCCTATAATCTAGAGGAGGTGGTTATAAAAACACAATAGGAGGTGCATCAAGGGGGATAAGAACCAAAATGACAAGGGGAAAAAGTAGCAGAACTGGAGGTGAGAGTGGAGTGTGGCACTTTTTGTGAAATAGAAGTTACTCTGGGAGGCTGTAAACTGAAGAGGTGGGTAAGGTGTGTGAATTGTTCCTTTGATGTTATGCAATATGTTAATCTATCTATGAGCTCTCATCTTTAAAATATCAGTATTAACTTTAAACAAATATTGTTTGTAGCTCCAAATCATGTACAAGGCATCACCCAGCTAGTTCGCAACTGCAGATGAATACATGTTAGTAGTGTATCACTGTGTGCTGATAGCATAGTGATAACAAAAATCCAAATTAATAAGATAAATAACATTTAAACTATACATAAATGTTGCTGTGTATTTTATCTCTTTTCTTTTCCATGAACATTTCATTTGAAATGTGATGAACTTTCTTTATAGTTATGGTCCATAACTGCTCCTCTAGATGTCACTGTTGTCATTGTCTAAGTTGCACGTTCTATTTCTTGCGTGAAAATAATTCTCTGTCTGAGTCACTATTCTAGGTATGTTAATGAAGGATGTAATATTAGAATTCCAGCATTTCAAAATATAAAGAAGGCTGGAAATGTGTAAAAAGAAAGCAATTTTAAAAATACACACAAATGCGTACACATCATGCAAGATTGTTGAAGAGTATAGTAAACTTAAAAAAACATATATATATATTTTTTTTTTAACGGCATGCTCTGTTTTCCTAGTTATACAACTGACAATGTTCCTTTATGGTCATTGATTATCTCCACATCCTGCTGGCCATCAATCATCAATGCCTCCATTTATTTCTACTTGTCCACTTACAATGTTTCCCCTGGCCATTGATCCTCTGCTTCTCCATGATGTTTCTACTCTTCCAGTTACTATGTTCTCTCCTGGCCATTGCTTAACTCTTGGCTCTATGATGCTATTTAATTAAAAGTGCTGGGAAGTCTCTACACTGACTGCCAGTAAGAACTTCTGATAAGGATGGACTGGTAGCCAACATAGATGCTCTCACTTCCAAGATAGATCAAAATACTGTGATGTGGATACATTTAGATGCTCACCCAGTCTCCACTCCTTCAAAAAATCATTAAAAACCCACTTCTTCATAAACTGGTCATAGCTCCCGACTGATTCCTCTCTTGCAACTATCATTAGTCTAATACTTCCCTTACCTTTTGTGTCACTTTACCCCACTCCCTCTAGCATGTAAGCTCATTGAGCAGGGCCCTCAACCCTTCTGTTTCTGTGCGTCAAACTTGTCTGGTTACAATTACTTGTCTGTTCATCCACACATTGTAAAGCACTGCGGAATTTGTTGGAGCTATATAAATAATAACATAATAATAACATAATAATAATAATTTAAAAATGTATTGGTTTACATATATTAAGAGAATAGTGTCAGAGATTAACATTCCTCCTGTTTTCAGTATACGTGCATACATTCAGGTTCCGAAGCAACACATACTTATGTGCTGTTTTGTCATTAAAATGGAATGTAAAAAAAAATGCACATTTATCTTTATGACATCTTCGAAGCACTTCTATAACAACTCCAATTTTGGACTCAATTCTGCACTATGCATAAGTAGTTTGACAATGGTTTGAACACAAGTTTTCATTTCAGCTACCAAACATAACAAACAACTAACTTTGACATGATTTTGTTACATGTAACTTAAAAAACAAAACAAAAAAAAAACAGGGGATTGGGGACACTAGCATTGCTTGTGTTTTTCTACTTTAGCTGGTAATTTGCCTTCTTAGCACAATCAATCAAAATTTATTTTGTACATTGGCTGTGTGTGACAGAGGCCCCCGTGCCACTGACTTTTGGAGAGGCTTGAAGGCCATGCTCCTGCCCACAGACTATGAGCTTGGACCTATGGCTCCTTAAAGAAGCTTTTGTCACTATCAAGAGGGGTATGGGGGCCCCTTGATGAACTTCTGAGGATCGCCTGGACTCCATATCGAGTGCCTGGCTTGGTGATACCCTGAAACACTCTGGAACTATTTCTCAAATTGGCACTGTGCCGAGGTCCGATCAATCTTTAAGCGGGTATCACTCGGTTCCCCAACTTCTAAATGGACTGCTATTTGGAGGGGGAGGGGCAAGGAGGCATCTTAGAATTCCTGGGGCTATAGAGCACTCACTTCCTCAAGGTCAGGGAACCCCTTTTGTGAGACCAGTACTATGCCTCTGCCACATGCCTGCTGGAACTCCTCACGGATCAGAAAGTAGCCGCGACCCAGTAAATCTTTAACACACTAAATTGGGCGCAGATTCTCCAATAAGGGTGCTATTTGGACCACAACAGCTTTCAAGGGACATATAATGCGTAAAGGTACAGTCCAGAGAAAGATAGTTCTGGCGGACATTTTCTGTGCTGTGCCTCTTGGACCTTAAGGACACAGCAGGGAGCCGATTGTTTTAGCAGGGAATAATAAAAGTAAATCCCCAGGCACAGTGGTGCTGGGAAGGGACAATTGTACAGTACATTGCTTTGTATTGAAGAGGGTTTTTGTTTTTTCTTGTAGTTTTTGCTGTTTTTAAAGGCGGATTACCTGAGCAGTATTACATACCCTATAAGTTGTCTCATAATGACGTTTGATTCACTATAGGCATTCATATTTTTTTTAAGTAGTTACCCATTAGATAACGATCAATAAAGTTTTTTTTCAAACCACTTTTATTTTCCTGTTTTTAATCCTTTTTGTTAGGATTTTTATTTTTTTTCTTTACAATGGGGTATATTGTTCCTACTAATTCTTTTCCTTCTATCAATAGAAATTAGTTTATACAGTAAACAAATCATAAAAAGCAAAACACAGCTATAAAAATAAAAAACTAAGACAAACAGACCACACACAAAATACACAACAATCTGACTGCAATAAAAAGTAGAGTTCTTTAACCGGCTGGGGTGTTTATATACCTCTATTCCAAATTGTAACTGATCGTTTGTCAAGTAACTTTTGCAAATCCTCGCAGCAATAAAAAAAAAAAAAAATGATAAGAAAAAGGGAAAAGAAGCTCTTTATACTATACCCTACATAAGGAGTTCCTTAGGCTTTTAAATAAAATGAAAAATTAGGGAGGAACTATCCTCAAAAATATATAAATTAGCAAGTGCTGAGGGACTTAAATCTTTTACATTGTTATCTTCTGTGTAAGTGCTGGTCAACCTTAACATGCAATTTAAGGAATTCTGTGTATTCCATCTGGGAAGTAAGAGCAGATTCCACAATCAGTGTCTGTATTAACTCCTGTTAGCCCCCAAACCCCCACCCCATCCATACATTAGCAGAGAATGTGGTGGAAGTTCATTCCCCAATGGTACCAGATGATCAATCTTCCCCTAATTATTTTAAATCAAGGAAATTATTACAAGGTGGGGGGGAAGGGGGAGGTAACGAACTGAAAATAAACAAGCTTGCTTACTTAACGGTTAGTTGCAGTAAAGTGTTGAGTGGCTGTAAGCCAAGTTTCATAAAAAATATTTTTAAATTATTGTTACCACTGCCATTTTGGCCTAAATTTGTCAAATCTGGGTGATTTTAATTAATTATATAAATTATGTATTACAAAACCAAAACAAATACAAATAAAAGAGCCTCTCATCCAGACATGGGAGATTATGAGTGAATGCGAATATATGAGAATAAAACATTTAAACTTACACCTCCCAGATGCACAGGTTTCATCGAATCCTCTCTTCTAATTGTGTCTTTAAAGAAAATACAAGAAGAAAGCATTTGATTCAGTTAAAGGGATACTATAGTGCTAGGAATGCAAAGTTATATTAACCCTTACTGTACTTACTTGATTCCAGCACCAATGTCCCTGGAAACTAGGTCGACGCTCCTCCCCCTCCGACGTCTCCTGGCAAGGAGCTAATGTGTATGTGTGGAAGTCGCCACAAGTGCATTAGGAAGCTCCCTATTGGAAAACATTAAATCAATGCTTTCCTATTATTATTATTATTATTGTTATTATTATTATTGCCATTTATATAGCACCAACAGATTCTGTAGTGCTTTACAATATTATGATTAATTGACTGACGCTGGATGTCCTAGTGCAGAGCATGAGGACATCTAGCGTCAGTTAGGAGACCAAAAGTCACTGTGCAAGCAGGAAGTGCCTCTAGTGGCTGATTGACAGCCACTAGAGGCAGTCTTAACCCTGCAAGGTAATTGTTGCATATTCTCAGAAACTGCAATACTTACCATAGCGGGGTTAAGGGAAGAGGGGCTATTGTACCCAGACCATTTTAATGAGCTGAAGTGGTCTGAGTGCTTATAGTGTCCCTTTAAACCTCATGTATTATATACGGAAATAAATCATCAATCTTAATGGCTTCACAGTAGCAGGATCAGGCTGCAATAAGTCTGTCCCAGCGTTAAATGTGTAAATTCTTTGCACTCCTGCTTAAAATGTCATGTGTCTTTCCGGGTGCTAGTCCTCAGCATCCAATACATAAAAAATGCAACAATCTGACTGCACTTACGGTTTCTTCTTACTGTGTGGTAAGAACAATGGTACAGATCGACATCTCAATAGCTCTTGGGGACCACCACCAAGCGGGACTGTAACGTCGACCTGTACCAATTTACTTCCTACCACACAGTAATGTGAATAAATCAAAACATGGAATAATAAATAATCTTCTGGATATAGAAGAAACCCTGAGTGCACTCAGATTTGTGTATAATATATATATATATATATATATATATATATATATATATATATATATTTATATATATATATATAGTATTTATTGATTTATTTTGCTTAGAGTGTCCCTTTAAATGTTTACATTTGCATTAACACTATATCATGGAAAATAAAATCCACCAGCAACACATAGCACTTGAGAAATGATGACAGCAATGTCAAGTGTATTTTGCAACCATTGATTTTATTTATAGAAGGATGTGGTCTGTATTTGAGGTTAAGATAGGGCCTCATGCAATACAAATAACCTAACTGATGTTTTATATAGTACGTGACTAACTCTAGCGAGTGCAAAGTGATTCTCAACTGCACGATGGCGTGCTAATTCCTTGCAAATTGAGCAAGCATATAACAAAAACTGGAATTTTCTTATTTAGTCATGAAATCACAAGCGAGTTAATTGTTTATTTCCTTGTATTGTAAAATAGGCTATTAGTCAGACCATGTCTGAAAATTCTATAAAGAATAAACATAATATTCCACCGTAAATTTTACAATGCATGTGGATTGGCATGCGGTGATTACAATGGAATAAAAACCTTTTTAAGCAATAATCACAAATGCTAGTATATTGTTTATTCATTTGTGTGTGTATAGTGTACAGTCGTATGTATGGTTTGCTTAGAGTTATGTTTATGAACGCTATATTTGGAATATTGTTATCCACTTGGCTGAGATTGCAATCCTTATCTCACCATGTTGCCTTGAGTATTGGAAAGCAGGAGGACATGTTAAATAGGCTATTAAAATTGTAGACAGACAATTGGGATGTAATTGGTTGCCAGTACAAATTGTTCTGCAATGTTAAAATCCAAAAAGATCTTCTTTTTAATTTAATATATTTAATGGGTGTGAGAAGAAAAATTGTCAGACCCCAACAATAGTCTAACAGAACAGTTTATTTAGCAATAAGGCTGACTTTAAGGCATTATTTCCCCAGTTTATTTTACTAGTATCATTTAATAAAGGGGGTATCTATAAATATTTATTTTGATTTATATTTAAAAAAAAAAAAAGCTTATATAACATATGTATGCATTCTCTGTTTGTTGTTCTTGTCGTTTGTGTTTATCTGTCTGTTTCCTCACCAGTATCTGCCACCCTAATGCACATGGTAGCATAAATAGTCACTTATGAAATGGTAAATGCTAGTATCTCAGGCTCACTCCCAAAATATTTGGACACCACTAAACAAACAGTTCTCTTGATCATGGGTGTAGGAACTTCGGGACATAGGGAAACAAATCCTCCCTAGAAAATCTGATGTAGCTTATAGAATCTTTAACTGTTTAAGAAAGATACGAAAAACAAAACATATAGAAACATAGAAACATAGAATGTGACGGCAGATAAGAACCATTCAGCCCATCTAGTCTGCCCAATTTTCTACATGTGTTAAAAGAGGTGTTTATGCCATTCTTGTGAAAAAAAAGAAAATATTTTGTCTGTTTAAAATCGCAGAAAACTGATTGCTCTCTGAGTGAGGCTGGGACAACTATGGGCTATCCCCCAGATTTTCATTGGTTCCTACACTGATGCTCTTGATCACACCAGTGGATTTAGTCCTATTAGAAATGCAGCACTGTAGAGCATGCCTTTAGAACCCCCAGCCACCTTTAAGAAGGGATCATAAACATACTGTGATAATTTAACCTCGTGCAACTAACTGCCATGGCTCCATCAGTTTGGCACTGCAATGGTCAGTAATTGTCCCGGGTCATACCCACCCCAAAGGCTAATTCTAAGCTAAAATAATATATGTTATATTTTCCTAAAGGGTGAATATTTCTTTTTAATCTTATCTCCTGTAACATAAATAATATTCACATAAGACAGTAAAAAAAAAAGAATACAAAATAAAAAAAACTCTACACATATCAATGTATTACGAATAAATAATCTTGTAGCTAAGAAGTCAAAGAATAAGGCCACATTCTCCCTGCAGTAATCTCTCTACTCAGTACTATGTTTGTGTTCCCCAATAGATGTGTAGTGTTTCAAATTAAATTTTATGACAATAGCTTCCAAATCTGTTTCTTCTCTAGAGATGTCTCTTTCTTACGTTAATGTACTGTACCATCCCCTACCTCCCATCCATCTACCACATTATGTCCATTGCTATATGAAATGCAAGCTCTGACTTGTCAGCTTTGGAAAAAAACATTGGATTTTTCTATCGGCCCAGAACAGCAAGAGTTGAGCAGTGATATCTACAATGACATCCTAAGTGACATCTCCCAAAGGGACCTGTATTAATTGCTCTATTCCCATTTTCTGCTAATACACTGAAAGACTTCATTTTGCTCTAGGCTATTAGCCCACGTACAGGAAGGCTGTGAGAATAAAAAAAATAGATTTTTTTAATCCATTAGTTGATATATAAATAATAAAATAATAATAATAATAATTAGATGGCTCGGTGAGACAGTTGAGTGGGGTTTTTTTTGCCATTTTTTAGTTTATAATCTATGATGAGTTCAACAGGAGGTCTTAACAAGCAGACTGCTATATTTCACTGTGAGTATTCCTTCACAGATGCTATTAAAACTCTCAGGAGCTTTATATTAAAGCTTTATTATTATATTAATGTTTTATGGTAAAAGAGAATCCTGTAACTGACAACTCCTGAAAATACTGTTACTGTTCCATTCAACACCTTGTAGCTGTTGATTTGAGTTGATCCACAGAGATCACAAGGTTCTGTAGCTTAGGTCTTTTCTAAAGGGATATATCTCAAAGTTATAGCTATTTTCATGTTAGTCAGTCAGTAAAAAGCTTGATTTATTGAGAATTAACAAATGTAAAATGTACAAAGCGTACACATTTGAGAGTTATAATGTCCATTTGATAAAATCTTTGGTACATATCTATCTATATCAGCTATGTTGTCTTATTTTTGCAAGAAGCGGGTTAAACGTTAGAAACAGGAGAGTGATCACATGAATAAATATCAGATGCCTGATGTTAATTCAACATGGAGCCTTCAAGATGGCGGGGGATAATATACATCATGTGTATACATATGTTATCTAACAATAATGATGAGAATAATCATTAAAAGATTGCCCCATATAGACCACACCCAACTGTATTGTAGCCCCATGTAGCCAAAGCACAGCTAAGAGGAAAAGGGCCTTGACAGGGGTTAGGAGGCAGGCATCGGAGGAGGGAAGGAAGTATGGAGTTATGGGTAAGTAGGTTGGGATATTTAAATAGGCAGCCATTTTAAGTGAACTCACTTCTAATTTTCTACCTGACCGAGTTTTTCCCGCCCACCGTCCCTGAATATTGTTTCTAGTAGGGGATATCCCGTTTTTTCACAGCGGCGGGATAGGGAGCTGAAGGAGAAGGAATAGGCTCCCTAGGATGAACGTGACAGAAACGGAAAAACTGTGGTCATTGGTGGTTGGTAGTTTTCGAGTCCTGTCGGTGGTTCAGAACCTGGTGGGGTAGGGGTATCCGGGTATACCCCTGCCATGGTTAATTTATGTTTGGCACTTTAAGTTGGTATGTTGGGATAATGTTGGTATATGACCGTCTGAGAACGGCGAAATGCGTAGACGATAACGTAAGCACGTGAGGAAGTGGGCGGAGCCCGAGCAGCAGCCGGGAATACTGAAAGTCACAGAAAGTGGGGAAAGACATACCAGCCCAGCGGTCATTTGCCCAATATACCTTATGGTCAGTCTGAGCCTGACAGAAAGCCAAGATGGATGCACTCAGTTTAAGAAAGCCTGCTGATATTTAAAAGCTCCACTTGTTTTATGTATGTATAATTCTATGTTTTAAGTGGTGTAGGGGATACCACTTTACAGGTGTATTTTGAGCTAGTGCATTACATTCACTTCCACGTTGTGCATACTTTTTAATGTTGGTATATGTTATATATATGTGTTATTTATATGGGGGTCATTGCCTTTTTTATTAACAGAAGGATTCGGATGCGAGGGTGGAGTATGGGGGGAAATGACCCGTGTTTATTTGTTAAGTTATTTATGCTATAATTAATATATTGTTATTATTATTTAAGATTGTTTAATAAAGCTGTGGACAAATTTTCCCATATACCCGAGTGTCAGTGCGTTATTGGGTTAGGTATTTGGGAGGGTTGTCCTGGAGTCCGACTGCCCATATGGCGACTATACACCGTTCAAGGGGGTGATGTGGCTGAAACTGCTGAATTTCTTAGCTCATGATATGAGAAGGGTCATAAGCCCTTCTTGCTTTTTGGTGCTCACGTGAAGAGGGCGGGAGGGGGGGGGAGCAGGAACTAGACCTGGTATCACCTTATACTACTCATACTTGGATGACACAGCAGAAACTGATAGACACAGAAGTACTGTTATCCACTGTTAAATACGCTGCAATCGTACCAGTATGTATATATCCAGATTACTAATTGATCCAGCACACAGAATAGTATCACACCTAGGACTAAGGATAGCGTCTAACTGGATCTTAGAATGGCCGGACTTAATGTACCCAAGAATAGTCAAAATACTTGCCGAGGTCAGGGATGCAGAATGAGACACAACAATGAGGGAAAGCCAAAAGTCAAGGATACCAGAAATCAGGGAAATCAAAAGGAAGCCAAAGTAAAACAACAGAAATAATACGATCAGGAACACACTCCCGGATAACTAGCAAAGGGAAACCACGACCGGGCAATGAGTGGAAGGAAAAATGGGTTTAAATAACCCTCCTGCAAATCCGATTGGCCTTACTTGGCCTTTGACCCCAAAACGTGCGTGTGCATCTTTTGCGTGACGTCACATACACGTCAATATCATCATTACCGTGGGCGGACATGGGGCTATAATATAATGTGGATCCACAGCGGCCGGCATCCACCGATATGTTACCAAAGTCAGGCATCACGGTGCAGGACCGCTGAGCGTCACTTCCACCACTCTCAGGAAGGTAACCTTCACTACAATCTCCACAAGGAGAGGATGGATACGTGACAGTATATCTGAAACTACACATAATTATTGTTAAAAACAAGGTATTTTTCAGGCATGTTGCCCTCTCCTCTTCTTCATGGGCAGACTTCTATTGGCAGGTGATGAGTTTTTGATACACTCTGTGCTTTTTCTTTTTTTTTTTTCTTTAGCTTACACCAGGCTGCCGAGTAAGTGAGAGTAAATAGTGCTGAATCTTTAATGTCCATTATTTCTAAGTTTGATTTTGGTACTTCATAACCTCATGACCCTTTATCGTACTCATTTTCGGACCTGCGTGTCCCTTACTGTTTCTGTTTCTGTATCGTATGCATAAAAATCTTTCATAGAAACGCTGATTTACAAAAACAAAGATGGCCATGGTTCCTGACACTGTGATGTTCCCGACTATTGATTTACCATGTAAAATTAAATGCAGATTGGTTGGAGTATGATAACAAAGTAATACTAAAGATAAAGAACAATTCCTTCTGCATAGGAATGTTTGGTTAAAGCTTACTTTCCCAGTTTTGTAACCCTTCCTTTTGTAAAAAATAGTGTCATAATAATTGTGTTTTCTTGCACTGACAGTGACGATGACACATTTCCATATTCATGAATGAAGTAGTAACACCAGCGATGTGGAAGTTGTTGCGTGTCTTTAGACAAATTAGACTTCCTGCCAAAATAGTCACATAATCCTGTTTGGGTTCAACAGCCTAACACAGGCTGCAAAGTCATATACTACATGTATTTTTGGCATCAGGTGGGAATTCCCATTGTTAGTAAATCAAGTGAACCAGCTAAAACCATGATCCTTAGTTTAAGAAATCTGACTTTTGCAACAAGGGTTAGATCTCATGTGGATTTAGGCACACAGATCTTGGTTTCTCTATGGATCATTTAAATGTATTGCAACATATTTTCCATTCAAATAGTACATTATTTTGGTTTTATATGGACCTGTTATACTGACTGGCATTATCTCTTATTAGAAAAGTAGGGCTGAAAACCTCTAGTTATGTTTAGTTATAACACGGAACATCAGGACCAAGAGAATGGATAGTACTTGTCTGTCTCTATACCTGGCGAAACAATGGGAGATTGATGATGGATGTTTCATCTTTAGTTACCATCTTTATTATTGTTAATAATAGTTTTGCAGAGGAGGTTTAGAAAAGTATTTTTGAAAACAGAGGGTTTGGCAAAGGGGGGATATTTTCAACCTGTTGGTCAATATTTGCAGTCAATGTTAGTTGTTACTTATAATGTTGCTACTATTGTGATGCTGATGGGTAGATAAAGTCATTTTCAGTTCTCTGCCTTGTACATTTAGCTACTCAGTGTGTTACATAGTATATATTAAGTCAAAGTGCATATACAACTGTTGCATAAAATGTCACAGGCTATTTTTCTTAACAGCTACATAGAATGTGTTAACAGACAGAGGGCAATTGGCAGCATAATGCGATTTGTGGGCAGTGCCCGTGGGAATGTTATCTCTTGTGACGTGAATCACTTATTGCCTAGCCTGTTTATTATGACTAAATGTGCTGCAGAACCATGAAAGCATTCAGCTGTCCGCTTTCAACATATTTTAATCTGCCAGTCTGGACAAGTCATTTTAGTTCAAAGGTAGTTCTGCTAGTTTCAGCATTCCAAGTCTTTATCAGTCATTGATTATTTCTGTAACATGAGATTATATTAAAAAATATAAACCTTAAAAAAATGAGGATACATTCATATAAATAGGGAAGAATTATTAAACATTGTAGACAAGTTTAAATAAAATTCAAGATTAGTTTAAATAGCTAGCAAAGATTTATTTTATTCCTAGCTGGTATATCTAATGATTTCTGCCTGCAATCTCATGCATGCCTGCTAATTGCAATGCTTCCAATACATTATTTTTTTTTATTATTCTCTGGGTTGAATTAGCTTTTTGTAGCTCCACCCACAAATTGTTATTCCCCCCACGTACTTTTCAAAAAGAGCTGACATATATAATGCAAATATCCACTCATCAGATGGAGGTAGGTAGAATCAATTTGCATGGAAATCGATTTTATATATAATATTCAAATATGCTTTAATTTGGCTATCACAATCAGGGATGGTGCAAGGGTTTTTGACTATTCAGACAAAGATGCATTTTGCCAAACTCCCTTCCCCTGCAAAATGCATCTTCTCCTGGGTGTGTCTTAAACCTCCTTTTGAATTTCTTACCCCCTTTATGTTTTTTATCCCATCTTTTGAATGCTTACTCCTTTTTGTGTATCTTTCTCCTCTTTTGTGTCTTACATCCTCTTCAATGTATTATATCTTCCAATTTTGCCCTTTGTGATGTATTCAGTTTTCTGTGTCTCTTACTTTCCCCTTTGTGTGTCTTACTTTCCCCCATCCTGTTTGTAAATATAATTCCCTCCAGCCCTCTATGTGTGTCTTACTTCCCCCAGTCTAGTAGTCCTCAGGCATGTGGTTCTCTCCATCGATATGACCCTTTGAAATGCCCTTTTCAGTATTCTATTCAGATATCCTTGTGCCTTGAATCTTTTTCTTAGTTCACTAGCCTCTCTTACAAAAGACTCTTCACTTAGCAATTTCTCCTCGCTCTCAGATACTGGCAAAATGGTATACTGGCCTTTTGATCACGCCCAGAAACCGAGAGTGATCTGCGTGATCAATATGTTCTCAGTGTTTAAAATCCATTTCTAATAAACAATCTTCCGCATGTCATAATATTTATAATTAAAAACTTTCTTATAAGTCATTATTAACAGATACAATATGTAAATAAAAACTTACCATTTCTTAATTCTCTAGAACTTGATGATTCTATGAATTAAATGACTGTCACCATCCTAAGTGATGATTGGTCCATTCAAAATCTCCTCATCCAATCACAACCAAGATATTTACGTAAATACTGGACACAATCAAAGTCTGGTTCCCCTCTGATGAGCCAAAAGGTGAAACACACATCAGTGGACCAGGCGCTCGAACAGCTCCACTCATTCACATGCTGACTTAGACAGCAGATGGAAGGGGCTCAGGCGCTTGAACCGCTCCACTCATTCTAATGCCGACTTAGTAACCAGATGGATGTTTAAGCTGCAAAATCCATAATCATCTGATTCTTACTTGGTATAAGACACATTGAGAGTTCAGCTTATTGTTACCATAGACGGGGATCCGTGGGTGGGCGTTTATCTATCTTTAAAAACATAGGGACAGCTATTGTTAAGAGGTGCCCTCGAAGGGACAATAGGGAGATTATACCATTAGACCTATTCTACTAACATAGCCTTACTCTATGCTAGTAAAGTAATAGAGGTCCAGGCACTCCTTGGTTCAAGACAGGTACTTTATTAGGAACCACAACAGCAACGTTTCGACCCCAAAAGGTCTTTGTCAAGCTGATACATACATCAATTTTACAATATATATAACAAACTTCAAACAATCACAATTATGAAATACACTTGTAAATCAGTATCCTAAGCAAGTAGTTTAACAGCTGAAAGTAGTATACTACTTATCGGCAATACTTAATTAATTACATTAATTAGAAAGAGAGTCTAATACTTAATTGCCAAAAACAAACGAGCTTTGAAAGACTTATTAATTTGTTGATACAGGAAAAGCAATGTATATATTATTTTTATATGGATACTGACATAACATCTGTGGCAAAACCGACCTCGCCACTGGGCATTGGAGAAGACTAATTGCCAGCCTCCTGCCATGTGACTATGGCCCCTGGGATGTATTGCCCTTTAAAGACATTATTTGGGCTTATTGGATTTTGAAACACTTTTTCTGCCCCTTTGAATACATGAGAAGATATGACCCTCTCCTGTTTCTTGTCAATTGTTCTCCAGCAGGGCGTTGTCCCAGGGACATTGCCAGACCAGTTGGAACTTGTTGCTATGGTTTGATCCCATGGCGATTTGACTGTGTTTGTGGTATCTGAGCGTTGTTCGGATATAGTGAGCGCTCAGATCCAAGCTATTTGGGGATAGGTTGAATGTGGGGTTCTGTTAAGTATAATAGGAATTAAGTATTTTTATGTGTTTTTACTGTTGTTGTGAATAGAGCTATTTTCTGTATGCTGTAGGTAATTGGCTTACCACACCCAAGCCATGCTTGCAGGCGGTCACAAAGGGCTTTCCAGCTAACTTTTGACCCACTAGACCAATTTGTATGATTTTGACGTATATTTGTATTTGGAGTATGCTGATTCATAACTTTTAGAGTTTTGAATATTGTGTAAAACTGTTTATTTTCCTGCCTGTGATAATTATATTAGACCATTGTGTTCAGTAATTATATTATAGGCAGAGGGGAGGATTTTGTGTGGGAGTGTCTGAGTGTATTGTACGTATTGATTGGTTGTTCTGCAAATCCCTGCTATAATCACTGAGCTCTTGTAAGAGCTTGTTCCTGTCTTGCTCTCTGAAGGAGTCTAAGGTGGTTATGGTGTTGGCTGGAGTGCTTGGAGCCCTCAGGAAGCGCTAGGAGCATCCTTCAATGGAGGTACCCAGTCGGGGTGCCAGGTGATCCGTTACAGCACCTATAGTGGTTTAGGGGCATAGAGTGTCTCTTTAAAGAAGAAATGTCACTTCCAATGATTTTTAATTATAATGTTTTCTTATACCTATGTTTAGGAAATATTTATTTTTGAGTTGTGAAAAATAAAATAAAATGCAGAAATCCACATCTCTTTATCCTGCAACTGGCTATCTCCATCTTAGCTCTTTGATAATTACTGTTAGAAGCCCTTTGCACCTGACAGCCTGAGTTAGGCTGGAGCATTCGGTTTGAAACAAATTGCAATTCGTCCGAATTTGTGTCTATCGCTGATCGGTAGGTTGTCCGAATCCCTTAACTCTGAAGTGCTATATGGACATATCACGAAACAAACAACACTGGCAATGGACTAACAATTTTGTTTGATTTGTGATTCAAAGTTCCGTCTGTAGCTCCTAAAATAGACATGGATGGTTAATGGAGAAGGAAAGGGAAATGCCAAACACAGTTTCCTCCTGTGCAGAAGTCTAGAGAGATCTCAGATCTAAGCTATCTGGGGATATGTTGCATGTCTGTATTTTATGTAATAAATGTAACCTTGTGTATTTTATTGTATTTCACTGTCTTTTTACTGCCATGTGCTTAATGGAGTTTTGCCTCTGTCATTGGAGATAATTGGATTACTTCCCAATTATCTCCAGGATAGAAGACTCTGTGGAACTGGTTTTGGGCAGAAAAGCCATGCTTCCTTTGGTCACAAAGGACTTCGATCTATCTTTTGAACCAATTGACCAATTTGGATTATTTTGACATTTGGAGTATGCTGATTCTGAAAATGTAAGTTTTATGTGAATGTGATGTATACTTTTAAAGTTATGAATAATGTGGAAAAACTGTATTTCTCTGCCTGTGATAATTACATTAACCCATTGTGTAAGGTAATTGTATCACAGGCAGAGGGGAGGATTTTGTGTGGGAATGTCTGAGTGTATTGTACATGTTTATTGGTTGTTTTCCAAAACCCTGTGGGTGGTACTAATGTGTAAGAATGTGTATATAAGAACAATAAACCTACAGCTCTGGCTGTTCCTGCTTGACCCTCAAAACAGAGCCTTGTCTCGTTCTTGGGGGGATTTATTGTATGCTGTTCCAGTTTGACTGCTGGTGTGTAAACCTATTCATATGGTTTTTCCTATTCGACCGTTTACAGCATTTGTATGGTTCCGGTTCAGCTGTTTACGGCATTCATATGCTTCTCCGGTTCGGTGGATTGGTGTCTACAGTAGCTGCCTGTATATGTGGAAGGGGAATATCCTCTAAACGACGTTTAACCCCTTTTATGCCGGGGTGCCGTTACAACATCCAAGTGTATATAGGACATAAAATACACATATACACAACATAAATACAATATTAAGATAAGACCAGAGTATACGATTACAGAAATTTCCATTATCGATTAGAAATCCTTGATCAAAATCACAGAGTATTAATATTAAGTATCCTTAACACATAAAGCACATCAAGTTCAAAGAGTTTTCATATATAGAAAAAAGTGTGTATAAAAAGATGCCCTTAAGTAAGTTATTTCCATTATCGATTAAAGATCCTTGATCAAGATCACAAAGTATTGCTATTAAGTATCCTTACATCAAATTCACAGAATAGTTATATATAAAAGAAAGTGTATATAGAAAAATAACCTTAAATAGGCTATAACGACTCATTTGGAGTCGAAGTGTATATAATATCTGCATAATTTAAAACTTTTAAAGAGACAAAAATTCGACTATAATCAATGTAGGTGATCGCAAAGTGCAAAGTGTATAGGATTTAAACCAGTGTTAAACTGTGTTCAAATTAGATAAGTGGATATATATATATATATATATATATATACATATATATATATAGAGAAGAATGAAGCCATTGGTTATGAAATTAAAATAAATACCATACAAAATAAGAAAGTATATGAAAGATTAAAAGTGTTAATAGTGCAAACAAAGTGTAAGGAACTATAAATTAGAAAATATTAAAAAAAAAATTGCAAAAAAATAATGTCAAACTAACTTGATTGCGTTCTACGAAGAAGTAAGTAGAAGTATAGATCAGGGTGTCGCCGTGGATGTGATCTATTTGGATTTTGCCAAGGCATTTGATACAGTTCCACACAATAGATTAGTGTTCAAACTCAAGGAAATCGGTCTAGATGAAAATGCTTGTTCTTGGGTAGAACATTGGCTTAAAAACAGAGTACAAAGAGTTGTCATTAATGGTAAATTTTCAAGCTGGACAGAGGTGGCAAGTGGTGTCCCTCAGGGGTCTGTTCTGGGACCCCTTCTATTTAACATGTTTATAAATGATCTTGAAGACCGCATTGAAAGTCATGTTTCAGTGTTTGCAGATGACACCAAACTTTGTAAAACAATACAATGTGAGCAAGATATTACTTTGCTGCAGAGGGATTTAGATAGACTGGGGGACTGGGCACTCAAATGGCAGATGAAATTTAATGTTGAAAAATGCAAAGTTATGCACTTCGGCGTAAAGAATACACAAGCAACGTATACCCTTAATGGAAGCGAATTAGGGATAACAACACATGAAAAGGACTTGGGAATTGTTATAGACAACAAACTATGCAACAATGTGCAATGTCAATCAGCAGTGGCCAAGGCCAGTAAGGTATTGTCATGCATGAAAAAGGGCATTCATTCTCGGGACAAGAATATAATTTTGCCTCTTTATAAATCACTGGTAAGACCCCATATTGAATATGCTGTGCAATTTTGGGCACCTGTTCTAAAGAAGGATATTATGGCACTAGAAAAAGTGCAGAGGCGGGCTACAAAATTAATAAAAGGAATGGAACATATCGGCTATGAAGAAAGGTTAACAAATTTAAACCTATTTAGTTTAGAAAAACGTCGCCTGAGAGGGGATATGATAACATTATACAAATATATTCGTGGCCAATACAAACCATTGTGTGGAAATCTATTCACAAACCGGACTTTACATAGGACATGAGGCCATGAGTTTAGACTGGAATGAAAGAAGATTTCATCTAAGGCAAAGGAAAGGTTTTTTTACTGTAAGAACAATCAGGATGTGGAATTCTCTGCCTGAGGAAGTGGTTTTATCAGAGTCCATACAGATGTTCAAAAGGCTACTAGATGCATACTTGCAAGAACAGAATATTCAAGGATATAATCTTTCAATGTAGGGTAATAACTACTTGATCCAAGGATAAATCTGACTGCCATTCTGGGGTCAAGAAGGAATTTTTTTCCTAGTTTGTTGCAAAATTGTGCTTCAAACTGGTTTTTTTTGCCTTCTTTTGGATCAACAGCAAAAAACAAATGTGAGGTAGGCTGAACTTGATGGACGCAAGTCTCTTTTCAGCTATGTAACTATGTAACTAAGAGAGATGACAGTAGTATAATTTTAATTAAAGAGATATCCACAAAGGATATAATATAGGACTGTCATTTCACTTCAACTACAAACATAATCTGGATACTTAATAGAAAGGTAAGAATATAGATGAAAATAACACATTGATCATATAATTATGCTATTGTATTAAGGAATTATATGCTCACTATTATATTAAGGAATTTCATGTTCACAATATAAGACTGGTCAGATTATAAAATATAATGTATCTAGAATAATAACACCAGCAACAATTCCCTCAATTGAGGAATGTCTGTAATGACAAAAAAAGACACAAGATAGTAAATGAGATAAAACAGAAAAATTTTTATTTATAAGTAACCAATATTTAAAATCAAATAAAATTAACGAGATGAGGTCAAGTTCCTGATTTAAGCCCTTCGCTTACTTAAGAATACTTTGAGTCTCAGACTATGAAAGAATCTACATAAATTAATATCTAGAGCTTTGGGAGTATACATAGGACACAAATTCAAACCTTTTCCTATCACCACCAGTTCTTCACTAGATAGTTCTTTTGAAGAAAGATTAATAACTGTATCTTCTTTCTTTTCTGTGGTGCTTAGTTCTTCCACATCGATGGTAACGTTTTTACTCCTGTGGCGACCCTTTTTGAGACGTCGTCGCTTGATGTCCCCCTCGATGGGGGGGGGTTTCAACTAAAAAAATTGGTGGATTCATTGCATGATATATTTTTTTGAGATGAAGAAGAGGAAGTGCCAGCCATATTTCTCTGCTTTTTCTGGGGTTCTTTATTTCTAGCCTCTCTGTAGAATAGCCATAGGGGTTATTAATTAAACGCCATCTATATACATAGTAGCTCTAATGGTCCCAAAGTTCCCTCTGGAATTTTCCTCTTTATATTGTATTTATGTTGTGTATATGTGTATTTTATGTCCTATATACACTTGGATGTTATGTCCGTATCCATATAAAAATAATATATACATTTCTCTTTCCTGTATCAACAAATTAATAAGTCTTTCAAAGCTTGTTTGTTTTTGGCAATTAAGTATTAGACTCTCTTTCTAATTAATGTAATTAATTAAGTATTGCCGATAAGTAGTATACTACTTTCAGCTGTTAAACTACTTGCTTAGGATACTGATTCACAAGTGTATTTCATAATTGTGATTGTTTGACGTTTGTTATATATATTGTAAAATTGATGTATGTATCAGCTTGACAAAGACCTTTTGGAGTCGAAACGTTGCTGTTGTGGTTCCTAATAAAGTACCTGTCTTGAACCAAGTAGTGCCTGGACCGCTATTACTTTATTATTTTTGGAAATCTGGTGTTTGATTCCGGTTCAGCAAACACCCTGGCTCAGATTTATGGGAGTGAGTGCAGTTCCACACACTACTAAATAATTACTCTATACTAGGGCAGCTATCTTAACAGGATCATACTTGATACAATATTTAATTTGTAACTATTTGTTATACGAGGATTAGAAACTGTTGCACTCTTCCCACATCCCACGGATCTAGCTTCAGCCTGAGTGCAACCTGTGAGAGCTTTGAGTGTCTGGTTCATAACTCTAGTAGAGTTCTAGTGGATGCACACCTTTATATTGTTTTACAGTCTATGGAGCGGTAGATGTCTACTAACTATCATTTTGGTACATCAAATACTTTGATTGAATAACTCTGGCACAATTTAGTAGACCTACACCTAGATTTTTTTTTTGTTTGTTAATCTATGTTTTTTTCTTTTTTGTGTTTATCTATTTAGTTTTTGAAACTGTCTTGGTGGCTATACTTTCCCTCAGAATAATATTAGGGAATCTCACGGTTTTTAGTAATATTAGTATTAAAGGTTAAGTTTTGTTTTTTTTTATTAACTTGCTCAGTCAATATTTAACCTTAGCAGGTATTTTTCCACTCTGACCTCAGTATAGATATTGGGTACCAACTGATCTATACAATTTTACCTTTAGATACACAGGAATCTTACTGCCTTTTCTTTGTTTGTCATTATTTTAGGGGTTACCTCCCCCATTCAAAAGGATTTCTCTGTTTCTGCTCCCCTTTTCTATCTACTTGTCTTTTTTCTCCTTTTTTCTTTCATTAGCTGCTGTTTAAAAAAAAAGAACATGGGGCACAAGGGTTATGAAACGCAGTGTTTGGATTTATGACTTTTTTTTTTTTTTAAAAAGAACTTCCTCGTTGATGTTGGCATTTACAAAAAGAAAGAAATACAATTTCCTTTTATAAATCCTGCAGTTACCTCTGCATCCCCTTCATATTAAACTGACTGGGTAATATATAAAAAAAAAAACATGTTCAAAATGATCATCTTTACTTTTTTTTAATACTTTTTTTTGTTCAGCCAAAAAAAATACATATGTTTAAAGAGAAACAAAATAGGAAGATCCAAGGAGCATAAGATACATTTATATACAATGTACAAAAATACATAAGTACACACAAAATAGAAGCTTGAATCTTTCAAAGCAACATTAAAAAACATCTCGAGGTGTTATAACTTTCACTGTGTCAGAGTACTTAAAGGACCACTCTAGGCACCCAGACCACTTCAGCTTAATGAGAAGCTGCTATGTTTATGAATGGGTTAAGCCTTCCCCCAATTCCTCTAGCGGCTGTCTCATTGACAGCCACTAGAGGCGCTTGCGTGCTTCTCACTGTGAAAATCACAGTGAGAGCACGCAAGCGTCCATAGGAAAGCATTGATAATGCGTTCCTATGAGACCGGCTGAATGCGCGCGCAGCTCTTGCCGCGCGTGAGCATTCAGCCGCATGGGAGGAGAAGAGGAGGATCGGAGGAGGAGAGCTCCCCGCCCAGCGCTGGAAAAAGGTACGTTTTTACCCCTTTCCCCCTTCCAGAGCCGGGCGGGAGGGGGACCCTGAGGGTGGGGGCACCCTCAGGGCACTATAGTGCCAGGAAAACAAGTATGTTTTTCTGGCACTATAGTGGTCCTTTAACTATAGTGCCTAAACATTATTTAAATAATGTAATATAATCTCATTGTATAAATAATGCATGTGTAGTGCATCCCATTTTTGTTTTTTAATTAGAGTAATAGTCTAGCAGTTTGCGTTACACAAACACAAGCACACGCACATTTGTGACTTGTAGCAAGTTTCCTGGAAGACACAATTTGTAAGAGATGATCAAGTATCTCATTTGTCTCCCATGTTAAAGGTTAGATTAAACAACCTACTGCAGGCAGATCACCTGGTCCTTGAAAAACATAATTTGCGTGTTCCTGTCAATTGAGATCCATTAATATGTCTCAAAGTTGGGTGATCAATTCTTCAGATATCTCAGAGATGGGCACTCCTAAGCAGTCTCCAAACATTCGCCCTCTTTGTGAATTTTGTGTATACATCTGTTTATATGCATAGATTTAAGAGTTTTAATTCTATTTTTCAACTTCTATTTCTAAAAAAAACATATACAGTGAAAAAATCAACATCCCAAACCTGCGTGTACATATTGACAGATCAGTTTTAAATCTGAGTGCCGTGTGAACCACTATACTTAGTTCTTCTATCCCCACACACAATTCAATGCCGTCATTGATGGGAATATAGAATATATTAGAGAAAGAGACAGAGCTTGTGGAACAAGACTAAATTCCCCTGTGTGAAAAGACTATCTTGAAATCAATCATAGTATGTGACATCCAGTAAGCAGAGCATAAAGTATGACATTTCCATTTAAATCCATTTACAGTAATGTATAAAAACACAAATGCATAAAACACAGACTTGATAAACCTCAGAAGATGTGCCGACTAAAAATGTCCCAGTTTGTGGCAATACTTTGTGCATTCCAAACAGAACTCTATTTATGTACCCTTTACAAGCTACTAACATTCTGATGGCTTCCAAACATGCCTGCATAGTGCAAATATTTATTAACTACAGCAAAATGCATTTTTTAAACAGTGTATAAACAAACTCAAAAAGTCTATAGGATTCCCAAAGAGAAACAAGAATGGCATTATAAAGTTCAGCCAGAGATCAAGAATGGTAAGCTATATACATCATGGCCCAAGTGGAAAAGGGACTGTTGATTTATTCCTATTGTCTTTCAAATTGCTTTATTGATGACTTAGTTAGTCCCAGACTCATGGATACAGGTAGTACATACATAAAAATATGAAGAAGAAAAAAATTCAGATATCCAAAGATAGGCAGATGTACTGTAATTATTATTATTATTATTGGAATTTATATATCATCAGCTTATTCCGCAGCACTTTATAATATCATAACAATATAATGTAACAATAAATTAGACAATTACAAATTGTTACAGCAACAATAGGTTGGCAATATGCATAGATTTATAGGTTGATAAGGACCCTGCCCAAAAGAGCTTACAATAATATTATACAGAATCTTCTTTCAATTATCATCCAGGATTTATAGAAAAATAATAGAGAGTGTACTCTGGTGCAAGTTATTTGCGAGCATGCAACAAGTTCACCTGAAAGTGAAACCTTCGATGGTTAATTCACTAAACCTAGAATTGTTGCTAATTCACAGTGGAATTGAAACTTTTATCCAAAGCATGCAGCATTGGAAAAAAATTCCATCATAACTATTTTGACTTAAATGTTTCCATTGCTTCTTGAATTCATGACTGTTCCTATTTTAGGGACCAAGCCTCACACAAGGCATTTACATAGTAGCAACTGTCAGAAAGTCTCCTTGAAAATAAATCATCAATAAAACCAAGATAAAAATGTAACTTTATATGTTTTTTTTTTGTTATTTTGTGTGCATTGTTGTCAGTTAGCATCAATTCCCCATTATTCAATAAACTTTTCAACATTTCTCTGTAAGCTAAAACTAGAATTGTCAAGTCTTAGTACAACACGTCTGGAAAGGCAAATGCTCTTCTCCAAAAGCTTGCGATTCTGTATTACAGGGATATTCACCCATTGTACAGCGCTACGCAATCTGCTGGTGCTATATAAAACTTCAAATAATAATAATATTTCGCTAAAGTGTTGATTTCAAATGTTAGGTGAAAATAGCCAAATTGAAAACATAGCTAATCATACATTTACGGAACACTTTGAATTTCTGAAAATTCATAGTTTAGTTTTTACTTTTATTAGAGAAGTATCGATGTAGTCTTCCCGTTAATAATTATCTTTTCATTCATGTTCATTTGGAACCTAGGAAGACAATGGGAACTCCCCCTCTAGTCAGGTTTACCTTTTTATAATTTAAAACTGTACAAAATCCAAAATACACACATCTTACTACGGAAATTATGTTTTATTATGTCATAATTATTTTGAAAAAAAAATCTAAGTAGTTTTGAAACTATAATTTCCAGTATTTCTAAATATGCAGAAATTCGGAAGTGGCTTTAGAAAAAAAAAATATTGTTTCCTATAATTTGTCTGTTTCATATTTCTGTTGAAGCCATATGTTGCTTAAATAAGAAAGAAAAAAAAGAGAGAGAGAAAAAAAAAACAGAAACAAAATTTTGCGTGAACTGAAATGTTTTACCACAATATTGAAAATAAATGATGGTCCTCTATTGTTGAAATAAATTGGTATAATTTGTTCTATAGAAATCTACCATTTATTTTTTATTACGATTATATCAATTCAATGCCTGGAGGTAATGCACGTGCAGCCTGCAACATAATTTACGAGAGCAATGGATTTAAAATACTTTGTAACTTGCCTTGTTGGTCCTAGATAGGGTCTCACACAAACATACAAAATAAAGTCCTGCGCTCAAACTCTCACTACTCTTGGACGGCAGCAATGATTGAAGTACACATCAGCCCCAATACATACAATAAAGCCAAAGAAAAAAGTTACTTGCGCACTATCCCAAATCCCTATGCACATTTAAATAACTGGGGTTTTTTTTTAGTATCACTCCAATGGCCATTCAATCGTAAGCTCATCTGCCACATCAAGACAAAACCTTACGTCCTCCGCTTACAATTCACCTTGCAGGAAGCAACATTTTTCTTTGGTTTTTATTGTATGTATTAAAGTCTCACACAATTTTTAGCTCAATTGTGTCGATTTGCAGGAACACATGCCTTTTATATATAAAACTGGTCCAACCCACCAGGGCAGTTTAGAAATCAAATACCAGTAGATCCCCCATAAAGTTTTTTGTGATATTGATTTGTCAGCTCTGGTGCAACCATAAGGTGGTGCAGGCATTAGTCTTAGGGCACACCAGTCTGGCGGGACACAAAGTCTTTTTCTGTAGTGTGGCTGGGCAGATCATGGTAAAGGGTCTTCTTCATACTCTACCCTGTCTGGAAGGAAGCTGCTTGCTGAGAGCAATGAACAGCTTCCTGTCTGACTGGTTATGGAGCACAGAAGTGGGCGAGGGGAGAGACACACAGAGGGGATGGGAAGGAGAAAAATAGACACACAAAAAGAGGCTGTGGGAGGAGAGACATGCAAAAGGAGCTGGGGAGAAAGAGACATACAGAGAGGCTAGGGAAAAAGAGAAAGAGACACAGAGAGGGGCTGGGGAAGGGGAAAAAAAGAAACAGAGAGGGACTGAAGGAGAAGTTATGCACAGATGGGAATACAAAGGGGGGGTGTAGGAGACACACAAGGGGGGGAAATGGGACACACTGACACACTGAAGGGAGTAAGACATTCAAAAGGGGTTAAGATACACACCATTCAAGCTGCATTTTTATTGTGGGGGTGGCAAAATTTATTTTACTTGTATAGCCACAGGTCATTGAACTGACCCTGGATTTTGTCAAATTTTATTAGACATTAAATAAAAATTTGATGCTCATGAAACATGCTGCTCATGATAAGACAGAAATTACAAAACACGTGTAATATTTAGAAACTGACTATGTAAATAGGTACTTTTTTTTCCTGAAGATGGATTTCCAAAAGAAGCAGGCAGAATAGTTTAACTAATAGTTTAACAAATAGAGATGCACTACTTATTGCTCTAGTGCTGAAATGACATCCTTGACACTGAAAATGTTTGTGATCTGTATTTCCCTTTTTAATTCTCACTCACTTTCTTCTATCTAAAAATAAATATACCAGTTTCAATACCTTCTTTAACGTGGCCGACAAATATGGTAAAAAAGAATATTCTTGCTATTTCGAACATATTTTTGAAAAGCAAACAATCTTTATGGAACCGGACTAATTACGGAATTTGTACGATGTAAAAATGAGAGTTGCATTATTTTCATTTTGTTTGCTTATTTTTATTCTTGTGTATTTTGTTGAAATATTGTTCTTTTGGGGGGAAAGCATGTGGATCCAATCTAATGACAACGACTTTTATGAGTTGTTTCAATGCAGGTGGCTTGTAATGTTCTTATGTGGTTTGCATGTACCAATAGCCAAACAAATTTGTGGGACATTTCCATCTAAATTAGACGTTGCTTATGTTTAGCCTCATTGTAACATACAGGAAATCTTGATATATAAAGACATTTATTGTTAAATTACCAGGAAACAAGAAGTGGGGTTAACTTCAACAAGCATAAGCCTTAATGTGTGATGCATTATTTGGCATGATAGAAGGCTTTTGTGGAATAAGTGATTTTTGTTCGTTAGTTTGTTCTATAATAGTCGTGTCTCTCTCTCTCCTCTCATACATTACACAAAAAATACTGTAATCTCAATTGTCGGTCTCTAGCTACAGGTTTTTGAACATATTAATGTGATCTAATTCCAACACTGTCACCTCACATTTGATTCTGAAATCACAGTAAGCATAGTGTTCTTCTAATAAACATGTCGTGCCAACCTTTTACCACAAACTTCTTCTTTAAGTGCTATGAATAACAGTGGAGTTTTGCCTGTTTCCCAATTTGATGTAATGTTGTGGCAAAAGTTTTAGGCTTGTAGCTAACAAAATTTCCTGGTTGATTTGACTTGCATCGTTTTTGCTGCAGCGATTTAGAATCCACCTGACATGACTGTTAGTTTATGTATGAATATTTATTTAGGGCGTGTGAGGGGTTGATTGATTGAAGCTGAACATCTGACGGTTTAAACTGGAAATATTCATTGCACGATTCTGAGGTCAAGAGTATATGTCGTCTTTCAGGATTCATTCGTTTTTTTACAGAATCCTTGATCATGGACATTGAAGTTTGCTTAGTGGATTGGAAGCTGATTTTTCTGCTTCATCAATGTATATACCATTAATAAACACAGACTTCATTTCCAACTACGTTTTATGGATTATTCTCTGGTTTATAAAGGATCTCTTTTGGTGTCTGACATGGACTTACATCAAGGAACTGTTACTTCATATGTCCTATTTATTCATTTCTATGACGTATGACACAGACTGGATACAATTGAGAATTTCCCCATTGCATAACTCCTGATCAAACCCTTGGATAAGCTATAATTTAACAAAATTCATCTAGAGTGCATTCTAGATTTTGATATTCGTTTTAGTCTGAACTGCAATTTGCCCGAAATTGGAGCCGATTAGTGATTGGCTGAATTTCTGATCTTAAAACCAAAATATATCTGAATCATGAGCAATCTAAACGCGTAATGCGTACATAAATTCTCCTAATTTCTTGTCCTGATAAGTCACAGTTCCATTGTTGGGCTGACTGGTATGAAAAATGAGAGGTTTGGGATAGCGTTTTATCTCGATGTTTTAAAGGCTTGAAGTCAATGTTTTCTATTTCTTTCAGTTTTATTTACCAAAGTTGGCCTGTTTTTTTTTTTTTTTAGGTCTTCAGTGTTTAGTCTTCTCTAGAGCTTATGACTATTCAGCTTGTCAGAACACAGTAGAATAGAGAACTAAATGTAAAAATATTTTATGGTTCCTTGTTCCCTAGCCAACAAGTTGATTCACCACCCCTAAGGTGACACTTGTTAGCCTCCCACAATTTTATACCCCCCCTATGTGTGTTACAATAATCAGATCTAGTATTATGACTCATTGTCATCCTTAAATAGTTTGTGCTGTCTACAAATTTTTAGATCTTTCAAATCCTGCATTTACAGAAAGCCATTCGGCTGCTAAAAAGATGTGTGATGTGTAATATATGACACGCTAGTTTTATATTTTTATAACTACCCCCTGGAAATTCAGAGTTAGTTCCCATTACCTCTTCATTTGCTTGAATATAAACTGTGTTTGATAATGTGTTTAGAATAAATAAATAAATACAGGGACTGCAGGAAATAAGTTCCCCAGCATTTAAATTCCTCAGCTCTGTAACAAGAGCAGCTGTTTTGTCTTCTACCACTGGCGGCTTTTGAAGTCAAACAAAGAATTTGCTTTGTAAACAAAACTTATGAAAAGGCAGATGCTGAATAACTTGAGTTAAAGAACTGATTACTAAAACAAGACTTAACATGTAGGCATGATTCTGAGAATGTAATTATGATATCGTTTTTATAGCGCTGCCTTTAGTGCTGATGTTGATTACTTGATATATAGTTTTCTAATGAATTCTGATGATTTTAGAACATGTTCCAGCAATATGTTTAAAACCAACATTGCACATTTTATTAAAACACAGTTTTTCGCAGAAATCCTTCACCTAGTGCATCCAGGTATAAGGTTCCACTAGGCATTTAATTCCAGTCAGGTTAACTAGGATAACCTTGAACCGTTCTGTGCTGCAGTTGAGAGCAACTTATAACAATACAGAGCCTGCTGTCTCTCCCAGTTTGAAAGTGAGTCCATCTGTTCTCACAAATCAAAAAAAAAGTGCACAATATGGATGTTCTAACACCTGCAAATGGTCTCTCCTCTTTCTCCATCTCATTCATATGGGGTGGAGACAAGAGTTAACATACTACACAAGGTGCTGTCCAGTCATCTGATCTTAATAGCTAAAGAGTAGAGAATAAGAGAATTATTCATGCTGTGTTTTAACTGTAAAATAAAATAAAATAGTACAATGGCAAAAAAGTAGACCAATTAAAAAATAATAACCCAGACCTTTAAGATGTAGACTCAAGCCTCAAGAATAAGGTCATCTACTGGCAAGGACTTTCATATATGTCCCACTCCCTGTCTGCTTGAAGAGCCACTAGCAGGCCAGTCAATCACAGTCTACTAAAGACCTCTTCAAACTGATAAAAAAAAAAGCATTCATAACACTCTTCAAAAAAACCATTGATGCTTGAGTAGCTCTTCATTCTTGAGCCCTTCGGTTAACGGAGAAAACAAGAACTTGTAGTAATGGTCCTATAGGAGTCCAAATATAACAATAACATTTATTTTAATCCCTGTATTGAAAATATATATATTTTTTTAAAATAGGCATAGCCTGATATATTAAGCACCAGCGTGAATTGTATTTAAGAAGCACTTTATTAAGTTTACTTTGGCCTTTTCCTATACCTATAGCAGATTACCCATGAATGTATTTTTTTTAAATACTTTTTTTTAATAACAGGATTCCATTTCTTCTGGGTAAAAAATAGACTTTTAATCACCAGTGAGTTAAAGCTTCCAGGCAAGATGACTGGACATCACTGGTCCAGTGTATGGTGCCATGTGGTTATTAAATCCAGAGTTATTGGGTACCCTCCAGACCAATGTCAAGATGCTATCCTCCAATTGATTTTTAAAAATGAAAAACGTATTAAATGGTCACCAGATTCTCTGTGGCCCTGACCAAATACACTAGCTGTTTCTAGTTGATGATACACATTTAAAGCCTATAAAGTCCCCAACTCTTTAAGCACAAGTCATTTTGTATTAATCTCACCTTCTCATTGCAGAGTGAAGTAAAACGTAGAATTTTAACTAGGTTTACTTTACTCTGTAGCAAATCTATCATTCTTGCTCATTCACTCAAGGGTACATCATCACCACTCATTCATGGCTATCCACAGAAAACCTCCAGGCCATTATCTGAATAGGCACTGTCACTATTCGGCACCATTTGAATTAAATGCTGCAAAATAAAAAAATTCTAACTATTCACCATTTAGTGGTTTTTGTTTATTAGTATGATTATACAGAGTTTTGTTTTTGTTTTTTAACTTGATCAAACTAATTAATATCTAACTTTTGTTGTACCAACTACAAAAAAAAAAAAAAAGTTTTCTTGAAGATCTGGATAATGCTTAAGTGTTTGAATATGGTATATATTATTTTTAACACACACATAAATGTCACTGATATACAGCATCACTTAAATGAAAGACAAGATGTATAGATTGTGTATGAGAATGGTATATATCATTTAGGTACCTATTAAGAGCTATCTATTAGGGATTCTACTTGGGATTTAGTGGGATAGACTCTCTTTTCTGGCTAGGAAAATCTCCTTTGGATGTTTAAAAAAATACACCACTGGATCAGAGTAGGGCAAAATTTAATTGACCAGTTGCCCATTTCTACAACATTCCATTCATTAATTAGTCATGCACAGTATACCTAGAATCCAAGGCTGTTTTCGTCTCACAAGGGAAGCAAGTTTCCATTAGAAACGGCTTTAACATCACAGCTGTAATAAAATGACTTCCTTTCGAACATTTTATAGTAACTGAACGAACAAAAATATTACACAGGGGTATGTCATATATGAGACATTTTTATTATACTATAGTTATCATTTTTTTATTATGATATAGTAAGTTATCATGATGTGTGTTATTCTAACTTGTATTTAATTTCTTTCCTTTGAGCTTTAATATGATATGGTATTAATTTGTAACCTTTTGTCTTTTATATTTATCACTCAAACTGTTTCTCCTGGGGGCTGGAGAAGCAAAAGGTTAACAAACACCTAATAAATATTTCGACATTTGACCAAGAGTTTGTCTCTTAGAATAGCTACAGACTAGCAATTTAGGAAAACTTTGTTGGTTTACGTTTTGTACTGCACTGTCAAAGTCTAAACAATAAAGCAACTGCAGAAAAAATCCTTTAAACTAAAGAGTTTATAATTAAATAACCACACCATCTGTAATCTATTAGCAATAAATGGTCAGGACAATTTAAGCTCTAGTCATTGAGAAGTAAATTTGTCATGTTACATTCTTTCAGTAATTGTAAAAACTCGGTACTATTTAGTCCTCATGATCAGCGTGGGAAAAGGGATATATGTAATTTTTGTCTGCAAACCCCAGGTGGTTATAAGAAGGATATTTTCATTTCTTGGCGTCCCGCAGCTGAGATGATCGAACATTGTGGTTTGCGGGGTATTTTTGAAACATGTATCTGAATATGAAGCATGAAAGCATCTATATTAACTCTTGAGAAACAAGAATGCTGTAAACAGATTATTCTTTTTTTCTTTAATACTTAAAAGGACACTATAGTCTTAAGAACAACTCCAGCTTAATGTAGTTCTTGTGTCTATATCCTGTCCTTACAGGCATGTTGATGTAAAGTGTCTACATTGCTGCCTAGCAACACTCAGACGGCCGCTAGAGGTGCTTCCTGTGTTAGTCCTGCACAATGTGCAGCACTGACATTCAGAGACTACACACTCCACATGAAGGCGCTGAACGTTCCTCATAGAGATGCATTGATGCATGCACAATTAGTCTCCTATGGCAAAGCAGTGAATTGGCTTAGATCATCAGAATTGATGATCTCAGTCAAGGAAGTGGAGTGTGGGTGGAGCCACACAGGACCAGACTCACGCAGTGATGTAAACTGTAAGTAAATGTTTTTCCCTGGGGGCAGGGGGTTAGGTGGGTCGGCGGAATAAATACTTTTGTATTCCTGACTTTATAGTTTTCCTTTAAAGCAGGCTTCCCCAAACTCAGACCCTCCAGATGTTGCTGAACTACAACTCCCATGATTCTATGAATTAAATAGTTGGCTGAGAATCATGGGAGTTGTAGTTCAGCAACATCTGGAGGGCTGGAGTTTGGGGAAGCCTGCTTTAAAGGGTTACTAATTGGCACATAAATGTATTATCCCAAATGTGTACAGTTGTCAAAAGGTGAGAACAAATGTTACACTATTTTAAGGATGGTAAATATAAGTTTACCTGTTTTAACACTTTCTGAATATATAGACAGTGATGTAGGAAAAAGGGGTGAATAGATTATGGAACATGACATATTTCTATGTGTTTTTTTGTTAGAGTGGCTCTGTAACCATTAAGCACTTTTTATGTAGATAACATCTTAATAAAATACTCAGACTGACTATGTTGGAATTTCAATGAAATTCTAACACAGTGAAAAGATTTTATAGGACAAATAAGTACTACATTAGCTTTATGGAGACTATAACAATCTAGCAGGAACTAAAGAAAGCAGGAAAATCACCTTTAGAGGTCTTGCAAAATATACAAAGCCCCCCCTCCCCCTCCCTCTCCTGAAGGAGACAGAACCATTTTAAGGTCATTTGTGTAATATAAACATTGTGTAAAAGTGTGTTGAATATGCTGAGTGGGGATAGTTGTTCACACAGTGTTTCTACTGAGTTGTGCATTTTTACTGGTGACTAGATAATATATAAAGTTATATCAGTTTTTTTTAATTTGACTTTTTTAATGACTTTTTTTACGATTACATGAAAGAAAAAAATAACTACAAAAAGGCTGCAGGTCATAGTAGTGATAAATGTGTACATTGCATTTCAGCATTTAGCTGCCATTTGTTCTTAATTAGACTTGGGCACAGTGAAAATGTGTTCATCTGAAGGAATTCGTCCTAAAACAAAAATTATTGTCTCTGTGAATTCTGGTTTCATCCATGTGGTGCTTTGTTCTGGACAAATTTCAACCAAATATGATGCGGACTAACCAAAATGGCAAGAAAGTTGCTCAATCAATGTACTGCAAAATACAAATATAATGTGTATATTTCGCACTTTACTCATAGGAGTAAAAAAAAAACCTATATTCATATATTTATGTATTGTATATCTAATAAATATAAACTATATAATCATTGATTTTTTAAATGTTTCTTACCTCTTTTCCTTCCTTCTACTGGTCACTTTTCATTTGATTTGCAATTAAAATTAACATTTAGTGGCTATCTCCTAACCTAACCTTGATCATCTTTTTTTTAATCAATCTTTTTTTGCACCACGGTCGGATCTACAAATCACAAAACAAATTAAACGACTTTGTCCATTGTCTGTTTAATTTGTTTCATTATTTGTCTATATAGCCTCCTCTTTCCGATGATCTAAAATACTCTATTTACACTAGCTATGGTATCCGTGTTTTTCTACCTTTGAGTCCCTTGATCCTAACCTGTAGTTATACATATCATTAGGAAGAATTACAAACCTTTCTTTGGGTTGTAGTTCTGAAACAGCATTCATAAGCTGAATATGATAACTAAACTGCAATGCTCAAAAAGCCCTGTTCCGAGTCCAAGCAGAGTTGAGGCTGTGCTGAGAGCGTTGACATCTGCTAGTCAGTCCCTCACAACTATTTCCAAAATTTCAGTGTCAAATATGCTCTCAATTGGTCAAGATACCTGGATGATGGCAAAACATGTAGATTTGCAAAATTTGAAGGAAATTTTATATTTTTATTAGTTTACAGCTTGTTTATTGTGGAATAATTTAATGCATTATCTATACAATACATTAAAAGCTAGAAGGTCAAGTGCATCTTTCAGTATATGCCTGCCCAACAGGAATATCATTTCAATTGGTTAATACTCTCATGATTTCCCATATTGGTCTGTAAGGGAAGTAAGGTTAAATGGGCAGTTATGTTTGTAAGTTTTTGCAAATATATTGAACACTCTCATGATTATGCACCAAATTCCAAATATATCCAGCCAAAACTGTAAAGTGTGACTTTTAGAGGAAAAAATCCCGAGTTAATTTTCACAATGTATCGGTCTCCAATTTTAGCAAGACAGTTATCAAATGGAAACAAATTTAATTCTGTATTTTACCCACTCTGGATGGCTCCAAATACTTTAAATCAAAGCCAAAAGCTGTTATCGCATTCTGAATTTGCATATGATCAGTTTAAAAATAAAATAACTAGAACATGTAATAAACCAAAACTAACTGACAACTGATATCAACTAATCTGTATGAAATTTACAGCCAATCAGACAGGAAATAATGAAGCCGGCAATAAATTAATACATTTAAACAAATGTGACGGAACGCCACCCAGTCATTCTACTCTTAACCACGTCACCAGGTGCCTCATGGTTAACAGGTAGTCCAGGAACCATGGTCAGCTGGTAGTCAAGGAACCCTCTGCCCTTCTTTCTCAAATTATTCATTTATTTTCCTCATAACATTTTGCCTCCTGGCTCCTTACATGGCCAGTAGCCAAATATCACATATTTAAAATGCTTTGCCTGCAAACAGCAAGTGAATTTATTTTTTTAATGTCTATTGCAGAGCAGGATTAACCATGAGGTGACCTTAGGCAGCCGCCTAGGGCAAAGAATTTGAACAAAAGTCTGAGAAACATGAACTTGATTTTCCTCACTCAGTATGCCTAGGGCTCTGTGAAATCATAATCCTAATCGATTGGAGTAAATTCTGTGATATTTCAGTTTAATAAACAGTTAAATCCTATACTTTGTATAAGGTTTAAACCAATTCCAATCTTTTTTTTTTTTTAGCTAATGTTGCTCTGATTTAGATATGCACGCCAAATGCTATTTACCGAATTTTCATCTAGCTAAGCATCCTGTTTGCAATTGCAGGAAAAAATCAAATATTCTTAACTGAGTTTTGCTAAAATGTATTCAAAATTTAGTGAGTAACTTTTCATAAAAAGAAACAGGAATAGAGAATCTTCACAGACAATACGTCATGCAAAGAAAATGATTGATGCTCCTGACATTCATCAGATTAAGGAGCAATAACTAAGGAAACAAAAAGAGAAAATTCATATATTAAGCGTATTTTATTATACAATCCGATGTACAGTAAGGAAGTTTATTTAAAATAAGGAGAACTATCTTGGGGCAAGAGGTCATGCTCTAAAACTATTGGATGATTCCATTAGTCATATGAGGAAGTTCACAGTAAGGGCATTTTATACTTATAGCAGCTCTGTCACCTCAAGGGTCATTGACGTTGACTGCATGGCTGGGTGTCCGGTGGCCATAGGGTGCAGGCTACGGGGGGGTCAGAGGGGGCCATGGTCCCCCCCTACATCATGCTGTGCCCGCCATAGTGCCCCGTCAAATGCAGTGCCAAATGTATCAAGGGGTGTGCGAGCACAGTTCACACAGGATCGGCTGCCCAGGTGGAGGACTTCATTATTCTCCACCCCGGATTATGAAAAAAAAACACATTGTGGCGGGGGCGGGGCTTACCATGCCACAGGGTGGGACCAAATAACATCGGAGGTGGAGCTAAAGCGCCCAGAAGACGGGGGTAACTGTAGCACAGGAAAGGGGGAAGGAGTACTTGCTTCCCCAACATCTACAGTAGCTGCACTGCCTCCACTTCTCCCTTCCAGCCCATAATGGACAGACGTAACTGTGTGTGTAACTGTGTCTGCTTGTGTGTATGGCTGTCTGCCTCTGTGTGTGTGGCTGTTTGCCTCTGTGTGTGTGACTGTCTGCCTATGTGTGTGTCTGACTGTAACTGTGTGTGTGTGTGACTATAACTGTGTGTATTTGACTGCAACTGTCTGTGACTATCTATCTCTGTGTGTGTAGCTGTCTGTCTCTGTGTGTGTGTGTGTGTGTGTGTGTATGTCTATCTGTGTGTGTGACTGGATGCCTGTGTGTGTGTGTGTGTGTGTGTCTGTCTGGCTCTGTGTGTGTGGCTGTCTGCCTCTGGGTGTAGCTGTCTGCCTCTGTGTGTGTGGGTGTGTGTGTGGCTGTCTGACTCTGTGTGTGTGGCTGGCTGTGTGTGTGACTGTCTGCCTATGTGTATGTGTGTATGTGTGTGTGACTGACTGCTTGTGTGTCACTGTAACTGTGTGTGTGACTGTAAGCCTGTGTGTTTGATTTTTCGCACAGGGTGCCTAAAGGCCTAAGGCCAGCCCTGGCTGTATCTATCCCAAAATGACCGCATAGACATCCTCGGTGCTTTCTCCTGTCATGGAGGAAGCAGTTTATGGACCCCTAAAGCGGGCGGCTATGAGCACATAAGAGGCGGCGAGGGAGCTGTAATCCTCCTGCTCTGATCCCTCGCGCACCGTCTACTGATGTCTCCCTGCATCAGTAGACGGTCCGCGAGGGAGCAGAGCAGGAGGATTACAGCTCTCTGACCGCCTCTGATGTGCGCACAGCTGCCTGCCTCACAGCTGCCCCAGTGGACCCCAGGGACAGATCCACTTCAGTTCTCCCAAAGGTAGGGAGGCTGGATGGACAAATTGAAATAATAATATTAGTAATTTGAGAGTGTGTGAGAGATAATGTGTGTGTCTGTTAGTTAATGTTTGTTTTTGTTTGTTTGTGTGTATGTGTGTGTCAGTGAATGTGTGAGTGAGTGAGTGTGTGTCTGTCAGTGAATTTGTATGTGTCTGTCTGTGAGTGTCTGCCACATCAGTGATAGTCTGTGTTTGTCGTATAGCTTGGTTGCTACTTCTAAGTGCTGATTCAAAGTGTGTGCTTTGAGATATTCTGGAGAGTTTTACAGATTCTTCAGCTGTCTAAGATTTTGCTAAGATTTTTTTTTTACTGTTACAGGTAAGATTCATTTGTAGGGAAAGGTTACTGATTGCACAAGGTTTGATTTCCTGTTGTTAATTGGTAAGGCATTTGATTTGATTAGCTAGGTGTTTGCTATTTATTGCTGGTTAATTAGCTATTGTTTTCAAATAAGCAACGGCCTACCCAGACAGGCTCAAGCAGGGTAGTGGTGTTGTGGAGACAGGCTCAGGCACCGAGTGTAGTGGTATTGTGGAGACATTCTCAGGCAAAGAGTGTAGTGGTATTATGGACACAGGCATGGAGACTATGGTGAGGCCTAATAGAAAGCAGTTGTTGTGGGGTAGGGATGTGCATGGGCAAAAAATCTGGTTCGGTTCGGACTTCCAAAATTCGGAACTTATTCAATGCGAGACTTCGGCAATTCGGAACTTCGGCAATTCAGTTCGGCTTGGCACTTCAGAAATTTGGGACTTCGGCAATTCGGGAATTCGGGACTTCAGCACTTCGGGAATTCAGGACTTCGGCAGTTCCCTAACCGTACTCCTAACCCTTACCCTAATCCTAACCCTACCCCTAACTCTAACCCCTAAACCTACTCCTAACTCCCTAATAGGGTTAGGGATAGGGGTAGGGTTAGGGGTGGGGTGAGGGATTAAGGGTGGGTTTAGGGCTAAGGTTAGGAGTAGGCTTAGGGGTAGGCTTAGATTCCTGTCATAATTTCCTTAATTTTCCCTCTCTCTCCTGTTTTGCTGTAAATACTGAATAAAAATATTAATTGAGGCAGTCAGCTAGACCTTTATCCGCTTCTATATACCTTCCTGCTTTTGTGTTTAAGCTAACTGATTGTTGTTTTACTTTCATTTTCTCATTTATGTATCTAAAAAATGTTGTGTCCCCTTTTTTTACTGGCTGTGCTATTTTCTCTTCTTTGTGTGATTTGGAAGCTCTTATAATTTGCTTAGCCTCTTTCTGCCCAATCGTATAGATCTGTCTATCTTCCTCACTCTGTTTTTTTTTTTATAATTACTAAATGCTAACTTTTTGGTTTTTTTACTATTTTGGCCACATCTGCGGAGTACCACAGTGGTTTCTTAAATTTTTTGCTCTTACTGAGAAGCCTAATGCAATTTTCTGTTGCCTTCACTAGTGCAACTTTTAAATAATCCCATTTCTCTTGGACTCCATTTAAACTGCTCCAGTCTGATAATGACTCTTTTACACATATTCTAATTTTAGAAAAATCTTTTTTTTTTCTATAGTCTAAAACTTTTGTTTTTGTGTGGTGTGACTCAGTCACTGTTCTTATAGTAAACCACACTGACTGATGATCACTGGATCCTAAACTTTCACCTACAGTAATATCTGATGCCAAATCTCCATTTGTTAACACTAAATCTAGTATGGCCTCTTTACGAGTTGGCTCCTCAACGACTTGTTTTAGAGACAATCCCAGTAGGGCGTTTAGAATATGTGTGCCCCTGGCACAAGCAGCTATTTTGTTTTATGGGTTTGCATCAGGAAGATTGAAGTCACCCATGATCATAACTTCCCCCTTCATTGTCATTTCAGCTATTTCATCAACTAGTAGATTATCTAACTCTTCTAGTTGTCCTGGGGGCCTATAAATCACACCTACATGAGTTACTGTGTAATTTCCAAATTCTAACATAACCCACACGGACTCTGTTCGCCTCACTAACTTTTACTGATTTTATGCTATCCTTCACATACAGGGCCACTCCTCCCCCTTTCTTGCCTCCCCTGTCTTTTCTATATAAAGATTACCCTGGTATTGCTATGTCCCAGTCATTTTTCTCATTATACCATGTCTCAGTAACAGCGACTAAATCTACTATCGGTTGCCATTATTGCCACAAGTTCATGGATCTTATTCCCTAAACTGCAAGCATTTGTAGACATGACTCTAAGCTTGTAATTTTTTAACACACTTGCTACAGGCACCTTCTGTCCTTGTTTTGGCGGGCAATTGGATTGATGTTTTATCACCCTTTTGCCTCCATCCCCACTCCCTCCTAGTTTAAATACATCCTAGCAAAACCTCTGAACTGCTCACTGACAACATTTGAGTGAGCACTTCCTGTCAGTCCGGCTGGCAGCCGGGTACAGGAAACAGAAGCTTCTGTACCCTGGTCCGCGCCAACCAGCCACGCTACATTGAGTGACTAAATCTGGCGCCCCCCCCCAGGCCGGTGTGCCCTAGGCAACTGCCTAAGTCACCTGTAGGATGCACAAGCACTGGTTGTTTCCTAAACCACAGCTATTTAGCTGGTTGTTTCTTAAACCACAGTGAATTGCAAGGTTTAGCCCTAAATATTCAAATGGAACAATTCTTCAAGTCAGCCATGTTTCCAGCTTTGCTGTTATGGCCTTATATTTTATATTTCCCAGTGAATTCCTGACAATTTGTGGTTTAGTGAATATTCCTCGCAGTTTTATTACATTTTTTTTGAGAAATGAAAGACATTTGAATTTGCTAACATTTCAGCATTGACAATCCACAATACCTTTTTTTTTTACCCTGTGACAGAGTCCTGGAACAGACAGGGCACACATAACAACATTGGAGGACTTGAAATGAAAACAGTGTTTTTCTTTCTCCTCTACTTACTTTCTTCCCTAATTATCTCGGCATCCATGAATATATTTCATGCAAGCTGTGAGGAAGTCTTTGTTGATTGAAATGTGAAAACATTTTTAAATGACAGCAAGGGCAGAGATGGAATAATTGTCAGTGAACCAAGATGGAGGCACACAGAGTTAAATACGGTGTGGAATTTTACATTTTATTTTACTTTATCAAACATACACCATTATTTACATATGTGAGAATTCAAAGTATATTTAGAGTGAATTTCAAATTTAAGGTCAAAATAGTAGAACTGGAAAAATTCTAGTCAGCAATTCTTTCACTTCGGCTACGCTGGACTTGAATTTAAAAAAAAAAATCATTTTGGATTCACTTTAAATTCTCACTTTAACAAATAAATCTGATATTGTTAACTATTGGATATAAGTAAACATAATTATCAAACATCCTCGGAGATGATAGTTCACTTTAAAAAAAAAAAAAAATCTTTATTTTTGTAGTGCATTTGATATAACAACGTGCATGGGGTACCCCAACGGCATTCCTCATGCTTTTTTATACATTTATAACAGTAAGGGGTGTGTTCTTGCGTGCACAATTTTATGTTTAATATACAGTTTTATAAGCTTATTCTCAATGTATTATCTATTAAATATAATGCCATGACAAACATTCATAGACCTTTAAAAGTATGGCAGGGCTAACAAAGAATGCTCTGACTTTGGGGATAAAATGACATTTACTTTTTAAAGTACATGTTTTATCTCATGTAGGAGGCCTCCATATTGCAATCGGAAGTACGCAGGCTGTCACTGTATGATTACTTGTTAGACAGAGGCTCATTTACATAACATTGATAAAGTTACATAATTAACTACATAAACCAATTGGCTAAGTAATTTTCACAGCCACTTCTCTGACAGCCATCAACAACTATGGAACATTTACAGTAGCACCTTGAACTATAAGGCAGACGTTAGTCTAAATAGATGAGAATCTGCAATGATATATACACATCACACTCTTAGAATTTAATTTCTGCATTAGTATTTTTCCCAGACAATTAAATAAATATAATGTATTGCTTTATGCAAGTTTCAAGTTTCGCAAGTATTTCATAATTTGTCCAGTGATATTTATACCCCTTCATATCAAGCAATGTTCCAAACCACCATAACTACTACAGCCTGCCACTGTAGGATGTCAAATCACTTTACTATAGCTTGACAAGTTACCTGGGTCCTGACATGGCTCCCACGTCTACATACTCTGCATCCGGTCTTCTACCGTAGGAGAATACAGATGTCTCTATAGAATAAAGCATAGCCCAAGAAGGAAAATTGCATTGGCTGAGAATGCTTAATTGATGCTCTCAGCCAATCAGCACAGACCAGCATTGCCCTGCTCTATAGAGTAATCTGAATTCTACTGCAGGAGAATAACAGAAGCAGGGATTGTGGCAATGAGGAGAAGTACAGGAGAATTGTCAAATTGTACTAAATACAGAAATCTTGCCATGTGATGGTGCCAGACACTACTGACACCATAAAGAATACAGTAGGCTGTAGTGGTAACAGTGTTACTAGTGTTTGTTTCTAATATCACCTTCTTATTAAAATCTCAAACATTTTATTTTTCTGGAAATAAATGTCAGTTTTTCAAATGACCTCATAATTTATTTCCCTTTGCAACTGCTATTGATTAAACACCAACAATAGGAATTATGTCTGTAAGCCTTTGAAAAAATCTGAGGTATTGTCTTTACAACGTGATTTGTCTATGACCCCAATATTTCTGATTCATCTGTACTAAATTTGGATAAATGTCTTAGATAGATGGCGCCTTGCTGTCCTTATGTATACTTATTCTCAGTAAATGTTTCAGCAAGAAGTTGAGTAATGTGGCCAGTATTTAAATCCTGTGGCAAATCCCACCTTACCATCTGTGGGGGTCTTAGAGAGAACACTTTAAAAAAGATTCTTACCAGTTTAATGACTTAATCAGCAGCCCGGAGAGCTTTTTAAAGACTCTGGTGGTGACGTAAGTCTGACTGGATTTCCAAGATCATTGTTGAAAGTTTAGTCATGCAATCTTGACAAATCAATGGTTAAATGATTTTTAATTCTTCATTTAGACCCGTGTTTCTGTTGTTCTCTTGGGTTTCTGTTAGCTTAGTTCTTGAGAATACTGAATAATCAAGAAATCAATGCCAGCAGTAATACTTTGCTGTTACAGAGTCAAAGACTCCACAGACAGAATTTTATACATGAGAACATCTGGTACGTTCTTATACTTGCCATATGTATCTTGATCCTCTTAGGCAGTCAACATCATTATTAAAGAGGCATTTTTTTTTCACATACGTTATAGAATGTTTTCCTGCTGAGCAAAAGGGGACAAAATACTTCTGGTAGCTATCTCATGGAACGATAGTCCCATTTATACATTTGCTAGGGGGATTAATATTTGCTCAGGTTTCTTAATAAAGATGTGTACAGCATGTGCAATCCAAACAAGAATAAAAGCTTCCCCCTGTGATGTCACACAGAGAGTGGGTGGGCTTATAAATATCAAAGCGAAGGTCAACATCTTGTGTAATTATGGTCAGGGCCGTCTTTAACGCGGGGCAAACGGGGCAGCTGCCCCGGGCCCAGTTTCTCTTGGGGGGCCCGAGGCACCTGCCCCGTGGGCCCCGCTGACCACGGCGGGCGGGTGGCCGGTCGGGCAGGAAGGCGGGCGCGCGAGGGAGCACTCACTGCTTCCTCTTCAGCTCCCTCGCGCGCCGCGTAGGGATGCCGGCGCCGGAAGATGACGCCATCTTCCGGCTCCGGCATCAGTGCGGTGCGCGAGGGAGCTGAAGAGGAAGCAGTGAGTGCTCCCTCGCGCGCCCGCCTTCCTGCCCGACCGGCCACCCACCCAGGAGCCCAGCAGCACCACTGGACCCCAGGGAATCCCCCCAGCACTCCAAAAGGTAAGGAGGCTGGGGGGATTACATTTAAAAAAAAAAATGTGTGTATGTGTGTGTTAGTGTATGTGTTTGTGTGTGTATGTGTGTGTTTGTTTATGTGTGTGTTAGTGTATGTGTTTGTGTGTTAGTGTGTGTGTTAGTGTGTGTGTGTGTGTTAGTGTGTGTGTGTCAGTATGTCTGTGTGTGTGTGTCAGTATGTCTGTCTGTGTGTCAGTATATATGTGTGTGTATATCTGTGTGTGTCAGTATGTCTGTCAGTGCGTCAATATGTCTGTTAGTGCATGTGTATGCATGTGTCAGTATATCTGTCTGTGTGCCAGTATGTCTGTGTGTGTGTGTGTCAGTATATCAGTCTGTGTGTGTCAGTGTATGTGCCTGTGTGTGTGTGTCAGTATTTCTCAGTGTATGTGGGTGTCAGTATTTCTGTCAGTGTATGTGTGTCAGTATGTTGATCAGTGTATGTGTCTGTGTGTGTGTGTCAGTATGTCGGTATATGTGTCTGTGTGTCAGTATGTCTGTGTATGTGCCTGTGTCAGTATGTCTGTCAGTACGTCTACCAGTGTATGTGTCTGTGTGTGTGTCAATATATGTACCTGTGCCAGTGTGTCTGTCAGTGTATGTGCCTGTTTATCTGTATGTAGTCAGTGTATGTATCTGTGTATCTGCTTGTGCGTCAGAGTGTGTACCTGTGCATCTGAGCCGCAACTTTAAATACAAATACACCCCTCCATTCAAACTTCAACACTACATATAAAACACACTCCTGCATTGAAACGCCAACACTACATACAAGCACACTCCTACATTCAAAAACAAACACTACACATAAATGCACACTTGCATTCAAACTCCAGTACCACATACAAAACACATTCACACAAACATACTCCATACAAACACATGCTTACATTCAAACATACTAACATGGCTCAGTGCTAAATACAACCCTGCAAGCATGGGAAATTGGTAGAGTCCCAGCTGTCAAAGCATTGTTGAGTTGCACGACAGATGGGGTTCTACCTTTAGTCCAACCTTGCAATTGGGGGTCCCAATAAAATTCATTCTACTTTAGTACCGCCACTGCGTTGGGATGGATGCCGTGATTGCATACCAGGGAGTGAGGGGCGAGAGCGGCAGGGCACAGGGGGCCCAAGCAAACACTTGCCCAGGGTCCATTCGTTATTAAAGACGGCCCTGATTATGGTGCCTAGCTTTGGGCTTGCGAAAGCCAAGAAAAAGGGAAATCATTTTTAAAATTTTCACGAAAAATTTTTTGGGCCATGTGGCCAGTTTGTAAGACTACTAAATAAATGCATTAAACATGCTGTATACATGGAGTAATCTATCTATAATCTATAATGCCTCTGTCCATTTGACTGTCTGTCTCTCTTTTGATTGGTCTTTCAGTCTGTTGGTCTGTCTGTGTATTCATCCTTTCATATCCTAATTCATTGCCAATCCAAATTGAATTGATCTTTGCTTACAAATTAAGCACAGACTTGTCCAGCTAGCAATCGACCCAGTAGGACTTTTATGTAACCTTTTAACTTTCATGAACACAATAGCTATTTTGTAACTTTTTTTCCCATAAACCTCATTAGTCATTACCACCTCCACCGAGGAAAGATCCAAGCCTATATTTATATTTCCCACACTTCTCCCACTCTCAGCGCATGACCTTCTGTCCCAGGATCTTCTTTTATTAGAAAATGTACTATGTTTCCTACCTTAGTTATGCCCCTGAGAAATCTCCTACTCCTACAGTGCACGTCAGTTTGGCTAATATGTGTAAAAATATAGATAATAAATAATTGCAAAGCAATCTGGTTTAAAGATTGCTTTTGTGCTTGATATATTTGTGGCTACAGTAAGATAGAACATTTAAACTATTTTGGAATATTAATCAGAAACATTTATTTTTGTTAGAAATGTATTTAGTACAGGGGTAGAAAAAGCAAAGTAAATATGAGAACAAAACACATTAGTCTACAAATAAATTAACTCTGGTATATGTTGCATTTTAATTTTTGCATTTTCTTGCACATGATTGCACAGACCATTGAAGTCGCTTTTGGCGGTGGACAGGGGTCATCAAAGGCACTCTGACAGGTCTGCAGCTACAGTATGCAGCAAACTATATTCTGACACCTTTCTTTCATGGCCAGCATTAGGCTTTTCAGCAATTTGAGCTATAGTAGCTCCAGGTAGGCCAGATCAAACCAGGTAGGCTAGCCTTCATTCCCTGCGTGCATTAATGAGCCTTGGGGGCCCATGACCCTGATGCCGGTTTATTGGTTGTCCTTTCTTGCACCATTTTTCGTAGGTACTAACTCCTGCATAATGGAACATCCTAAAAGACATGCCATTTTGGACATGCTCTGACCCAGTCGTCTAGCCATTACTATATGACCCTTTTCAAAGTCATTCAGATCTTGAGACAGGAACGTGGAAGAGTTCACCGGATATGCAAAGAAAACATCAATGGAAATCCACAGTTAAAAAAATTCTACCTTAAAAATCACAATCGCTAGATACAATTATATGTTTTTTTAAGGGACACTCCACTGACCAAATACAATAAATAAATTAAACACTATGTAGTAGATATATCACGAATTAAATAATGCATGCATTAAAAAAAATATATATATATATATATATTTGGTAATATCTAAAAACAGCTTGAAAAACCGGTCGATCTGCAGTCCACAGCCTTTGCAAGCCCTGTCCTCCCCCAGCCCAGACTTTTTGTTGCTGTCAATTCTCAGAATTTCCAGTGCAGCTCAGGGAGAAGTATTTGCAAGTCAGGTGCTCTGAGCAATTGCTGCCCCTTGAGTATAGCTCCACTGAGCTAAACAACCAGGAAATGACAGGACAAGTTGTTTGACTAGGGATGTGTAACAAAGTTAATTTATAAAAGTGACAGTTTCTATTGAAATCTGCACTTTTTTGTAAACTGAAAAAGAGCACATATTCTTTACACATTCTTTCAGCAAACAAGTGTTGTGTAATGCTTCAAGCATTGTGCAATCTATAAATGTTGTGTAATGTTTTTAATTGTAAGATCCTACCGTTTACACATTTTGGTTCTTGAGGAAGTCCTCTAGATAGGACGAAATGTGTACGACCTGTTTTTTATGCTTTAGAGCAGGGGTTCTCAACGTTAGTCCTCAGGACCCCCTACCAGTCCAGGGTTTAGGGATTACCTGGGTGTGTCTAAGGTGTTTAGAAAAAGAAAAGAAAAACACCTTAGAGTCTAAGGTGTTTTTTTCCCTTTTTCTAAACACCTGAGACACACCCAGGTAATCCCCAAATCCTGGACTGGTAGGGGGTCCTGAGGACTGGGTTGAGAACCCCTGCTTTAGAGTATATATGGCGATTGGGATTTTGAGGGTAGCAATACACTGTGGTTCTCCAATGACATTTTCTCTCCAAGTCCAGTGAACTATCCCACATTCTAAGCATTCTAAGCCCCCAAAATATCGAAGCAGGGCATATGGAACTTTTATTTACATCCCTTATCCTTTGAGTGCAATCCAACTTGTGAACCTTTACAGTCTTAAAGCGATATTACACTATTTAAGCTTTTATTTATTTTTTTATGGGTTTAAGCTGTATTCCCTATCATGTTTGTATTATATATTTATATAGTGCCTTATTTATTTCTATTACTTGCACCCTTTGCTGGAAGCAACAAATCAGGAAGATACTCAGCCAATCAGATTAAAGGCTAGTTAGTTGGTTCCTGGCATTCATGTGGATGTTACTTTGACACCTACCACCTACCTAGAGATTATTGCAGACCATGTACAACCCTTCATGGTAATGGTGTTCCCTGATGGCTATGACTTCTTTTAGCAGTGTAATGCACCCTGCCACACTGCACACAATTTCCATAATGACAAAAAGTTCAAGTTGTTGCCTTGGCCTCCAAATCTGTTTGAGCAGGAACTGGAACAGTGTTGGAACAACAGATCCGTCCATGGAAGCCCCACCTTGCAACTTGCAGGACTTAAAGGATCTGCTGCTAATGTCTTGGTGTTAGATACCACAGAACATGCTCAGAGGTCTTGTGAAGTTCATGCCTCGATGCAACAGAGCTCTTTTGGCAGCACATTATTGGGCAGATGGTTTTAATGTCGAGGTTGATCAGTGTATACTACGAACTGGAGGGAAAGGTAATAAGTGTTTTCATTTAGTTTAGTAATTTAACCCAGCCTAGAGGAGTATCAGGTACACCTCACTGATAAAGCCCAAAGAAGGCTGCAACAATCGTCTGGTGTTTCTGTATCTCTTGTGCAAGGAGAGCTTGCTGGCATTTCAGTTCTTGACTGCCTTTACAGGTGGGATCAGTCTGATATGCTTCAGAATATGTTCTCTTTCTAATGACACAAGTGAGCAAAAACTATTTTGAAACCTGAGCGGGGGTTCACCGAAAGGGCATGTTACTGAGTTTCTCTAAACTTTTATTTCTTCTCAGAGTACTCATATTCTTTATTTTAGCTTATTTAACCTACCTAGCAATGAATAGGTGAAGTATGTAAAATAAGGTAGCCATCTATTGGCAGACAAGTTTGGTTCCCACACAAATTTGTTTTTATTTTCATTTTAAAATCTGAAAATGATTCCAAACATCTGTTAAAGTAATTACAATGTGTTGCATTTTCTCACAGATCTCTGAGACGGTTAGTAATCACACCAGTCTGAATCATCTTTGGAAGTCAGGGAGTATATACTCAGTTATATGAAAGGAGAATGTGTTATCATATTTCCAACTGGTGGCCTGAGTGTAGTTGGGCTATATTCACTAAACAATAACTTAAGATGAACTGACAGTAAACTTTAAATCATTAAACATACAAGCATCTTTTATTATTTGGTCTCTAATTTACAATTTGGTTTTCATTTCAACAAATTTAAATGCTTATTAAATACACCCAAAAATCTGCTTCCTTGTCACCTTTTTTTGCCACAATAACCTCATCAGATCATCAGATCTCACATTTCCTTCTCAGCCATCTTCACCATCCCTCTTGCCTTTTGATATCCCATAATTTCTTCTCAGACCAACATTCCTTTATAAGTCACCTTTTCTTGCAGACCTCCATTTCTATGTCAAATTCCACTCACTTTCATTTTTCATTGTCTTCACAAATTTCTTGTCTTTCTCGGATCTCCCTCTCAAGCCTATCTTATCCTTCCAATACCTCTGGAAATTTCAAATGAACAAAGAACGGCACTTTAATTTCGGGAGTGAGAGTGGGGTGTGTGGCCAGGGCAGGTCTGTTCTGAAAAATGTATGTTGACTTACTAATACCAATTTATATCACTAAAATGTAATTTTGAACAAAAACAATCGGTACTATTACACAAAAATATGTAATATTGTAAGAAATTGATATTCCAAACTGCAATATTGTATATAACTTTCTGTGTATGTGACTGGTTTCACAAGTTGGGGTCATTTACTTGATAAAAGTGTGATAAGGATCAAAGCTTTCAGTTGCATTTTACAACACCCAGCTAAAACAAAAGCTTACATCCCTCCAGTATTCCTTGCATGTTATCAGGAGATCAGAGTAACAGACATCTAGGTGTAACCATGGAAGTGTGTGTTTTCCCAAGCAGTCTAACCCACCCAGAAACCAACCCTAACTGGTCACTTCTTTCAGAACATTACAGTATAGCTGGAGGGAAGAGATCAAAGGGAAAGACTTGTGTAAAGACAGAACTCTCTGGAGAAAGAGGGTGGGATAAACCACTTTTGGGAGGGAAAAGGGATTCTGGGACTTGTAGTTTATTACTCCAAGAATCAGTCTTTAAAAGGACAACATCCAAGGAAGGCTCTCTCTCTTTCTCTCTCTCTTTGGAGAGGACAACGCAGCAAGCAGGGCCATGGTGAACTAAGAGAGGCTGTCCCAGATTACCCAAGATGAAGGCGCAAGGGGAAGACCTGCATTTAAATGTTTAAGTATTGCCTTTTTATTATGTAGCTTTTGATTATGTACCGGATATAATGTATAATGTATATTGTGTATATCCTTTTAAAATCTAACAGTATCCTTAAATGAATATTTACAATACATTTTATTATACACTTGTGTTTATGTCTTATTTGTCACACATTCCCTAAAAGAATATCCTTGTAAGAGGGTCATAATTTCTTACAAATTGGCAAGCCAGCCAGGAGGGATTTAGTGTGATTTATGAGCATATTCATAATTGTATAGATTGTATATTTACTTTTGGATACTGTTCAGATATTGTGTATAGACATTTCAGTGAATTGTGCATTGTCAATGATGGAGAGTTTATTGAAAAAGATTGCTAAGGTGTCTAATCCGGAAGCAATAATTAAATGTATGGATGGTGCATTAGATCCGTGGCTTAATGCTCAGGATTATGTGGCCAGGGCAATTATTGAAAAGAAATTGTCCAAATCTAGTGGTAAAATTGCTTTGATTTATGCTGCCCGTTGGATTGCGGAGAAGTATAAATCTTTAAATAGGCAAAAAGAGAAATTAGAGGCAGATGTTTTGAGCTTAAAGAATGAAGTGGAAGGTTTTAAACTGTCTGCGCAAAATGCTGCTGCTTTGTGTGTAGGTAGTCAGCAAATGCGTCTTGAAAATGAGGAATTGCACAGTTGTAATGAGCAGCTTGTAGAAAGGCTGAAGGATGCAGAGGGTGCTATTAGAATCTTTGCTTCCAGCAGCCAGAAAGAGGCTGATCATTCTGTGTGCCTTAAAGAAATTGATGATTTAAAATGTAAACTAAGAAAAAGAAATGGTTTTGCTGCTACTAAATATGGGCTGAAAACCAATTGTGGAGGTTTGTGTACAACAAAGATGGAGGTGTTTCATAATAATTATAGTAATTGTGAGTGCAGTATTGCTGCTAAAATGGCACCAGTCTCTACAGAGCACATGGTGGATGCACAGGGAAATTTACTACATAAAACTACTGTGACCCATTCCTTAAAACATACAGAGGTTATTGCACTGAGCAAAGAACTGGGATGTATACGCTTGGATGATGATCCAGTAGATATAATGTTAAAAATTGATCAATTTGAAAAAATCCACAGGAACTTAAATGAATTGGATATTTTTGATGTTATAATTGCTAGTACAGACCAGTCACTAAGAGTAAGTCTGCCACATGAGATATTTATAGAACCTAGAACCAAGCAACAGCTTATCAAAGAGTTATTAAGCGTTCTTGGTCTAGAGGAAGTAAATCATCATTTTGCTTTTGGTAATTGTGCGCAGAAGAGAGGGGAGTCTGTTCAAGGGTTTGTAAATAGGTTATTCGTTTTATTCAAACTGACTGTTCTACCTGGAGCACATGATTATCAGAATGAATATGCATATAAGAAAGCATTACTTAATAGGACACTGCCAGATATTCAAGAGTTAATTGGTTTAACTGTGTCCCCACAGGACACCTTTGTAAATATACTGAATTGCTTAAGAAGGGCTGAAGCAATTTTACTAAATCAAGAAAAAGTAAATAAAAGACAAGTGTCATTGATACAAAGTCCCCAACCTCACAGATATATCAATCAGAGAAAGTCCCCACATATAAAATCCATTACATGTTTTAAGTGTGGTAGGATGGGACATATTGAAAAATTTTGTAAATCAGATGTGCATATTCATCATGAAAGGCCCATGTGTGATAGATGGACTCAGGGAAATAAAAATAATCACTCAAGGTGGAGATCCCAGAGAAAAGATAATAATGGTATCCCCCTCACAAGACCTTGGATTCCCTATCATGTGCTTAAAGCACAGAATAGACAACTAAAGGCAGAAAATCTTTCTCTAACATCTGAACGAAATGAGTTCCTTGAAAAACTGGATTGTCTCAAGGCACAATTAAGTACATTAGAGGAGATGGTTAACACAAAGAATCTGATAACAGATACAGTTTTTCTTGAATGACCTATTCTAGTTGTGTGTTATTAACTTTCTCTTGAAGTTCATTTTTTTTAGAAAACTACGGAGATGATGCCAATTGAGATGGAAGACAAATATAGACCTGTGAGAAGACCAACCATTTAACATGTGTATTTATTTCAGGAAAAATACAGTTCCAGTTTATAGAGGACCTTAATATGTAGTTTTATATAATTTTTTTCATATTAAGGATAAGCCTCTAAACTCATTCATTACAGTCAGGTGGTCCAAATTCCAAATTATTTTTGTTTTTATTAGTTTAGCACACCTGCACTTCCAGCTATGTTTTATTTTTATTTTTGTATTTTGATACTGGATTACTAATTTTATATATTTCTAGATCAGATGAATTGTTGCCAAGGTGAGGCTTATACGTTGATCACACTGGAGAGATGTGATAGTGTAACTGTCTGTTGGTTTACAACAGTAAATATTTTTGTTTTTGTCTTTTTTTTCATTTGGTTACCAACATAAATAGCCTCAAGCCGATTTTTGATTTTAATCTTTGAAAGGCAACAGACCATTGTCAGTTTTCTTTTAGATTGCACGCTGCCAAACTTTGTATACAGTTCAATGCCCATAGGTGATGGTAGCATTCAATCTACTTTTTTTCTCTCTCCATCTTCTTTGATTTTGTTGTTTTCTTATGCTTTTTATTGTATTTCACACTGTAAAGGGAATATAGGGAAAACAGATAATTGCATATATTTTACATTTCCTTGGGTCAAGGTTGGGTGAACAATAGAATGATAATGGTTATTCTTTGTTTGTTTTTGTTTTAATTTATACTCTCAAGGTGGGGTATAGCATATAGACAAATTAGACAATTTTGTATATTTTATATTGTTTTTGAGTCAAGGTGGGGTGAGTGACAATATATGATTTTGCATTTTCTATTTGCTCTATTTGGTTTTCCACAAGGGGTTAAATATTTATGGTTTTAGTAAAGTTATAGTAAATTATTTCATACTGTTACAAGGACGTATCCCTTAGTACACATTAATATTGGTTGCATTTTGCTCACATTTGTGTTTACAATGTTTTAGATGACCACTTGGGAATCCAGATGGTAATACTGAGACAAGGATGATAATCAAACCACTAGTGATTTGCATAATGTAACACTGCACACTTTCTGTGCTAAGTATCTTTCAATTTCCAGAAGCCAAGGGCCTATCGAAAACTTATTAAACATCCTCAAGGGCTCAAACACAAACACACTCCACCTATACAACTTTTAATAAACTCCCAATAAAAGTGCACAAACACCTTCACTCAGATCCCCACTCCAAACAATAAACTATGTTTCTCCCTTGTGTGGTCTCTTTAATACACTATGTAAGTGAACAGCAAAGTAACTGCTGTTGGTGTGAAAATACACCAGGTGTCATGGTGGGCAGAGGTCAGAGGCCTAATAGCCCAAAGTAAGCAAGGCCATGGTTAAAGGAACAGTGTGGTGGAAGCAGTGCTGGTGGCACAGGTAACTGAGCGTGATGGGAGTGAAATCTAATGGTTGCAGTGATGCTGAGCCTATGAGGGTAATGGAAGGTTGCGGATATGGCTGAAGGAGTTCAAATTAATGGTGAAAAATGATAACTGTGAGTGCCTCAATGATTTGGCTAAATTATGCCTTGCAGTACCCTAAATTATAAGTATATGTGGTTGTCAAGTCATTTGTGTCTCAGTAAAACACAGAATCATTTAAAACACACACAATACAAATACTGTATTTTTTTGAGAGGGCTCATTTTCTTGTTGAGTCATTCGCCCTCTAGGTGGGGACTGTAAGAAATTGATATTCCAAACTGCAATATTGTATATAACTTTCTGTGTATGCGACTGGTTTCACAAGTTGGGGTCATTTACTTGATAAAAGTGTGATAAGGATCAAAGCTTTCAGTTGCATTTTACAACACCCAGCTAAAACAAAAGCTTACATCCCTCCAGTATTCCTTGCATGTTATCAGGAGATCAGAGTAACAGACATCTAGGTGTAACCATGGAAGTGTGTGTTTTCCCAAGCAGTCTAACCCACCCAGAAACCAACCCTAACTGGTCACTTCTTTCAGAACATTACAGTATAGCTGGAGGGAAGAGATCAAAGGGAAAGACTTGTGTAAAGACAGAACTCTCTGGAGAAAGAGGGCGGGATAAACCACTTTTGGGAGGGAAAAGGGATTCTGGGACTTGTAGTTTATTACTCCAAGAATCAGTCTTTAAAAGGACAACATCCAAGGAAGGCTCTCTCTCTTTCTCTCTCTCTTTGGAGAGGACAACGCAGCAAGCAGGGCCATGGTGAACTAAGAGAGGCTGTCCCAGATTACCCAAGATGAAGGCGCAAGGGGAAGACCTGCATTTAAATGTTTAAGTATTGCCTTTTTATTATGTAGCTTTTGATTATGTACCAGATATAATGTATAATGTATATTGTGTATATCCTTTTAAAATCTAACAGTATCCTTAAATGAATATTTACAATACATTTTATTATACACTTGTGTTTATGTCTTATTTGTCACACATTCCCTAAAAGAATATCCTTGTAAGAGGGTCATAATTTCTTACAATATGTATCATAGTACTGGGAGTATAATAGCTGTGGAGCTCTGTTTTAGACTCAAACACACCAACGATATGAAGCCCCTAGAAAAAAGGGAATTTAGGGGGGGGCGTGTCCGACTGCCGAGAGGAACGGACGCATGGAGTGAGAGCTCCCGGTCCGAGACGGCAAAAGCGTGAATAGAAGCAGCTCTTACCCCCCGGCTGACGGCGAAAAACAGGAGAGGTATCTCCCCCTCACCTCCCATGGCCCCGGCAAAACAAACAAAGCTGACGGACCCGATCCGCCACGGGAAAAAAGACCGGTTGCGGCCGGCGCAAGATGGCGGCGGTGAGGAGCTGGAACCCTCACAGGCCTCAAATCCTCCCACAGAGTTTGAGGAGCAAGGATACACTGATGCCCCAGTCACAGAAAAAAAGCTGTATGCAATGCTAAAGGATTTTAGACTCGTTCTGCAGTCTGATCTGAAGAAAGCCACAAATGATATTAAGAAAGAAATAACAGATCTGGTGGAAAGAACAAACAATTTAGAAACACGCACTGACGACATATGCGCAGCGCAAGACGCCCTGGCAGACACAGTACAACAATTAGTGAGTGAACAGCAGTTCCTAAAAAGGAAATTAGCGGACATGGAAGATCGCTCACGCAGAAATAATATCCGCTTCCGTGGCATACCAGAAAGCGTCACGAGAGAGCAACTGCCGCAATACCTTATTTCCCTGTGAAAGTCGCTGGCGCCGGAGATATCGGACCCAGAATGGCTCATGGACCGAGCTCATAGACTACCGAAACCGCAGAATCTGCATAAAGATACGCCGCGCGACGTGGTCGCTCGCTTCCACTACTATAAGACGAAAGACCATCTTCTGCAGGCGGCGAGGAAAATCACCGTGTTGCCCACCCCGTATACAGATGTACAATTATACGCAGACCTGTCAGCTATGACAATGGGCAGACGCAGAGAATTCATTAACGTGACGAAGTCCCTGAGAAACAACGGCATACAATACAGATGGGGCTATCCAACAAAACTACTTATATGGAGGAATGCCAAAACGCATACCGTCAACGAACCGGAGGTGGGAATGCGCTTACTAAAAGAATGGGGCCTATTCCCGCTATCACCGAGAGACGCTTCGACTACAGCATCCCCGAGAGGACCGCTGGCTGAATGGAAGATGGCGGGCTCACCACAAAGAAAAGAATAGGGCTCCAGTCGGGACCCAACAAGGACATACCACTACCCACTATAAAATTGGACACTGAGAGACACTAACTCTATGCTAGCCTCCGCTCTATGATGTGCTAATGTAACTGGATTGTGAGTATGACATTCTGAACCTCTTAATGTAATACATTATATGTGAGTCCCTACTGCCCAAGGAGTAAAGCACTACGTAGCGGGGTGACCAACCTTGTCAAAACCAGCGGGTGGGGAGTCAGGGCAGGTACAAAGGGACGGTAGGGACGCAACTCTACGAGTGCTACAGCAAATGGGAGGTATAGGGTACAGAAATCACGACTCAGATAGTATATACTGTACAGGTTTTGTGACAGCATGGCATATACATGGTAGCGAGATGGAGGAGAGGATATTGGTTATGACAAAATGGTGGGCCCTGGTGGACATCTCAGACGTATTTGTGGGGTAGGAATAAGTATACTTAGAGAAAAGCTGTCACGCACTCGGCTGCACCACCCAGGTGCGTCCCCAGGATGAGACGTGAGACGGAAGAAATCTGTCCGCTCACACCTCACCCACGTAGAGCGCTAGTTCTCCATATGGCGCTTTGTACATACTTTAGTTATTTTTTTCTCCCTCCCTGTATTTGTGTCCACTGTCCCTACGTTTTCCCTTTCGGTCCCGGACCAGCAGCACACCGCATGTCGCAAGCAGCGAATGTCATCCCACGGCCCCAGCATAGCATAACACTACACCTGGATCATGGTTGACTCTTTGGCGATCCTCACCTTAAACGTTAAGGGTCTCAACAGCCCACACAAAAGGAGGCTAGCAGTACAGGAAATGACCAAGTCCAAGGCAGCGATTATAGGTCTCCAAGAGACACACTTCTGCATTAGGAAACACCCCAAACTCACTGTCAAACAGTATCCCCAAGGATACCACGCCATGTCAGACACTAAAGCTAAAGGAGTTGCTATCTATTTCCATAGGGATTGGGCATTCACACCATCCAACCAATTTGCCAGTCGAGACGGGAGAATACTGATATTAGTGGGCTCCTTAAATGGTTTATCGGTGACTATAGCTTCCATATATGCGCCGAATGATAAGCAAAAAACCTTTCTCAGCACAGTGTTTAGGACAATTGACAAGCTCAGAGTGGGCCATACAATTATATGCGGGGACTTTAATTGCGTTCCAGATCCCGATGTCGATATAAAACGAGAGGGGAACAAATTACCACAACAACATTCAATCTCACTAGGCCAACACTTTAGGAAATTATTGCACGGGCATGACTTTTATGACACGTGGAGAGGCTTGCACCCGAGTGGGAGGGACTACACGTACTACTCGTCGGTCCATAGGACCTACACGAGAATTGATCTCTGTCTACTCGACACCAAAACATTGCCCTTCGCCATTAAGGCTCACATTGGGCCGATCACGTGGTCTGACCATGCCCCGTACGTTGTCACTATGCGAATTCCGTACCCAGCTAGGGGTAGAGGCAAATGGCGCCTGAATGAAGGTCTATTAGACGTACCAGCACATCTTCAACGACTACAGGTCCGGGCTGCGAAATTTTTCGCTGACCACGTTGACTGCTCGTCATCCGACACCACAAAATGGCTGGCCCATAAGGCGGTCATGAGAGGAGAATTAATCCAGATAGGGGCTAGGACAAAGAGGCTGCACAACACAACACTGGACAAGGTAGAGAAAGACCTGGCCACAGTAGAATCCACCCATAAAACAAATCCCACTACGGCAACACATAAGCGACTGATGTCGCTTCGTACAACACTACATAGCCTAAACCTCGCTGTAACAGAACGACACTTGAGGTTTTTGAAGCAATCACACTATGTCATGGGTAACAAAGCTGGGAAAATGCTGGCCAACAAAGCGAAACAAACCAAACTGCAATCTAAAATCCCGTATATAACCTCCACAACTGGAGATAAATTATACAACCCCCAAGACATAGTGAACGAACTAGCGAAATACTATGCCTCATTATACCAATTAGAAAAAGATCCCTACACACACCAACCGACGGAAGACGAGATAGCACGTTTTCTGGATAGAGCGCCCCTAGCCAGCCTAACACAAGCACAACGAACCCAATTAGAGAACCCCTTCACGGAGGACGAAGTAGAAACAGCAATCAAATCCCTTCCCAAACATAAGGCCCCAGGACCAGACGGGATATCCAACTACTACTACATAAAACTGACCAAACAACTACTCACGCCTCTCACCAACCTATTTAATCACATAAAAAATGCAGGGACTATGCCCACGGAAATGCTGGAGGCACATATAGTGACGTTACCCAAACCCAATAAACCCCCCACACACTGTGCAAACCTACGCCCGATCTCCCTTCTGAACGCAGACACCAAACTGTATGCCAAACTCCTCGCTTCTAGAATTAAACCAATCCTAGCTGACCTTGTCTCGGAGGAGCAAGCGGGCTTTGTCCAGGGGCGTCAAGTAGGGGACAACACTAGACATTTCCTGAACCTGATTGAACGCCTGACTGGGCGAACGCCTCGCATCAAGCGGGACTCTTGCTAGCGCTGGACGCTGAGAAGGCGTTTGATCGCCTACACTGGAGGTATATGTTGCTCACCCTCACCAAAATGGGATTCCCACTAACCTTTAGATCAAGCATAATGGCACTGTATCAAAACCCTTCAGCAAAAGTTTTTAGCACGGGCTTTGTATCTAACAGGTTCGCCATATGTAATGGCACCAGGCAAGGATGTCCCCTCTCCCCCCTAATATTTATCCTATGTCTAGAACCACTAATAAGGATAGTAAAAAATGATCCCAATATAAAGGGGCTGCACACCCAGGGGGGCGATAAGAAATTGGCTCTGTTTGCCGATGACATACTACTGTTTGTCACAAAACCGGAGACCTCTCTTCCCACTCTAATGAGAATGCTGGTAGACTATGGGGAGATATCGTACTATAAAAACAACTTAACCAAAACGCAAGCTCTACCCATAAACCTACCAAAACCTACGTTAGACAGGATAAAGCCACAACATCCCTTTGATTGGCGTACCAATTCCTTAAAATACTTAGGTGTAAACCTCACCAAATCCCTTCAAACGGTGACCAAAGAAAATCACTACCCCGCGCTAAAGAAAATCAAATCCTCCCTCGAACAGTGGGCTAACATGGATACCTCATGGCTCGGACATATTAACCTAATTAAAATGATGACACTGCCACACATCCTATATCTATTCAGAACCCTGCCCATATTCCTCCCGACTGCGCTGCTCAAACAATTCCAAAGCACGTTCAATGCTCATATATGGAAGAGGAAACCCCCGAGAGTGAATAAAGGGTGTCTCGGACTTCCTTAAGTCCAAGGTGGACTGGGGATGCCGGACGTAACTGCGTATTATAGGGCCTCTTTCTTGGCACAGGGACTGCGACTCATTAGGAACCATACCCTTCCCCGTAAACCGCTCTGGCTGTCATTAGAAAATGAATGCCTAGAGGCACATGACACAGTCCATTACTTGTGGACATGCTCCTTGCCTCGAACATCTGCCGGCATGACCCTGAGATGCTCGATCACTATGCTTAAAGCATGGAAGACATGGTGTCCGAAGGTGCTAGACCCGGTACGATTATTTAGGGAAGCACCCATCACAACACTAGCAGCCTACTCCCCAGGCATACAGGTGGGCAAATGGCTCAACAAGGGAGCGAGATTAGTGAGGGATTTAATGTCAGGAGACGCGGTGAAACCATTCCCTGAATTGAAAGAGGAACTGGGGTTAGACTTGAGAGATCTGTACCTTTATTTAAGGATCAAAAACATAATACTAACCCATGATAAACAAACAGTCGCTCGAACTAACTCTCCGGTACTCCAACCTAGCCACTTATCTCTGACAAAAGCAGTAAAACCACTCTCCCTATGTTACAATGCGTTGGTCACAGACAACACTCCAGATAAACTGAAATACATGGCAAAATGGGAGCAGGACCTGGGATTTCAAATCTCCCAAGCAGACTGGCAGTCTGCAAGGGCAAATACAAAACAGGCATCGAGTAGTCTCTCGCTATGGGAGGCCTACTGCAAGATAACTATGAGGTGGTATTTGGTACCACAGAGACTAGCAAGTATGTACTCAGGAGCTTCGAACTTGTGCTGGAGATGCGAGTCGGACACTGGAACCATGTTACATGTGTTCTGGAAATGCCCGCTGCTAGACGGATTCTGGAAACAAATCCAAACCCTGATCTCAAGTACGACTGGCACCTCCATCCCATTGCGACCGGACAAGTACTTATTACATGTTATACCAGACCTAGACACACACCCTCACAAAAAAGTGATTCTGAATATACTGACGGTAGCAAAAGTAGCCTTAGCTGGTAACTGGAAAAGCAAACAAGTTCCTCAGGTAGAGGTGATTATCAACAAAATGAATGTGATTAGCATATACGAGAAAATGGCTATCAAGCTAAAAGGATGCCTAGGAAAGTATGATAAAGAGTGGGTATGTTGGACGGCTACATAGTCACTGAATGACAACTAAGACAAACCGACTGTTCGAACCAAATGATTAACCCCCATAGCGGGCCAGTAAGAAAGCACACAGGCGCAAACGTTAGGGGGCCAAAGGGGTCAGGACGTTGAGGTGCCCAGGCGAATATATAGTCTCATCAATCTCACAAATTACACAAGGAAGGTGATTTACAATGTACTGCAGGCTGTGGCGTGAAGCTGTGATCAGGGATTTCCCCCCCCCCCCCTTTTTTCCTTCTGTATCCCATCCCCTCCCTAGTTATATTTAAAAATGTACCGCATGCTTTGAAGCTGTATGCATCACACCGAACATCACCTGGCATACGGAGTATTTGTATATTTAATTGGTTATTGGATCAATTGAGTGAGAAGTATGGCTGGATACAGGGCGAAATGTAGAATGTTATCCGCAAATGTTGTTGTAAAAGCGGAATGTAATTATGTACCATGTTATGTGTTGCAAATGTCATTTAATAAAAATGATAAATGAGAAAAAAAAGGGAATTTAGGATAGGAAAGAGGGAGAGAGAGAACTGAGCACAAAACAGGGACTCTTCCTCCTAAACAGGGGGTATTTGAGAGGTATGCCTTCCTTTCCAATCTAGAGTCTGATATGCTTCCCACTGGATGGAAGAAGGATAACCAGTCAATCACAGCTGTCACAGTTAGAATCTCTGCATCCTTCAATGGTGATGTCCTGTATTGAAGCAGAAAATGAGAAAACACGAAGAGCAGATAACGCAATTACCAGCATGTCATCAAATCAGATATATATTAATGCACATGGAATAAAATAATGCTCAGCATTAAGAGAGATAGGTTGCGCCTCAGTGGAGTTGGCTGATTCCTTAGCTTAGACTGTAACAACACCTAGGGAGGCAGTGGGCCACGGTGAATAGCAGTAGTTTCATTAATTACAGAATTAAATTAAAAGAACATACCACAAATCAAGATAAGACTGGGACAATAAACAAACATAGAAGTCCTTTGATCAGCTTGTCTTACAAAACAATGTATAAATATTGTTTATATGTGTGTTGAATTTAGCCCATCGCCCATTAACCTTCTCACCTTTACACCCTAGAGAAAATATTATATTAAGCCAGTGATTTATTCAGTCCTTCTGCATCTCTGGAACTACACTGCAAATGATAGCCATTCCCTCCTTCCTATCATCACAGCAACACTGGAAGACCAAATCCTTGAAGCCTTATACCAGGCTTCCCCAAACTCCAGCCCTCCAGATGTTGCTGAACTACAACTCCCATGATTCTATGAATGAACTAGATAGGCTGAGAATCATGGGAGTTGTAGTTCAGCAACATCTGGAGGGCTGACGTTTGGGGAAGCCTGCCTTATACAGTCTTATCATCGCTTGTAGATGATAGCAATAGTAGATTCATGAAAGCTTGGTATTTTTTGCTTCTGCCTCTTATGGATAACATAATAGGCTTTCCACTACCAAGGTCCTACAAACATAGGACCTGATACATATAATTAAAGTAACACTCCATTGCGCAAATAAAAAAAGAAAACATGCATGCATTTAATTATGTATTTTTTTTAATTGGAGGTATACCTAAAAACAGTTTGAAAAAGCTGCAGATCTCTGGACTGCAGCCTTCGCAAGCCCTCTCCTTTTACCCAGCCTATACTTTCTGTGGCCGTCCAAATAGACTTCCCAATGCAGGCAATTTTGATATACGTCATCAGTCCATATAGAAATAACAAATAAGAAACTATTCTTTTTTTGATTTTTATTCCATACCGCACATACAATGATCAAGCACTCCTACTTGAGACAAATTTATTGCACTGGGATTGATCTTTGTTCTGTTTTGTGACATTTAGAGCTTCTACACCATTTGATTACTTTGGATCTGTTCCCTTGCATAATAATTCACGATGTTCTGCACATCAGACTGTTTTTGGTATTATTTTTTTTTAATCCAGACACTGTTTATGGATTGTTTGGATTATGCAATGTCACATACTGTCTAAACATAGACGATTGGATATGATAAAAAACCTTGTGTATTGGTATGTTTTAATGTCTTGCATGACATGTTTTTCACAGGGGATTTTCATTTTTAGCCACTTTTAATGCTTACATGTCTGTGTTATAATTAGATAATAGGACTATCATAACCTCTAAATCAATTGTGTACATGTATATGAAGAGCATTACCTCTAGACCTGGAGGTTGTTGGAGGGCGAGTTCTTTATTATTATTGTATTATTATTTTATCATATTTATTTACTGATTTCACAGTGTTTATCCATGAAATGGCATCATCACTCAACTGCAACTCCTTAAATATTAAAAGTGTTAGTAACCTCAACAGACAATGTTTCGATGGTTTGATGGACAAGTGTGTCCAACGAATGCTGAGTTACAGCTTGTTCCTCATCTTAATGTATGCTTCATCTTAGTGCAGCGTGTGGATGCCCACAAAAACTTTAGTTTGTACTTTATAAAACCGCAGGCGCATGAGTGCTCTTTTACTTTACTTTTATATATATATATATAAAACAATATTAAGGTATCATTTATAAATCTGCCCCTGCCTACGGTTATAACACCCTGAACACGCTCCATCTCTTCTGATATAAATCTGTCCTATTTCAAGATTTTGACTCTTATGTTGACTGGAAGAGGGCTTTTTATCTTTATCTGAAACTGTTAGGTATATAAATACTGATTCCTAAATGCCTTTGCATATATTGTATCTAACTCACATTTTTGAACAATTTAGGGACTTTTCAAAATCCTTTCTAGGCTGTAATTAATTATTGAGTACAATTTGAATGCTGTTAAGTGTTCTACAGTGGACAAGCAGAGAGGTGAGTTTGGCATTGCAGCTATTAAGTACTTTACCTTCTATTTTATGACTTTTTATATATATATATTTACCTTCTATTTTATGACTTTATATATATATATATATTTATTTGTTTCTCTTCTAGGAGAGAAAAAACGAGAGAAGACAAAAAAAGGATCAAATACCTTATTACATAGTTACATAGCTGAAAAGAGACTTGCGTCCATCAAGTTCAGCCTTCCTCACATTTGTTTTTTGATGTTGATCCAAAAGAAGGCCAAAAAACCCAGTTTGAAGCACAATTTTGCAACAAGCTAGGAAAAAAATAACCGCAGTTATTACCCTACATTGAAAGATTATATCCTTGAATATTCTGTTTTTGCAAGTATGCATCTAGTAGCTGTTTGAACATCTGTATGGACTCTGATAAAACCACTCCTTCAGGCAGAGAATTCCACATCCTCATTGTTCTTACAGTAAAAAAAAACCTTTCCTTTGCCTTAGACAAAATCTTCTTTCTTCCAGTCCAAACGTATGACCTTGTGTCCTATGAAAAGTCCCGTTTGTGAATAGATTTCCACACAATGGTTTGTATTGGCCCAGAATATATTTTTATACTGTTATCATATCCCCCATATCCCTTCTCAGGCGACGTTTTTCTAAACTGTTACCATAAGTATGGATATATTTTTAATTATTTTCATTACCTATCTTATACACTTACTAATCTATATTATGACGGTATTCCCGTACCTGTAATAATTATATATTTTTTATACATATATAATAATTATATTTTTCAACTTGATATGGAAATTACTTATTCCTCTCTTCTTTTCTTCTTTTTTAAGCATCAAACAGATGAAAGGAAAAAAATAAACATATATATATATATATATATATATATATATATATATAAATATATATATATATAATCATTGTTTTAAATTAAATATAAAAATTGTTATTAGTGTGAGTATGTGACATCTTATGTGCTATCTTTTTGTTTTTGTGCTTCTTTCTTTTCATCTTTTATGTATTTTATGTATATTCATTTGTTTAATTTTATAATTTTTAACCATAGTGTTACATATTTAAGACCTTTATACTAATTCAAAAACCTATTTAGTGAGAGAAAAAAAGTGAAATAAGTAAATACATACAATATAATTAACAGAAGTTTAATAATATAAGTATATAAGAAACAGCCATATGTGTGGATCCATTTCTTTGAAGTAAATATTAATAGTTTAATGAATATAAGTATATGTATACTTATTTATATTTATTCAATGTGGATTTATATTTATTTATGTGGATATGTGTCTTTTTATATACCTTCTCTTTGTCCTTATACCCCTTTATTTTTCCTCTATTGTATTTTTTATGTTTTATACCTGTATCCATTTATTCAATTTAAAATCTTTAAACATAGTGTTATGTTTATTTTTTGTAATTTTTTTTAATTTTAAGAAATTACGTCATTTGTATCTATTTCTTTTATTCTCCTGTCTTTCACCTTCCTTCATTGTTAACCTTTCGTTCTTGCCTTTGAATTTATCTTACATTTTTTATTTTGACCAGTGCTGTTTAAGTGAGTATCAACCTATTTTCTGGCTTGTTTAACTTCATTATTAGTATAGGATTTATCTTTATATTTAATGTAAATCTTTACAGGATTTCCCCAATTATATTTTATGTTTTTATCTCGTAGGATATCGGTTAAGAATTTATATGATTTCATTTTTGTTCTAGTTTCATTTGATAAATCTTGAAACATTTTTAAGTTACCAAATGTGTCATTTTCTGTACTGAAGGTTTTAAATGCCAAATAAATTTTCTGTCTAATAAAATAGGTAGGAAAGTGTATAATTATATCTCGCGGAATATCTTTAGGAATAATTTTGGGTTTCTGAAGTCTATGTGCTCTTTCAATTATCTTTTCATTTTGGGCTTCTTGTATTCCCATTTCTTTAAACAAATTCATTAGATAGGTGGTTTAAATTTTCTGTCTAATAAAATAGGTAGGAAAGTGTATAATTATATCTCGCGGAATATCTTTAGGAATAATTTTGGGTTTCTGAAGTCTATGTGCTCTTTCAATTATCTTTTCATTTTGGGCTTCTTGTATTCCCATTTCTTTAAACAAATTCATTAGATAGGTGGTTTAAATTTTCTGTCTAATAAAATAGGTAGGAAAGTGTATAATTATATCTCGCGGAATATCTTTAGGAATAATTTTGGGTTTCTGAAGTCTATGTGCTCTTTCAATTATCTTTTCATTTTGGGCTTCTTGTATTCCCATTTCTTTAAACAAATTCATTAGATAGGTGGTTTAAATTTTCTGTCTAATAAAATAGGTAGGAAAGTGTATAATTATATCTCGCGGAATATCTTTAGGAATAATTTTGGGTTTCTGAAGTCTATGTGCTCTTTCAATTATATTTTCATTTTGGGCTTCTTGTATTCCCATTTCTTTAAACAAATTCATTAGATAAGTGGTTAATTGGACAGGGACAATTTCTTCAGAAATCTCTCTTATGCGGAGGTTCTTTCTACGGGCTCGATCTTCGGCGTCTATAACTTTTATTTCAAGAGCTTCTTGTTTGTTCTTATAACTTTTCGTCTGTTCTTTATTTTCTATAATGTCTTCTCTTAGCTTTCCTATTTTGGTTTCATTGGTTTTAATTTTATCTGCCTTTTTCTGTAGGTCTTCTTTAAATTCCTTAAAGCATTCATTCGGTTCTTCTTTAATCAGGAGTAGCTGGGTGTCTAACCCTTTTTGGAAGTTCACCTTTAATTCTTCCTTAATGTCTTTCAGTTGTTGATTCAAGTTTTTATGAATTTTTTTTTCTTGTATATGAGGTGGTTGTCTGTCTGGTTTATTTATTTGATCCGTTGGAGGTTCTGTTTCATGCTCTATTGAGTTATTAGACTCTAGGCTCAATGACGTGTCTGATTTCCTAATAGATTTTCTATTTTGAGGTGAAAACATTGATGTTAAACTTTTTTCTTTTGTTAGTTTGATTTTTTTTCTTTTTTAGCAATTTGTTTAGTTTCATTGCTTATTTTTGTATCTTGCTTTCAGTAGTGCAAAGAATACAGCAAATCAAATAGAGGCCAAAAAGGAAAGGATCAGGAGGGGAAATAATATCAAAAAGAAACAAAGAGGAGGTTTTGGCACTTCTCATTAAACGTGATTTCACTTCAGGCAGTGTTTTAAATTTTCAGGTTTCTTCTGCTCTGATTTTCCTTTTACCTTCTTTTTAATTTATCTTCTTGTTAGTGGAAGTTTTAAAGTTTATATTTATAAGGATTTTTTTTTCATTTTCTTTTGTCACTCCTTCTCCTTCCCCCTAACTTTTTGCTCCTTTTAATTAATATTTTTTCCTTCCTTCCTCTTCCCACCTTCCTTTTCCTTCCTCCCTATTTCCTGATTGCTCATTTTTGTTTTCTTCAGACTCTGTGCTCCGATGATCAAATCTCTTTCACCGTGTTGCTTCACTCTCCTCTCCCAGCTGTTTTATTCCATTTTTCTTAATGAATGTTTGGAACTCATTACACGTTCTGTCTCATGATATTAAAACCTTCGAGCAGCTTCAGAAGTTTAGCTTAGCAGTGCGTTTTGGATCGTATTACTCTCGGTCACCTTTTACTTTTAGTCGGCGTTCTTACTCTCGGTGTTCAGCAGTGTTCAAAGGTTTGCTTGGGTTTCTCCCGCTCGTACCTAGACGCCCCACCCCCTCAGCATCTTACATCACAGTGTCCGCACTGGTGTGGCGATACTTTTTTATTTTCCTTTTTTTTTTTCTTCTTTCCCCATTTCATTATTCCTTAGCCTTGTTAAACCCTTACACCTCCAAAAGGGATTTCAAGTGAGACATTTTTGTAAATTTGTTTTAGAGAGCATTTTGGTATTTCTATACACTGTGTGTTTGTTTTTCTCTATGTTAATGGTACTTTTGTATTTATGAAATCCTGATAAAATAATAATTAAAGAAAAACTATAGTTACTTAAATATCATTTTGGTTTCATATTTGGTTAATAATGTATCATCTCATGAATTAAAACAATATTAACAACCCATTGGATTATTATTGTCATGTACTGAAAGCCACACTATGGCCTCTATCTCAATGTAACTAAAAAGTTAATGTTTGAAAACAAAGTATACAATTTTGTATACTTATTGAAGCATATTATTTAATGAGTAGCCAGGAGACAATATCCACAATGTCAGACATTCACACACTTGTCACTTTATAAGAGAACTAGCAAATACAGGGTATACATCTGGATTATCTCCATTCGTTGGAAGATCACTTGAAAAATAAAGTATTACAATAATTTTATTTTATTTATTATAAAGAGACTTATAATTCTGCTGTCACATTCATTATAATGTTGGATTAAAATCATTTATAAAAGAGTGAGCCAACAATATGTTGCCAGAAAAATTTCTGTTGCAAGAGCTTTCTAAAATCCCACACAATTATTCCAAATCCTTATAAATGTAGTTTGTTAAACAACAATCTATATAAAACCAGTAATCAAGGGCGGACGCCCCACCCCCTCAGCATCTTACATCACAGTGTCCGCACTGGTGTGGCGATACTTTTTTATTTTCCTTTTTTTTTTTCTTCTTTCCCCATTTCATTATTCCTTAGCCTTGTTAAACCCTTACACCTCCAAAAGGGATTTCAAGTGAGACATTTTTGTAAATTTGTTTTAGAGAGCATTTTGGTATTTCTATACACTGTGTGTTTGTTTTTCTCTATGTTAATGGTACTTTTGTATTTATGAAATCCTGATAAAATAATAATTAAAGAAAAACTATAGTTACTTAAATATCATTTTGGTTTCATATTTGGTTAATAATGTATCATCTCATGAATTAAAACAATATTAACAACCCATTGGATTATTATTGTCATGTACTGAAAGCCACACTATGGCCTCTATCTCAATGTAACTAAAAAGTTAATGTTTGAAAACAAAGTATACAATTTTGTATACTTATTGAAGCATATTATTTAATGAGTAGCCAGGAGACAATATCCACAATGTCAGACATTCACACGCTTGTCACTTTATAAGAGAACTAGCAAATACAGGGTATACATCTGGATTATCTCCATTCGTTGGAAGATCACTTGAAAAATAAAGTATTACAATAATTTTATTTTATTTATTATAAAGAGACTTACAATTCTGCTGTCACATTCATTATAATGTTGGATTAAAATCATTTATAAAAGAGTGAGCCAACAATATGTTGCCAGAAAAATTTCTGTTGCAAGAGCTTTCTAAAATCCCACACAATTATTCTAAGTCCTTATAAATATAGTTTGTTAATAAGAGCAACAATCTATATAAAACCAGTAATCAAGGGCGGATTTATGCATTACCCTTCAAACAAGCACCTCTGTCTATTGAAATTAGCAATTCAAAAGGCAGAAGAACAGGTTGGTTTAGACTTGACTTTCCAGCTTGTTGGAACATAATTTTTAGACTTCTTGGAAATGTGACCCACCAAAAGCCACTAAGCTGAGGTTGGGCAGCCCAGGTGAGGAGAATGTCTAAGCAAGAACTTAAAGGCATGCTCCCAAACATTATAATTCTTTCTCAACAAAAGAAGCACAACACAGAATCTTAAACTTTGATAGTTCTAATCACTCCTTTGCTTTACTTATTTTATCAGTTTTAAATGACCTCGCAAAGTGGCTTTGGATCGTTCTGAAATAACTTCATGGAGCGTAGAGGGGTGGGCAAGATATACATTTGGGTTTGCCCAAAGTAAATAAGTAACTCCATAAGTGATATACTTGGCAGTTTGAATCTGAGCTGTTCTTAAAGGTTGATCTGGTCTGAAATATGTATAAGCACGTTGAGTTCAGTGATTGCATAAGCAAATTGTATACATCATTAAGCTGATTCTGAGCATTTATTATCCTATAGGTTAATTATTATTTCATAGATTAGGAACTTGCCAACTTTTTGTTTGAAACTTAGTGTAGTGTCTCTTTAACACGGCAATGATTATGCAGAAATGGAATGAATGCTCTTTTGGCCTAGAAAGATATCATTCATAGTTCAATGAGTAAAGCCATATTAAGCTACATTTAGGTCTACTGGTTCTTTAGTATTAGGATAATGGTTTTGCCCTTTTAGTTTTAATCTTTGTTCAAACTTTGTTCTGTGATATATATCAACGCAAAAGGTGTGGAAAGAATGGCACTTGTACTGGATAAGTTAGGTATTTTGTGTGGCTGCTAAACACACTCTGTGGGCACTCCGAAAAACCCACTACAATATATATAAACACCAAAAAGAAAAACAACTAAGACCTGGTTGGTTTTACCACCTTCCAAACACTTAGTGTGAGTGTAGCGCTATAGTTGTAATCACATGAACCAATAGTGTAAAAACATATACACTTACCCCTCAAATCATATGGGGGTTATATAAGGAAAAGAAGAAACAGAGAAAATATAGTATAATACTGTATGGCAGTAAACAGAATTTCTCTCAGGTGTAGTGAGTGGAAATAAACTCACATTTTTTGGAGCCTTTTATATGGGTATAAGCTCAAACACTTCCAGCTTCTGTGCCTTTAAGGTAGGCAACTATACCCCTTTTTCATATGGCTTGCTTCCCCTTATTCTTCTCAGCACATTGCATATAACCCAAAAGAGAAAGCAGAAACCTCTGGGTGCAGGATTAATGGTAACTGGTCGTTATAAATAACAATATCATGAGTGCTCACCTTTTCTAGAGCCTTTTATTACTGGCTCTAAGTGTGATAGTATTTTGTCAAATTATAGAATGACACTTCCTTTTACCGGATCCAAAGTGCATGTGGAGATGGAGGTAGGTAAGTATATCGAATTTATTTAACATATACCAAATTAAAAATAAACTAAACAAAATAAAATAGTATTAAAATTACATAGATACAAAATATAAAATATACTGGTCCTCTCCTTCTTCTTCCTTTTACCAGTTAGGGATAACATTAAATTTGTTCTGTAATATTCCAAGCTGAACTTCATTTGATATGTTTGTGAATGCAACTCCTTAAAACAGGGAAAAAAAACAATCATATCTTACATCTGAATATACTGTAAAAAAAAAGTTAGATGTAAAACTAGAAATGCATATACATTTATACATTTATAGACACAAAACATAATTCTGATGCCAGAGCTGCTTTCGTTTATGGAATACATATCTCCTGCACAATGACTTTGTTTCATGTACGAACATGAATATTTCTAAGAATTGAATTTTGTTGGCATCACATAATGTACTATGCACAATCCCGATATTAACATTTCTAAACGCAACAATATTTAATGACTATTATTAATTATTTTAAATGTTAAAAAAGTTGACTTAGCCACTTTTTGTATACATGGTTGTTAGTGAATACCTTTGTGCTTGAAATATGTGCACTGAGCAATGGTTTACAATAACATATTATGTTTAGCAAAGTATGTTACATTAAGATAACATTCATTTTCTTTCCAATACGTAACTGTGAATGCTTCATTCTATATTTTTATTTTTTTTATTTATTTACTAAAAGAAAACTGTCTCTTCGTTGCATTAAAAATTGCCTGTAACCTGTGTTAACATGTATTTCATTTAAATTAATATTACAGATTTTGAAAATGGCATCACAATCCAGTTCAGTCCTGGCGTGGCAAAGCCAGGACAGTTTAAATAAGGAAGAAACATAGAAACGTTGTTTAATTTCTTATTTTCTATGTATGCCTTCTGTATACTGACTGTCAGGTGCAGAAGACAGATCTTATTAGTATGACTGACAGGGAGCTAACATAGAGGCGCCCTGTTGCAGGATGAAGAGGTGATGATTTCTGCATCTATTTTATTTTTTTACACATTACAAATACAAATCTGTTAAATATAGGGAATAATATGAAAAATCCAGGGCAGTAACACTCCCATTTTAAGTATTTGTGTTGTGTTTTTTGAAACAGGCACACTTTAAATGCTAGAGAGAAACTATTGAGTAGTTTTGAAATGCATTTTTTAAATAAAGCAAAAATAATTAAATTTTTTTTTTTTTTTTTTAAAGGAGGAGCGCAATAACGCGCTGTCCCCATGCTCGGCCCTCACAGTGTTCTGAGCAGAGTACTGGCGCCGTGGCGGGAGAGTCTGGAGTCCGGATCAGCAGGGAGCAGCAAGTAGACGGAGGATCAGAGTAAGTGCTTGCTAGTATTGTTGTGTTTTGGGGTTTTTTTGTTTAAAAGTGTGTTTTTTTATTGTGCAAGTGTCTTGAGAGGGAGCAGGGTTTTTTGAAAATGGGTTTGTAGGGGACAAGGGTCTTTGTAGAGGGGGAAGGACAGTGTCTTTGTGGAGGGGAGTGCAGGAGTTTTTGTGAATGGGGGGGCATGGGATTTGTAAAGGGTGGGCAAAGGTCTTATAGATATAGATCTGTGATTGTGTGAGTGTATCTGTGTTTATGTGTGCATACGTATACACATGTGTATGTGTTTAGTAGATAGCTCCCTAATTTGATATCCTTAAATATGCCATTCCCCCACAAGGACAACAAATAAGG
>OW240919.1:50649571-50835255 GCA_933207985.1 Pelobates cultripes
CCTTAACCCTAAAGATGGCAGTCACCTCCTTCACGGTTGGCAAATTCCAGTTACCTTCCCAGAAGCAAAAAAACAAAAGAAATCTAATTGGAGATTTCAGATGACTATTTCTGGCGAGTGGTGCAAGGTGGTCAAGGCTACAGCTAGAGCTAAGTGACTGGAAGTTAAATGAAAGTGATATTGCAGATTTATTTAACCCCTTAAAGGACCACTATAGTGCCAGGAAAACATACACGTTTTCCTGGCACTATAGTGCCCTGAGGGTTCCCCCACCCTCAGGGTCCCACTCCCGTGGCGCTGAGGGGGGAGGAAGGGGTTTATCCCGTACCTTTTTTCCAGCGCCGGGGACTCTTCTCCCTCTTCTTCCGTCATCGGCTGAATGCGCATGCACGGCATGAGCCACGCGCGCATTCAGCCAGTCCATTGGAAAGCACTCTCAATGCTTTCCTATGGACGCTGGCGTCTTCTCACTGTGAAAATCACAGTGAAAAGCGCAGAGCGCCTCTAACGGCTGTCAATGAGACAGCCACTAGAGGCTGTATTAACCCTATAGTAAACATAACAGTTTCTCTGAAACTGCTATGTTTACAGCAAAAAGGGTTAAATCTAGCTGGACCTGGCACCCAGACCACTTCATTAAGCTGAAGTGGTCTGGGTGCCTATAGTGGTCCTTTAAGTCATGTGTCCTTGAGGGGTTAAACTTATTCATGATGAAGAGCAAATGATTCATGAGCCTGAATTTATGCAAATCTGCAATCTTGTATCTATGAAATGTTGTGATTATGTACGGTGTCTATCATAAGGATTAGTAAGGAGAATGCTCACAACTTTGTAGCTATATCTTTACAACTTTGAATTTCTGCATCTTTATGGTGATGCATACATATAGAGCAGTGATGGCGAACCTATGGCACGCATGCCACAGGTGGCACGCCGGGCCCTCTCTGTTGGCACGCGGCCATAGGTCGCCAGGAAAGGGGGCCGCTGGCTGTCTGCAGAGTAGGCACCTCCCTGCCCGAAACGGCAGGTGCCTACTCTGCTTCCGTGTCGGGAGGCAGGGGGAGGGCTCTAGGAAGCAGCTCTCCTGTCCTCCCGCGCGATGCTGTGTGGAGCATTGCCGCACGTTACCATGGCAACGCTCCACACAGCATCGCGCGGAAGGACAGGAAAGCTGCTTCCTTGCTGCCAGAAACATACTTACCACCGGACCACCAATGATGGCTGTGTCCCCCGTCCTCCCCCCCCTTCACCAAAGGTAAGAGGAAGGGAGTGGGGGGGGGGATACAGAATTAATATATTTTTTGTTTTTTAATGTATATTTACCCCTACCCCAACACAGCACAGCACCCCTATCCCCACAGCACCCCTACCCCCAACACAGCACAGCACCCCTACCCCAGCACAGCACAGCACCCCTACCTTCAACACAGCACCCCTACCACCCACAGCACAGAACCCCTACCCCCACACAGTACTCCTACCCCCAACACAGCACCCCCTACCCCCACACAGCACACCCTCCCACAGCACCCCTACCCCCACAGCACAGCACCCCCTATCCCCACAGCACCCCTACACCCAGCACTATCCCACAGCACCCCTACCCCACACAGCACCCCTACCCCAACAGCACACACACCTACCCCACACAGCACAGCACCCCACCCCCACACACATCACTATCCCCCCCACACACATCACCCCTATCCCCCCAAACACATCACCCCTACCCACACACAGCACCCCTACCCGCCCACACACGCAGCACCCCCCCACACACACACTTCACCCCACACACACACAGCACCCCTCAGACAGACACACACAGCACCCCTCAGACAGACACACACAGCACTCCACACCCTTACAAACAAACACATACACTGCACCCCTCAATGCAGTGTGTGTGTGTGCATTCAGCAGTCTGTATGTGTGTGTATTCAGCAGTCTGTGTGTGTATGTATTCAGCAGACTGTGTGTGTGTATTTATTCAGCAGACTGTGTGTACTCAGCAGTGTGTCTATTCAGCAGTCTGTGTGTATTCAGCAGTCTTTGTTGGTGTATTCAGCAGTTTGTGTGTGTGTATTCAGCAGTCTGTGTGTCTACTCAGCAGTCTGTGTGTCTACTCAGCAGTCTGTGTGTGTGTATTCAGCAGTCTGTGTGTGTATGTATTCAGCAGTCCGTGTGTGCATGTATTCAGCAGTCTGTGTGTACTCGACAGTGTGTGTATTCAGCAGTCTGTGTGTGTGTGTGTGTGTATGTATTCAGCAGTCCGTGTGTATGTTTTCAGCAGACTGTATTTATGTACTCAGCAGTCTGTGTGTGTGAGTGTACTCAGCAGTGTATGTATTCAGCAGACTGTGTGTATGTACTCAGCAGTCTGTGTGTACTCAGCAGTCTGTATGTGTATTCAGCGGACTGTGTGTGTATTTTGCGGACTGTGTGTGTATTTAGCAGACTGTGTGTGTGTAGTTAGCGGACTGTGTGTGTGTAGTTAGCGGACTGTGTGTTTATGTATTTAGCGGATGGTGTTTATGTATTTAGCGGACAGTGTGTGTATGTATTTAGCAGCCGGTGTGTGAATGTGTTCAGCAGTCTGTGTGTATGTATTGCATTTGTTGGAGATACTAATAAATATAAGCTGAATTGTATCTATTTATATCATTATTTAAAATTTGTATCATAGAACTCTCTGTTGTGTTCTTCTTTTAAAACAAAAGTTGTTAATTAGTTCGGACAACTGTACAAGTTGTTTTTTCTAAACTTAAACCTCAGTATTCAGGTTTAATTGCCGTGTTGGCATGTATTGCGGTTTGGGCACTCGAGCTCAAAAAGGTTCGCCATCACTGATTTAGAGTGTTTAATACAGGTTGTATTTAGGAAATGCACAGGCTTTATTTCTTTATTTATTGTTCACATTAGCTACTGAGAAGTTTGCTGGAGGATATAGTAATATCGAATTAGGAAGGGTATTGGGAAGTGAGAGTTTAAATTATTTTTATATATTTCCGATTTTTAAATTGGTTAAAAATTATTATTTACATATTTATTTTATTTTTTCCTCTTCCCTCCTTGGTCTGGAATAATAGCTTGATGCTTACTATTTGTTTGAAGCAGCAGCGGAAACAGTAAAACAAAAGCTTTCTAATCAGTCTTGTATTATAAATAGAAGTGTTCTTTGCTTGTTTTTGTTTGTATTTCTTTATGGGCTACACCACCCAAAACTCAATATCACTATCTCGCCCCAAGGCTCAGTAGAGCCTTATCAATACCGTCTATATTCAGGATAGTCCTGAATTGTCGGAACATTGTAAATAACATTGAAGATGTCTGGTTTTGTCTAGTTTCTTTTATAATTTTTCTATTTGTAGTAATATAAGTAATATCAGGTTGTGTAGGAAAAATTGCAGGCGAAGAAATGCCAAAAAGAAGGGAAAGGAAAGGGGGGGGGGAATGGCGAAAAAGATATACCTTTTCTGCTTACACAAATATGGGCCAAAAGCAATGTTTTTGTTTTTTCTTGTATGACAGCACAAATTCATTACTTTAGTGAACTAGAGCAATGATAATGTGGTTTTTTTTTTGTTTTTTTTTCTTAGAACAGGATGACTCTTACACTATTCTCGCTTAACACCAAACAATTAAATTCGCCTCATACGCGTAGATTAGCTTTAACAGAGGCTATCAAATATAAAGTGCAAATAGCTTTCTATTAAGAAACCCATTTTATATGGGGTCATCATCCCCAAATTTGTTCTGAACAGTTTCCTCATGCTTTTTATTCGTGTTATAAAACAAAAAAGGGGGGGAGTGTCTATCTTGATCCATAAAGATGTCTCTTTCTTATTAGTGAAACAGATAAGCGATAAAGAGGGGAAGTAAGTTTTGTTTCAATGCTATGTTAATAATGAACCATACACTTTTTAAAATGTTTAGGGTACACACAAAAAACAATGCGCTTTTCTAGAAATAATGTTTGCAGTGATAGCGAATACACTTTCGTGGAGGTCATTATGGGGGTTGAATAACTTTTTGCTAGATAGTACTATAGAGAGTTCCTCTTTTGACAAAGTCACTCAAACCACGGCTAAAAAACTGCAGCAATTATCAAGACATTTAAATAATAATATTCTTAAAAAAAAAAATCCTGGATCCATGGCGAGTTTTACATGACACTGAAAAAGACTACACATTCCGTTCAATGGCCCATACTTCCTATACTAGAATAGATAGGTTTTTGGTACCAAATACGCTAATGAATAAATTCAAGGAGCCAATATTGGTTTAATAACATGGTCAGATCGCGCACCAATCACACCATGTCAGAACATTTTCCAAGTAAAGGGAGGGGCTCATGGCACATGAATGATTCAATCCTTCAAAATCCAGATTCGCGTAGAATTGGTTTCTTATTTTCAGATAAATAAATCCCCTGACTCATCAATAAATACAATTTGGCAAGCACACAAAGCTGTTATTAGAGGGCTTTTATTAAATATACTAGCTTTGCCAAAAAACGAAGAATGGGAAAAAGATACAACATTAATAACACAATTGACAAAACCACACATCAAAACCCCTGTCCCTACTTTTGTTTATAACGTCTTTAGAACCTCTAGCCCAGAACATCAGATTAAATAGAGGTATAAAGGGCATATAGATGGAAGGCAAAGAGTATTGCCTTTCCATGTTTGCAGATGATATCCTACTTACAGTAACTGACCCATCCACCTCTGTACCTAATTTACTTGAAGTCCTAACAGAATATAGTAATATATCATTTTACAAGCGGAAGAGAACAAAAACACAAGCTTTACCAGTTAGACTAAATGCGTCAAAAATACAAGATTTACAGAAGTTGTACGATTTTGACACACATATATTACTTATTTGGGAGTAAAAATAGCTTAATCTAAATTAAATTATCCTCCATTGGTACAGAAAAGCAGAGAAGATCTAGCTAAATGGAAATCAATAAAATTATAATAGTAAAATCAATGCACTGAAGATGGTGCTACTCCCAAAGATTTTTTATATTTTTCGGATGTTACCAGCCAAAATACCAGTATGCTTCTCTAAAAAACTACAGACAGTGAGTCATTCGTTTGTATGGGATAAACATAAATCTAGAGTTCCATTGGCCCTATTACAAAGATTGGCGAAGACAGGAGGAGTGAGCATGCCACATTTTTCAGCCTACTATCACGCTTCTATTTTTGAATCAGCAGTAAAGATGAACACTTATAACAACACATTACAGTGGGTGGATTTGGAAAGGGGGAAAGCCCCAGAGAGTTCATTGGTAGATACTCTATGGACACCTAAATCATTTAGAAATCAATTATATTTTTCATTACTAGCTACGGAACTGACGTTCCATATCTGGGATAAGATCAGGAAAACCATAGGGATAATACAAAATTTCCACCACAAGCTCCGATTTCAGCACTAGGGGCAGTCTCATCGTGGCTTTCATTAAAGACTCCAGGTACATTTGGAATCCACCACATAAGTGATATTTTTAATGGAGATATAACTTTACCTTTCCCAGAGATTCAACAAATGTATACTATACCAAACTCATATTTTCCAATATTTGTCCATTTATTCAATTTAAAATCTTTTAAACATAGTGTTGTATGTTTATTTTTGTAATTTTTTTTAATTTTAAGTACGTCATTTGTATCTATTTCTTTTTATTCTCTGTCTTTCACCTTCCTTCCATTGTTAACCTTTCGTTCTTGCCTTTGAATTTATCTTACATTTTTTATTTTGACCAGTGCTGTTTAAGAGGTAATTCAACCCTATTTTTCTGGCTTGTTTAACTTCATTATTGGTATAGGATTTATCTTTATATTTAATGTAAATCTTTACAGGATTTCTAATTATATTTTATGTTTTATCTATTTAGGATATCGGTTAAATTTATATGATTTCATTTTGTTCTAGTTTCATTTGATAAATCTTGAAACATTTTTAAGTTACCAAATGTGTCATTTTTCTGTACTGAAGGGTTTTAAATGCCAAAATAAATTTTCTGTCTAATAAAATAGGTAGGAAAGTGTATAATTATATCTCGCGGAATATCTTTAGGAATAATTTTGGGTTTCTGAAGTCTATGTGCTCTTTCAATTATCTTTTCATTTTGGGCTTCTTGTATTCCCATTTCTTTAAACAAATTCATTAGATAGGTGGTTTAAATTTTCTGTCTAATAAAATAGGTAGGAAAGTGTATAATTATATCTCGCGGAATATCTTTAGGAATAATTTTGGGTTTCTGAAGTCTATGTGCTCTTTCAATTATCTTTTCATTTTGGGCTTCTTGTATTCCCATTTCTTTAAACAAATTCATTAGATAGGTGGTTTAAATTTTCTGTCTAATAAAATAGGTAGGAAAGTGTATAATTATATCTCGCGGAATATCTTTAGGAATAATTTTGGGTTTCTGAAGTCTATGTGCTCTTTCAATTATATTTTCATTTTGGGCTTCTTGTATTCCCATTTCTTTAAACAAATTCATTAGATAAGTGGTTAATTGGACAGGGACAATTTCTTCAGAAATCTCTCTTATGCGGAGGTTCTTTCTACGGGCTCGATCTTCGGCGTCTATAACTTTTATTTCAAGAGCTTCTTGTTTGTTCTTATAACTTTTCGTCTGTTCTTTATTTTCTATAATGTCTTCTCTTAGCTTTCCTATTTTGGTTTCATTGGTTTTAATTTTATCTGCCTTTTTCTGTAGGTCTTCTTTAAATTCCTTAAAGCATTCATTCGGTTCTTCTTTAATCAGGAGTAGCTGGGTGTCTAACCCTTTTTGGAAGTTCACCTTTAATTCTTCCTTAATGTCTTTCAGTTGTTGATTCAAGTTTTTATGAATTTTTTTTTCTTGTATATGAGGTGGTTGTCTGTCTGGTTTATTTATTTGATCCGTTGGAGGTTCTGTTTCATGCTCTATTGAGTTATTAGACTCTAGGCTCAATGACGTGTCTGATTTCCTAATAGATTTTCTATTTTGAGGTGAAAACATTGATGTTAAACTTTTTTCTTTTGTTAGTTTGATTTTTTTTCTTTTTTAGCAATTTGTTTAGTTTCATTGCTTATTTTTGTATCTTGCTTTCAGTAGTGCAAAGAATACAGCAAATCAAATAGAGGCCAAAAAGGAAAGGATCAGGAGGGGAAATAATATCAAAAAGAAACAAAGAGGAGGTTTTGGCACTTCTCATTAAACGTGATTTCACTTCAGGCAGTGTTTTAAATTTTCAGGTTTCTTCTGCTCTGATTTTCCTTTTACCTTCTTTTTAATTTATCTTCTTGTTAGTGGAAGTTTTAAAGTTTATATTTATAAGGATTTTTTTTTCATTTTCTTTTGTCACTCCTTCTCCTTCCCCCTAACTTTTTGCTCCTTTTAATTAATATTTTTTCCTTCCTTCCTCTTCCCACCTTCCTTTTCCTTCCTCCCTATTTCCTGATTGCTCATTTTTGTTTTCTTCAGACTCTGTGCTCCGATGATCAAATCTCTTTCACCGTGTTGCTTCACTCTCCTCTCCCAGCTGTTTTATTCCATTTTTCTTAATGAATGTTTGGAACTCATTACACGTTCTGTCTCATGATATTAAAACCTTCGAGCAGCTTCAGAAGTTTAGCTTAGCAGTGCGTTTTGGATCGTATTACTCTCGGTCACCTTTTACTTTTAGTCGGCGTTCTTACTCTCGGTGTTCAGCAGTGTTCAAAGGTTTGCTTGGGTTTCTCCCGCTCGTACCTAGACGCCCCACCCCCTCAGCATCTTACATCACAGTGTCCGCACTGGTGTGGCGATACTTTTTTATTTTCCTTTTTTTTTTTCTTCTTTCCCCATTTCATTATTCCTTAGCCTTGTTAAACCCTTACACCTCCAAAAGGGATTTCAAGTGAGACATTTTTGTAAATTTGTTTTAGAGAGCATTTTGGTATTTCTATACACTGTGTGTTTGTTTTTCTCTATGTTAATGGTACTTTTGTATTTATGAAATCCTGATAAAATAATAATTAAAGAAAAACTATAGTTACTTAAATATCATTTTGGTTTCATATTTGGTTAATAATGTATCATCTCATGAATTAAAACAATATTAACAACCCATTGGATTATTATTGTCATGTACTGAAAGCCACACTATGGCCTCTATCTCAATGTAACTAAAAAGTTAATGTTTGAAAACAAAGTATACAATTTTGTATACTTATTGAAGCATATTATTTAATGAGTAGCCAGGAGACAATATCCACAATGTCAGACATTCACACACTTGTCACTTTATAAGAGAACTAGCAAATACAGGGTATACATCTGGATTATCTCCATTCGTTGGAAGATCACTTGAAAAATAAAGTATTACAATAATTTTATTTTATTTATTATAAAGAGACTTATAATTCTGCTGTCACATTCATTATAATGTTGGATTAAAATCATTTATAAAAGAGTGAGCCAACAATATGTTGCCAGAAAAATTTCTGTTGCAAGAGCTTTCTAAAATCCCACACAATTATTCCAAATCCTTATAAATGTAGTTTGTTAAACAACAATCTATATAAAACCAGTAATCAAGGGCGGACGCCCCACCCCCTCAGCATCTTACATCACAGTGTCCGCACTGGTGTGGCGATACTTTTTTATTTTCCTTTTTTTTTTTCTTCTTTCCCCATTTCATTATTCCTTAGCCTTGTTAAACCCTTACACCTCCAAAAGGGATTTCAAGTGAGACATTTTTGTAAATTTGTTTTAGAGAGCATTTTGGTATTTCTATACACTGTGTGTTTGTTTTTCTCTATGTTAATGGTACTTTTGTATTTATGAAATCCTGATAAAATAATAATTAAAGAAAAACTATAGTTACTTAAATATCATTTTGGTTTCATATTTGGTTAATAATGTATCATCTCATGAATTAAAACAATATTAACAACCCATTGGATTATTATTGTCATGTACTGAAAGCCACACTATGGCCTCTATCTCAATGTAACTAAAAAGTTAATGTTTGAAAACAAAGTATACAATTTTGTATACTTATTGAAGCATATTATTTAATGAGTAGCCAGGAGACAATATCCACAATGTCAGACATTCACACACTTGTCACTTTATAAGAGAACTAGCAAATACAGGGTATACATCTGGATTATCTCCATTCGTTGGAAGATCACTTGAAAAATAAAGTATTACAATAATTTTATTTTATTTATTATAAAGAGACTTATAATTCTGCTGTCACATTCATTATAATGTTGGATTAAAATCATTTATAAAAGAGTGAGCCAACAATATGTTGCCAGAAAAATTTCTGTTGCAAGAGCTTTCTAAAATCCCACACAATTATTCCAAATCCTTATAAATGTAGTTTGTTAAACAACAATCTATATAAAACCAGTAATCAAGGGCGGATTTATGCATTACCCTTCAAACAAGCACCTCCGTCTATTGAAATTAGCAATTCAAAAGGCAGAAGAACAGGTTGGTTTAGACTTGACTTTCCAGCTTGTTGGAACATAATTTTTAGACTTCTTGGAAATGTGACCCACCAAAAGCCACTAAGCTGAGGTTGGGCAGCCCAGGTGAGGAGAATGTCTAAGCAAGAACTTAAAGGCATGCACCCAAACATTATAATTCTTTCTCAACAAAAGAAGCACAACACAGAATCTTAAACTTTGATAGTTCTAATCACTCCTTCGCTTTACTTATTTTATCAGTTTTAAATGACCTCGCAAAGTGGCTTTGGATCGTTCTGAAATAACTTCATGGAGCGTAGAGGGGTGGGCAAGATATACATTTGGGTTTGCCCAAAGTAAATAAGTAACTCCATAAGTGATATACTTGGCAGTTTGAATCTGAGCTGTTCTTAAAGGTTGATCTGGTCTGAAATATGTATAAGCACGTTGAGTTCAGTGATTGCATAAGCAAATTGTATACATCATTAAGCTGATTCTGAGCATTTATTATCCTATAGGTTAATTATTATTTCATAGATTAGGAACTTGCCAACTTTTTGTTTGAAACTTAGTGTAGTGTCTCTTTAACACGGCAATGATTATGCAGAAATGGAATGAATGCTCTTTTGGCCTAGAAAGATATCATTCATAGTTCAATGAGTAAAGCCATATTAAGCTACATTTAGGTCTACTGGTTCTTTAGTATTAGGATAATGGTTTTGCCCTTTTAGTTTTAATCTTTGTTCAAACTTTGTTCTGTGATATATATCAACGCAAAAGGTGTGGAAAGAATGGCACTTGTACTGGATAAGTTAGGTATTTTGTGTGGCTGCTAAACACACTCTGTGGGCACTCCGAAAAACCCACTACAATATATATAAACACCAAAAAGAAAAACAACTAAGACCTGGTTGGTTTTACCACCTTCCAAACACTTAGTGTGAGTGTAGCGCTATAGTTGTAATCACATGAACCAATAGTGTAAAAACATATACACTTACCCCTCAAATCATATGGGGGTTATATAAGGAAAAGAAGAAACAGAGAAAATATAGTATAATACTGTATGGCAGTAAACAGAATTTCTCTCAGGTGTAGTGAGTGGAAATAAACTCACATTTTTTGGAGCCTTTTATATGGGTATAAGCTCAAACACTTCCAGCTTCTGTGCCTTTAAGGTAGGCAACTATACCCCTTTTTCATATGGCTTGCTTCCCCTTATTCTTCTCAGCACATTGCATATAACCCAAAAGAGAAAGCAGAAACCTCTGGGTGCAGGATTAATGGTAACTGGTCGTTATAAATAACAATATCATGAGTGCTCACCTTTTCTAGAGCCTTTTATTACTGGCTCTAAGTGTGATAGTATTTTGTCAAATTATAGAATGACACTTCCTTTTACCGGATCCAAAGTGCATGTGGAGATGGAGGTAGGTAAGTATATCGAATTTATTTAACATATACCAAATTAAAAATAAACTAAACAAAATAAAATAGTATTAAAATTACATAGATACAAAATATAAAATATACTGGTCCTCTCCTTCTTCTTCCTTTTACCAGTTAGGGATAACATTAAATTTGTTCTGTAATATTCCAAGCTGAACTTCATTTGATATGTTTGTGAATGAAATTACACAGGGTAAGCTTTTCCATGTGCTAAATATATGTCTCAAATTCACATGCATCGTATGTTTCATATAAATGTCACATTATTGGTATATATGTTTTTAATTGGAAAGAAGTCTGAAAAAAAAATCGAATACAAATTATGATGCAACTCCTTAAAACAGGGAAAAAAAACAATCATATCTTACATCTGAATATACTGTAAAAAAAAAGTTAGATGTAAAACTAGAAATGCATATACATTTATACATTTATAGACACAAAACATAATTCTGATGCCAGAGCTGCTTTCGTTTATGGAATACATATCTCCTGCACAATGACTTTGTTTCATGTACGAACATGAATATTTCTAAGAATTGAATTTTGTTGGCATCACATAATGTACTATGCACAATCCCGATATTAACATTTCTAAACGCAACAATATTTAATGACTATTATTAATTATTTTAAATGTTAAAAAAGTTGACTTAGCCACTTTTTGTATACATGGTTGTTAGTGAATACCTTTGTGCTTGAAATATGTGCACTGAGCAATGGTTTACAATAACATATTATGTTTAGCAAAGTATGTTACATTAAGATAACATTCATTTTCTTTCCAATACGTAACTGTGAATGCTTCATTCTATATTTTTATTTTTTTTATTTATTTACTAAAAGAAAACTGTCTCTTCGTTGCATTAAAAATTGCCTGTAACCTGTGTTAACATGTATTTCATTTAAATTAATATTACAGATTTTGAAAATGGCATCACAATCCAGTTCAGTCCTGGCGTGGCAAAGCCAGGACAGTTTAAATAAGGAAGAAACATAGAAACGTTGTTTAATTTCTTATTTTCTATGTATGCCTTCTGTATACTGACTGTCAGGTGCAGAAGACAGATCTTATTAGTATGACTGACAGGGAGCTAACATAGAGGCGCCCTGTTGCAGGATGAAGAGGTGATGATTTCTGCATCTATTTTATTTTTTTACACATTACAAATACAAATCTGTTAAATATAGGGAATAATATGAAAAATCCAGGGCAGTAACACTCCCATTTTAAGTATTTGTGTTGTGTTTTTTGAAACAGGCACACTTTAAATGCTAGAGAGAAACTATTGAGTAGTTTTGAAATGCATTTTTTAAATAAAGCAAAAATAATTAAATTTTTTTTTTTTTTTTTTAAAGGAGGAGCGCAATAACGCGCTGTCCCCATGCTCGGCCCTCACAGTGTTCTGAGCAGAGTACTGGCGCCGTGGCGGGAGAGTCTGGAGTCCGGATCAGCAGGGAGCAGCAAGTAGACGGAGGATCAGAGTAAGTGCTTGCTAGTATTGTTGTGTTTTGGGGTTTTTTTGTTTAAAAGTGTGTTTTTTTATTGTGCAAGTGTCTTGAGAGGGAGCAGGGTTTTTTGAAAATGGGTTTGTAGGGGACAAGGGTCTTTGTAGAGGGGGAAGGACAGTGTCTTTGTGGAGGGGAGTGCAGGAGTTTTTGTGAATGGGGGGGCATGGGATTTGTAAAGGGTGGGCAAAGGTCTTATAGATATAGATCTGTGATTGTGTGAGTGTATCTGTGTTTATGTGTGCATACGTATACACATGTGTATGTGTTTAGTAGATAGCTCCCTAATTTGATATCCTTAAATATGCCATTCCCCCACAAGGACAACAAATAAGGGAGTTATCTACTAAACAATTGAAATATCAGAATTAAGAAAAGGCTTTTAAAGATATATTAGTTATATACATTATCTATAATCTATTATTATATATTTGATGTGTGGCCCATGACAATTCCTCTGCGCTCAATGTGGGCCAGCGAAGTTAAAAGGTTGGACACCCATGAACTAAATAGTATTTTTGATGGGTTTTTTTTCTCTTTCTTGTTTGAATTTGGGCAGTGAGTGTTCCTTTAAGAACTTCAAGAACTTCACATAGTTATGTGGAGCATGGTTGAGTTCTACAACTTGATGAATAGGAACTGGGCAAGCAAGTGGTAGATGAGATTCAATAAAGATATATGCAAGGTCATACGTTTTGGAATAAGGACCCCACAAGCCATTTATACATTAGATGGGGTAGTTAGGGATAACATTAAATGAAAAGGACTTGGAAACAATTATAGATAAACTAGGCAACAGTTTGCAATGCCGATCTGCGTTGCAAATGTATGTATTCACATGGTCCCCATGCTCATCACATGATTCACATGATCCAAATATAACTTTGTCTCTTTACAAATCAATGGTTAAGACCCCACCTTGAAAGTCCAGTGTAAGTTTGGGCACCAGTATTAAAAAGGGATATTGCAGAACTAGAAAAAGTGAAGAGGCGAGCAATAAAGCTAGTAAGGGGGATGTAAAAACATTACTTATGAGAAAAAGGCTAAAAATACTTGACTTGTTTTCTTTAAAAAAAAAAGAAGGCGCCACATAGGGATATGATAGCACTGTACAAATATAAACAGGGCCTGTACAAACAATTATGGGCTAACTAGTTTATTAGCAGGAATATATAACAGACTAGAAGTCACCCATTTAGACTGGAAGAAATACATGTTTGCTTACAGTAGAGGAAAGAGTTATTTACAGGAAGAACAATAAAGATGTGGAATTATCTGCCCAAAGAGGTTGTGTTATCAGATTGTATAGATACATTTTAAAAAAGCTTAGATGATTTTTTGCATAAACAGAATATTAAAGGATATAAATGAATATGTATGTCCAAAGAGAAATATTATTGCCGTTATAGAGTCAAGAAGCATTCCCCCCACCCCCTTCCCCCCTTTTTTGTGGCAAAATTGGAAATGGCTATAATTGGGGAGGGTTGCCTTCTTTTGGATCAACAGCATAAAAGAAAGAACTTGATGGACTTGTCTTTTTTTCAACCTAGACAACTATGTAAATAGTAAAAAAAATAAAAATAATTTTAAACAGAATAATATTTTGTTGCATAGTTTTCCTTTTTAATGTGGAGTATTTGGCCAGCACAAATGTTATCTTTCCCTAGATCTTGTTACTTAATGTTACAAAATGATAAATAGGGTCTGCGGTAGGTTCTGGTGATATTTTTCTTTGTAATTTCCAGGAAGAATTAGTAACTGGCTAGTTTAAAAAAAAGATTAAAAAAAATTATAAAGTATTTATTTATAGTGGCACTTTTTATGTGATATGTTTGACAAGATTCTGCTTAGGGAATTCATTTCAATATTAGCCAAGTTAAATTGTAGGGACAGACAATATGATCAAAAGGAAGGAATGGCTTCCCAAGAGACATGAAACTAGCATTGTTTGCCATACTGATTAAAAGGTATTCAAAGGAACAACAAAGCTCAGACTAAACATTTCGTACACTGTCCAAATGCATGGCAAGAACTGTTACACTTGAACCAGCGGATGGCACCTTATATATTATTGTTTAGATACATAGAATGTTACCTTTACTTTTTTGACCAACCGCTGATGGATACTAGAGACATTGTGACATTTAAGAGCTTTCTATGCACCTATGAACATTGCTATAGCACAATCAACAAAGGACAACTGGATGCTATACTCAACACTTAAAGGGACACTATAGCATTAGGAAAACAAACCTGTATTCCTAATGATTTAGTGTCCCTGTCCCTATCCCTATCTAGATGAGACCCCCATCTCCCATATGCCATAAATTTTACAAATATGTGGTTTTTTTTGCACATCTCTTTTTTCTCATCGAAAAGGCAGGACCTCCTCTAGGGCTAATCCAATCCAATGCTCCTCTCAGAGCCCCACAGGAAAGCACTGTATTTAAATATTTAATACTTTCCTATACGCTACTCAGTCAGTGCAGCAAGAGCACCTCTAGTGGCAGTATGATACAGATTAGAGGCATGTTTAACCCATTAAAACAAAATGTGTCTGCAAAATAGCAATGTTTTAGCCTGAGATGTTAAACATGCAGGTCAATTTATGAATGAACTTTAAAATAAGTAATAAACATGAGGATGTTACATATATGATGTACCTAAAATTTAACAGCTATATGCACATGGCCAATTTAGAATTAATTGCTGTTTTGCAAATATTGAACCCAGAACCAACCACTTAATGTTCCATCCATTACCTGGATTTTTATGCTAGACTAAACGGAACCAAGCCTATATTACATTGAGAGAGCCCACACTGAAGGTGAAACGCGTTTGGTGAACCAAGCCTCAAACTACCCGGTGAATCCAACCACCTCAAAATTCTGGGCAAATCTACCCCTATACAATCAAAAGACTTTATTAGAATATAAGAAAAAATGGCTGAGGGCTCCCCATGTTGCAGAAGGACATTATCCACAGAACTACCACGAGGAAACAACAGGCAGCTGACAGATCCATGCTATACTAGTAAGACACTAATGATATGCCTGAACATTTTTAATGTGAGAGTCCAATATTTTTCTTTCTACCTTTTCATAAATAAAACTTATTAATAATATATCACTCTATATATAGTGTTTATGTCTCTCCCCATGCCCGCCTTATTGTTACATGCTGCATGAATTACTACAGCATTGGGGTTTAAGAGGAGAAGAACATTTTTTTGTGTGTGTATTGATGCAATAGGGTATTATATGTTATTCTTTTTATTGTTTGTTTCAAGGATCTTGGATGCAAAAGGCAATAGGACGGTAGTTGGACGGCGAGTTAGGGTCAAGGTTGGGCTTCTTTAGAATTGGGGTTACAGTTGCATGTTTGAAGGGCGGTGGAAATATACCAGACGAGAGAGAGAGATTGAGCATTTTAGTGAAAGGTAGAGAAAGAGAAGAAGACAGAGTATGGATGAGATGCGAGGGAGGGAATTGGATCTAGGGAGCAGATGGTGATGCGGGAGGACTGGAGCAGAGCATAAACTTCTTCCGCTGTAGTGGGTGTAAATGAACATAAAACAGCAGAGGGAGTGAGGTTAGGGGAAGTATTGTAAGGGGAAGAAAAAAAATGAGAGATCTCTTCCCTGATTGTAGAGATCTTGTGGGTGAAGTAAGCAACAAAGTCTGAGACGGTCAAGTTAGTAGGTGGAGGAGGAACAATAGGGCGAAAAAGAGAGTTAAATGTGTAAAATCGTGGTTTGGGTTCGTGGGAAAGTGTGGTTATGAGGGTATTGAAGTAATGTACTTTTGCAGAGGAAAGTGCCAAGCTGTATGAGCGCAGCATAAATTTATAGTGGAGAAAGTCAGCCGCACAGTGAGATTTTCTCCAACAGCGTTCAGAAGTTCTGGAGCATTTTTGGAGGAATCGAGTCAGCTTGGTGTGCCAAGGTTGTTGTTGGGGGCGCTTGCTGCATTTTAATGTAGGAGGTGCTGTGATGTCTACTTGAGAAGAGATGGTGGAATTGTAGAAGGAGGTTGCAGAGCTAGGACAGGTGAGGTTTGAGATAGGTAAAAGGAGAGTATGGAGATTAGTGGAGAAATGCTCTAGGTCAAGACATTGGAGGTTTCTGTGAAATTGATGTTAAGACAGTGGTGTCAATTGGGTCTTGGGTATGCTGATGTCAAAAGCCTGCAGATGGTGGTCAGATAGAGGAAAAGGTATATTGAAGAAATTAGAGGCGGTACAGAGATCAATAGTGGTTCCCGCTGTATGGGTTGCTAATTTGAACTATTGTGTGAGGCCAAAGGAGGAGGTTACAGAGAGCAGACGAGAGGCATCAGTGCATTTGGGGTTGTTGATTGGGATATTGAAATCCCCAAGTATAAGAGAAGGAGTGTTAGATGAAAGGAAGTGGGGAAGCCAGGAAGAAAAGTGCTCAATGAATAGCCTAGGATGACCGGGGGGGAGGAGGGGAGTGGTAGATGATAGCAATTCTTAAAAAAGTGGTTTTAAATATGCAGACAGTGTGAACTTTAAAAGAAGAAAAGGATAGGGCAGTGGCAGTTATGATTGGTTGAAAGGTACATTGAGGGGAGAGAAGGATGCCTACACTACCTCCTTTGCATTTGAGTGAGAGAATTATAGCCCACCAAAACATAAAGAGGCAAAAGTAGCACTATCGGAGGGGGACAGCCAGGTCTCTGTAAGTGCAAGTAGTGTGAGTTTGAGATGAAAAAGTTGAGTATGGCTGTTGATTTTAAATTACTGCAGATGGAGCAGGTGTTCCAGAGCTCACAATGACTGTTGGTAAGTGAAAGTAAGGGGCAGGGTATTGTGATGAGGTTTGTGGGGTTTCTGGTTTTCTTAGTGTGTGTAGAGAAGGTGAAAGGCCCTGAATTGAGAGAGACATCACCAGCTGCTAGAAGCAGAAGGAGAGAAAGTGACAGGAGATGTGAATGGGTTTTGTATGCATGAGGTCTAGGATGGATTGTGGGTAGGAGTGAGAGTAGAAAAAAAGAGTACAAGGCATGAGATGAGAGAAGGGGGGAGTGTAGCAGAGAAGGGCATATGTAAAAGTGGCCTTTACCAAGGAATCTTAAATCCAGATGGCACAGCCATGTTTAGGCATACTTTCAACCTCCCTTCATACAAAAATAATATAAAATGTATCATAAATCAGCTCTAATTATACCTAGAGGAAACCATCCTAGATATTCTCTACAGCAGGGCTTCCCAAACTTTTATGGGCCGAGACCCACTTTTTAAAACGGTAATTTTTCGGGACCCACTTGCATATTTTAAAAAGTGAACACCATGGCAATCAGCTTTAGAGGCATACAATTGGCACACCATGACAATTACTTTTAGAGGCATAAAACTGGCACACCATGGCAAACCGCTTTAGAGACATACAAGTGGCACACTATAGCAACCCGCTTTAGATGCATACATTTGGCACACCATGGCAATCAGCTTTAGAGGCATACAATTGGCACACCATATCAATCCGCTTTAGAAGCACACAATTGGCACACCATGTCAATTACTTTTAGAGGCATAAAACTGGCACACCATGGCAAACCGCTTTAGAGGCATACAATTGGCACACTATAGCAATCAGCTTTACAGGCATACAATTGGAACATTATGTCAGCTTTAGATGCATACAATTGGCACACTATAGCAATCCGGTTTAGGTGCATACAATTGGCATACCATGGCAATCAGCTTTAGATGCATAAAATTGGTACATCATGGCAATCAGTTTTAGATGTATATACTTGGCACATCATTGCAACTTTAGGTGCATACAATTGGCACACCATGGCAATCAGTTTTAGAGGCTTACCATTGGCACACCATGGCAACCAGCTTTAGAGGCATAAATTCAGAACATCATGGCAATCAGTTTTAGAGGCATAAAATTGGAACATCATGGCAGCTTTAAATACATAAACTTGGCACAGCATGGCAATAAGCTTTAGATGCATAAACTTGGCACATCATGGTAATCGATTTTAGATGCATAAACTTGGCATATCATGGCAATCAGCTTCAGAGGTATACAATTGGCATACCATGGCAAACAGTCAGATGCATAAAATTCGCACACCATGGCAATCAGTTTTAGATGCATAAAATTGGCATAACATGGCAGTTTTAGAGGCATAATTCTGGGATATCATGGCAGTTTGAGGCAGAAACTTTGCACATCATGGCAATCAGTTTTAGAGACATACAACTGCTTACTCACAGACTCAGAATCAGAAGTGCTGTGTCCTGCTCTTTCATCCAGACACCTCACATTGATTATCCCAGTGGTGGAACTAATGTAGAGAGTGCCCTGGTGCAAATATGTTTTCTGGGCCCCCCTCTAGTGCAAGTGTGGCCAAAAAGTAGATCTCCATCTGTCGGTGAACTTCAACAATGCTATACCAGATGGGGATCTACCATTTTCTTATCATTGCAGGGTTATATTTGTGAGCAGTGTTTGAGCGTTTGAATGTAAGCATGTTTTTGTATTAAGTATATGTGTGCATGTATGGGTGTATTTGTATGTACTGTTGCCATTGGAATGTAGTGGTGTACTTGTTTGTAATGTTTGCGTCTGAATGCATGGGTGTTTGTATGTAGTGTCGGACTTGAAATGCAGGTGTGCTTTTTGAGTGTTAGTGTTTGAATGAAGGGGTGTTTGTAGATAATTTTAGTGTTTTAATGCTGGGGTGTGTTTGTATGTAATGTTTGCGTTTGCAGTACGTGTGTAGTGGATGCAGTGTGTGTGTGTGTTTGTAGTGGATGCAGTGTGTGTATTGTGTTTATAAAATATACATATACACAATGTGTGTTTGAATGTAAGCATGTTTTTTGTATGGAGTATGTGTGAAGTGTATACACATATACACACACATACAGAGACACACACAGACACACAAATACACACCCTGACACAGCAATACACACAATAACACCTAGTTTCCCACACATAGATACACACACACTCATGTACACAGATACACACTGAAACACAATACATACAGACACACAAATACACACACACTGACACAAAAGGACAGGCAGATACACATACACGCAGAGACAGGAGGTGAGGGTGACAGTGTGTGGGAGAGGTGAGGGTGACAGTGTGGGAGGGTGTGTGGGTGCTGGTAACAGTGTGAGGGGCAGTGTGAGGGCAAAGTGAGAAAGGGTTACAGTGGGAGTAGGGGTGGGCAGGCAGGGGGGAAAGGGTTACAGTGTGGGGGGCAGGGGAAGAAAAGGCTACAGTGGGGGAGCAGGGGAGAAAAGGTTACAGTGGGAGGGGGGAGTGAATGTGTTAGAGGTGTGGGGAGGGGCCAGGAGTGAAGGGGTTCCAGTGTAGGGTGGGGGACGGGAGTGAAGGGGGTTACAGTGTAGGGGAGGGCAGGAGGGAAAGATGTTACAGTGTGAGGAGGGCAGAGAGTAAAGATGTTACAGTGTGGGGGAGGCAGGGAGTAGAAGGGGTTACATCAGGGAGGGCAGGGGTAGAAGGGGTTACATTGGAGGGACAGGGGGGGGGGGCAGAGTGAAGGGGTTACAGTGTGGGGAGTAGAAGGGGTTATATGGGGAGGGCAGGGAGTGAAGGGTTATGTGGGGGAGGCAGGGGTAGAAAGGGGGTTTACATGGGGGAGGCAGGGAGTAGAGGTGTTACATAGGGAAGGGCAGTGAGTGAAGGGGTTACATGGGAGGCAGGGAGTGAAGGGTTACATTGGGGGAGGGCAGGGAGTGAAGGGGTTACATGGGGGAGGGCAGGGAGTGAAAGGGGTTACATGGGGAGGGCAGGGAGTAAAAGGGGTTAAATTGGGGCAGGGTGAAGGGGTTACATTGGGGAGGACAGAGAGTGAAGGGGTTACATTGGGGGAGGGCAGGAAGTGAAGGGGTTACATTGGGAGGGCAGGGACTGAGAGGTTACATTGGGGAGGCAGGGAGTGCAGGGGTTACAGTTTGGGGGGAGGGGGCAGGAAGTGAAGGGGTTACATGGGGGAGGGCAGGGAGTGAAGGGGTTACATGGGGGGAGGGGGATGTCTGGGGGCTGTGTCCTACCTGAATTCCCTGGTGGTCCAGTGTCTCCCTGGTGGTCCAGTGGGGTATCTCTCCGGTCTGAGCTCCGCCGAATGCAGAGCTGCAGACAGTGTAATAAAAGTCTTGCGAGCTCCCAGAGTGTTGCCATGGTAACGCTCTGGGTGCTCGCGAGACTTCTATCACACGGTCTGCAGCTCTGCACCTGGCGAAGCTGCAGACCGGAGCTGCTGAGCAGACTGATTGGAGGGAACCCAGCAGCATACAGGGCAAGCCGCCAGGCTACCTCCTGGTGTCAGTCTGCTTGCCTGAGTCCCCTGCGGCCCTGGATGTGTGGGTCAGCGCGACCCACTGGGAATCGCCAACACTTTGGGAACCGCTGCTCTACAGTATACCTTCAAACCATAGAGAGTAACTGTCAGTTTTCAAAGACTGACCCAAGGTACCACGTATATGGCATAGAAACAGTGCTGGTAAACCTATCTTCTTAGATGAATGTAAGGATTTATATCTTTCCATATCTTTCAATGAACAGTTAGTCTCTATGATCTTCCCTATATCACTCCATGCACAGAAGCAGGGAAAACCATAGAGACTGTCAGTTTTCAAACACTGTCTGACCCAAAGTGCATGTATATTGCTGAATAATCCTGTCATATACTAAATGTAGATACGGGGGTTTTCTTTCTTTTTTTACACAAACTCACTTTAAAAAAAAATTCTATTTCCTTTTAAAAATTGGCAAAGGATTATTATATTAAAATATAGTTTTGAGGTGACATTTGTTCTTTAACTCCGGTAAGTGAATAGCAGTATTCCCAGTAATATCTATAAGAAAATGTCTATTCAGTTACCAGAAATATTCTTATCTATTATATTAAAATGCAGCCCAAAATGAGTTATAGCATGTTTGCCCAGCATTAGATACCAGTAAACGCCTTGGCAAATAAAGTTTCCACAGCAATTTCACATCTGTACGAAGGGAAACGAGGGACAATCAGTTTCATTTTCAGGTTTTTAGAATTCATGTTTCAGAACACATGTTTCTCCCCACATGTGGCTTTGCTCTGTCACATTATGTTCTCATCTCCGAATCGACTCATACACAGACGGACGCCTTGGAGTTGCTCGGCTGCTGTTCGTGGTTTTTGGCTTACCACCCATAAAAAGTTTTTTTTTTCTTTCAGTCAAGTTGAATCATAATTTTTCCAAACAGGAAAGAGACAACAAATATTCACAAAATGTTTATTTCAGGATTTAAACAGAATCATTTTTTAAAGTACATTTGTGGCCATCTTATGACAATCTGTCTGATTTAAATGTTTAACAGAAGAGGCTGACAAATAGCTTGAGAACATATTTACAAACTCATTATTATAATGAGAATGCGTGGGTTTGATGTTTTTATTTTGAAAACACACCACTTAATTGAAACTACAATTCACAAAACAAACAAAGCCACATTCACATTCAGCTTCTAACTTTATTAGAACTGAAAATACGAGTTTATCTTGCAATAATTTCAAACGTACACAGGTATGTGATATTGTATTTCTTAGGATACTTTTAGTTAATTGAATTGGCACTTCAAATGACGGTCACCTCCTAACACCTCCTAAAAGATAGCAGTGATAGGATAATTATAGTAACAGTAATAACAATGTAATGGTATAGCATTTTAAAAGTGCACACAGCATCTTTCTAATTTTAAAAGTGTAAACAGTTTAGCACATATAGTTTAACCCCTTTATTGAAGATGTCATTCAAGAACGACCTAAACTGAGGGTCATTTGGTCTTACGCAGGTTATAGGTGTCTTCTTTTTTTGACAAAACAAATAATATATGTCTTTCCAATCCAGTAAAAGGAAACATTAAACATCCTGAAAAAGAAACAATAACAAATTGTTTTATATTTTGAATTGTTTATATTAATTAATGAGCCTATTTTTTATCCACTAGTAATAGGTTATACCAAGAAAGCAAACATATAAAATAGCAATAACAAGTAAAATAAAGAAATGATCAACTAATGTACAAACCATCAGCAATGGTATTATGTAGACAATGCCGTGTTTTAATTGAAAGATGATAGCTCTCAATAAGTGTGAGTGTTTTTGTAAATCAGATGAAAAATATAAAATGGGAACAATTTTCATAAAAGAAAAGGGAAACAAATAAAAAACAAGCAAAACTAAACGAGAGTGTTAAATCTAAGAGATAGTCAAGAAAATAATATATAAAAATGGTATGAACTCAAAATTGTGAATTTTTTAAAAAAATTACCCTTATAACAGTGTCATTATGTGATAAGTGCCAATTCCAAAGAAGACATGTATAAGAGTTATGGGTTAGAAAGAAAAATTACAGCAAAAGAATATGTATATTGTTTTTAAACTTTTTCATTTTAGTGAATCCAATTATTTTATGAAAAAACATTTCTCAAATTTCTTATTTCTGTCAGTGATAAATGAAAATGTATGTCACCAAAAAGAAACCCCCAGGGTTATTCACTAAAAGGGAGGATGGACATTTGGTGTATAATAATTTTACACCAGACACAAAATGCATGCAGCTGGTTGTTGTAAATTTGGTCTGTTTGATCAGATTTCGTCTAGAATTGACTGTTGTTTTAAACATGAGAATTGCCAATTGGAATGGAATCTAGTCATTTTCACCAGACTTTGGTCATCCGGTCTTAATCTGGTCTTAAGTAAATAGATTGCTATATGCGGATGCATTAACATCAACAGATAGACAGCTAGGTTCAGACAAACAACTAGACAGACAGATGTTAAAAATATAACCACAAGGTAATTTCCAGACCCTGCAATTAATTCAGGATCTCTTATAGAGTATGACAATCTTAGGGGAAAAAATAACACCAAATTTCAGATATAAGGCCAAAAAAGCCAAACTAGGAAAATGTCTTTAAGTCAGCTCTAAATCCACCTCTGCTACTTTGGCCTTATATTTGAAATTCATGTGAAAACATCTGTATATGTATAAAAGTTTCCTGAAATGGAAGCATCCTGTAGTTACAGATGAAACCGGGTTTCCAAGAACAACAAGAGTCAAAGAGGAACCAATCGGAGGTCCTTTAGATCCTGTTAAGTAAATTCCAAATTTTCTGTTTACATTAAAAAAAAAAAAAAAAAAATACATGAGAAATGTAATGCATTTGTTGGTCAGAAGAACACTAAAGATGAATGTCCCACTTAATTTTTCCACCAAATAATGATTATTTTGATGGAATCAATTCAATTCCTTTTAGGATGTATTGATTCTGAACACCTGTCAATTTGTGTAAATATTTTCAGCTGTGATTATCACACTATTTCAAGGTGGGATATTATGAAAACCTTTAGGAAATTGTAGACCCTGCTGTAGTTCACACTACTGGCCTAGCCTCGGAATCCAAATCTGATGTGAATTGTGAAATGTAGCTATATTTTTGTAATCATAAAAGGTTATGTTCATGTCAGTCAGTGTCTGTTTCCTGGCCCATACACATGAATATTGACCTCTGGCAAAGGAAATATGATAGACTTTCAATAGATATTAGTAACAAATGGATGTCTGAACTTTGTCCATTTTTTTTTATTTTTTTTTTAGATTAATAGAAAATTATTAACACATGTTGCCAGGAAAGATATCATGCATTACAATACGCTATATCAGGGAAGGTCCAGATGTAGAAAGAGATCCCTGAGTCAGACTTATCTGCTTGAAAAGTGATGACAGGATAAATATGTTTTCAGATGGGTTATAAGTGAAAAATCTGTTGTTATTTTTTTATTAAATATTGATGTATTCGTTTAATATTTTTTTTTTCATAACATTTTTTTTTATTCTGCGAATTTATACATGAGAACAATGTTACAAAGATGGGAGGCAGAATGTGAGACATAATTTATGAAACATTACAGTGCATACAGTAAGAATTTAAAGTGAATTTCAAATTTAAGATCAAAATAGCCCAACTATATATATGCACAGTTAGACAGATGCATATCTCTCTGCAGAGAGAAACACTAAGTGGAGTTCAGGAGACCTCAGTGAAAGGGAGAGGGTTGGCAAGACAAAAAAACTACTACTCGTAATAAAACCCTCTATATCAGGCTTCCCCAAACTCCGACCCTCCAGATGTTGCTGAACTACAACTCCCATGATTCTCAGCCTATCTATTTAATCCATAGAATCATGGGAGTTGTAGTTCAGCAACATCTCGAGGGCCAGAGTTTGGGGAAGCCTGCTGTAAATTATTGTACTGGAACAAAAGAAAAAGTATAACATGCTTGGATGCATCTTTTCATTTATGTGTGATCTATTTTCTTTAAACAATATATTAAAGATTTTTTGTAATTTTAACGGTGCTGCCTACAAATACCAAAAATGTTAATTCTGGACATCTTTCAGCCATGCACTAGATCATGTACAATTTCTCATTCGTTTCCCCTTAGCTTGGCTGCAGACTGTGCTACAGAAACCTTTTGACGGTGAAATTGCAGATTTAATGCTTACTCATTTGAGTTATAAATAAGCCTTTCTGTAAAGCAGTGACTCCTCCAGCTACTCTGCATTTTCACTCAAAACCAAAAAGGGAAGTTAGTCTGCTACGTGGGCGCTTAACTGTGGAGTTATTCAAACATATGTTACATGTTTTGTTTCTAGGGAACACAGCCTTATAAACGGTAAATCAATTTAGTGTTTTTTGATGCGGAGGCAAAGAAGTTCTATTATGATTTTTATAATCATTTTATCATTTATATAGCGCCAGCAAATTCCGTAGCGATGTACAATATAAGTGGCAATTCTCTGGAATGCCACAAATATATCTATTAGATGAATTTTCTTTCTTTTTGAAGACTGTGAAGATCTTTAAAGACTAAGAGAATATATTTTCTTTTTCATTTGTAATCTTTTATTGATTAAAAAACAAAAAACTTAAAACAGTTGCAGCATAAATGTAAAATATAATACAAAATGTCAGGACTCAATGTCTGCAGAAAGGCTAATATAGTTATATACTTTAGTATCAAGTGCCTCCTCTTTTAAAGGGACACTCCAGATCTCCAGATGAAAGTGTGAACAGTGCGTCCTTCTTCTTTCATTTTATAAAAAATACAGATTTCAATAGAAAAGAGCACTTTTAGAAATTAACCTTGTTAAACCCCCTGGCTGTAAGTCAGACAAGTGTTCTTATTATTTCCTGGTTTGGTTAGCTTAGTGGAGCTATACACAAGAGGCAGCAATTGCTTAGAGCACCTGCATTTGAAAAGCCTTCTCATTGCGCTGCATTGAGTAGTCTGTGATTGGACGGCCACAGAAATTCTGGGCGGTTTTAGAGGGGGAGGGATTGAAAAGGCTGCAGAGATGAGATCTGCAGATTTAATAAGCTGTTTTTAAAATGCATGCATGTGTTCATTGGCATATAGATACTAAACATTTCTTTATATATTTTTTTTTCTGTTTGGCAGTGAAGTGTCCCTTTAATAATGTGTCTGTGCTCCTTCTTTATGCAATGATCAGAGAATATCCACCCACATACAGCGCTTATGCTTGACGTATGAAGCATGTAAAAAAAAAACATCAGTTTGGAAATAATTCTCAATCCACCCATATTCTCGCACTTCTTATTTTTGCTTGACTAACAGTGATGAAATGGATTAAATGGAATTAACCATCAATGCTTCCCAGCATCCTTCAATACATAAATATATACGTACTCTGGATACGGTTTTTTTTGTGCATTGCAGGGGTTTTATAGTACAGAAGAAAGGGATCAGCGCTCTCTATCTATACAAAATACAACAGAAACAATAATAAATAAGTAAAAAGTGGCAGCACACCTAAAAAGTAGGGCTCCCTCACAGGCCTTACAACAGAAATGGTACAGAAAAAAGAAAGGAAGGCAGCGCCACTATAAACCACATAAATTAAAAGAGCACAGAATAGGCAGACTAGAATGCAATATATATGATAGATAATAAGCAAATAGAAGTCCAGAATAAATAGTCTGACTGGTAGATGAATCAAACAACGAGGTATATCTTTGTAGAGGTGAATACAGTCTTTTGTAGTGGGGGATTCTTCAGAGTGGTGTAGATGCGTCTTTGTACATCATATGAAATGAGAAAATAACAACTGATGGTATAGTATGTCCCGAAGGGGGTAGAAGCAATAAAAGAGTATATGGTCCTACTCACGTTTTCAAGAGCTATGGACTTAGCTCTAGTGTTGATAACGTACAGTGGTATAATCCCCACTTATGGGATACGTGAGGTCTTAGTATTCTTTCTTGATTAGGGAACCATATGTGGAAATAAAAGCAGGAACAACAATGGTGCTCAAAGTATAAAATGCCAGAGGTGAGAAGATAAAAACCAAGTGGTTACTCACATTTAGTTGAACAGACTGACTGTTCAATGAATACAGCTTGAGTGGTATAATCCCCACCTAGGATTCTTGGGAGTAATATCCTCACTGGAAAGTAAAAACACTTCTGTGCCGGATAAAAGGATGGTAGTAATAAAAAAGTAAAATAATAATAGTAATAAAAAGTAAGATGGCTAACTCACAGTAAGAAAGTGGCCAAAATACCTTTATTTAAAACAATATAGTTTAAAAAACCACAACGCGTTTCGCCCTTAGGCTTTATCAAGTGGCTGATCTCCACTTGATAAAGCCTAAGCTCTTGAAAACGTGAGTAGGACCATATACTCTTTTATTGCTTCTACCCCTTTCGGGACATGCTATACCATCAGTTGTTATTTTCTCATTTCATATGATGTACAAAGACGCATCTACACCACTCTGAAGAATCCCCCACTACAAAAGACTGTATTCACCTCTACAAAGATATACCTCGTTGTTTGATTCATCTACCAGTCAGACTATTTATTCTGGACTTCTATTTGCTTATTATCTATCATATATATTGCATTCTAGTCTGCCTATTCTGTGCTCTTTTAATTTATGTGGTTTATAGTGGCGCTGCCTTCCTTTCTTTTTTCTGAGGGGTTTTATAGTGTATTTATTTTAGCATGAAACGTGGAATAATATACAAAGCCTCTCTCTGCTTCCACACATGTTCAATTTATAAACTGTGTCATTTAAGGTCACGTTCTTAAAATATTCTGATTTGTTTCAAGGATCACCTAATAATGTAATAGATCTCATCTCTACAGTAATTTGATTGTTTACTCCAGAGTAACATTAATCTCTCAATATAAATTTCACTAAAATGGCGCATCTTCATTTTATAATAGTTTAAAACGACAGCAATGCTTAAAAAGAGTCCGTCTCAATGTGATACATGCAGAAAATGTTATAGAAGAAATAAATGTTATAGATCTTGATCAGTTTTATTGCTCTTGATAGCATGCTTTACCAGCAGTCTGAGGTTGACAATTAATTCAGTCTTATCCCAGAATTTTCTGGCTATTCAACAAAATGTGAATTTAATTTATATTGTAACTGAAATAATATACAATATAATTACCATTATTGACCCCCATAGGTTTTTTATTTATTGATACAAAAAGAAAAGTCTTGCAATCACTCCCATCACTTCTGGGCGGCAGCAATGACCACAGTACACATCAGGTAATACATATAGAAAAAACAAACAAAAAAAAAAGTTATTTGCGCTCTCTCCTTAATTCCTATGTATATTTAAACAAATGAAGGTCATTTAGTTACTCCAGTGGCCACTGGAGGGAATGTCCGCCTGCCAACATCAAGGCAGACCCCCCCTAGACGGGTCCTACTCTGACCCTTCTCCTTGCTTCCTTGAGCTTCTGGCAAAGATCTCTAATGAGACAGAAAGGGGTATTTTTTATATACACCCCTATATATTATTAACCCTTAATAAGGAACACATGGAATGGGTGGCAGCATTGTAACCTAGCTGCCCATCTAGGGGGGTCTGCCTTGACGTTGGCAGGCGGGCATTCCCTCCAGTGGCCATTGGAGAAACTAAATGACCTCCATTTGTTTAAATATACATAGGGATTAAGGAGAGAGCGCAGTTAACTTTTTTCTTTGTTTTTTTTATTTATTTATTGAATTTCTAAATAGAAATATTGGCCAGCCACCACGTAAGTAACCCTTGCACTGCTGAGGGTGTTCATCTATTTGCCTGCTGGCTACTAGCTCTGCCCCGTGGGCAAATAATACTTAAAATTACCATTCACTTGCATTAAAGCAAGTGAACAGTAATTTTCAATGTGCACCCTTCCACGTACATTGACTTTTAGTTCAATTTAATTAAAACTAGTGCATTGTGCATATTCCAAATTCTATTCTTTGTATTGGATTCAGGTGAGATAGCACAAATTTTAAAATGAGCACCGAATGCATTCGGATGATTGCTGCAAATTCGCTCAGGTCAACAGAATTCCAACTATAAGTCGACCCGAATATAAGTCGAGACCCCTAATTTTACCCCACAAACTGGGAAAACTTATTGACTCGAGTATAAGACTAGGGTGGGAAATGCAGCAGCTACTGGTAAATTTCTAAATAAAATTAGATCCCCCAAAAATTGTATTAATTGAATATTTATTTACAGTGTGTGTATATAATGAATGCAGTGTGTGTGTGTATATAATGCAGTGTGTGTGTGTGTGTGTGTGTGTGTGTGTATGAATGCAGTGTGTGTATATGATGCAGTGTGTGTTTGTATGAATGCAGTGTGTGTGTGTATGAGTGCAGTGTGTGTTTGTGTATGTGATGCAGAGTGTGTAACCTTGGTGGGGGGTGGACATTTTTATTATTTTTTTTATTATTATTATTTTAATATTACATTTTTTATTTTATTTTTTACCGGTAATATTACATTTTTATTTTTTTTAATATTATTACTTTTTTATTTTATTATAATCTTATTTAAATTTGTATTTTATTTTTTTTGTCCCCCCTACCTGCTTCATACATGGCCAGGGAAGGGGGCTCTAATTCCCTGGTGGTCCAGTGGATGGGCTGTGCAGGAGGGGGGCTGGCAGCGAGCTGTTACCTTTAAAACAGAAAAAATGGTGAGAGCACACACAGAACAAAATATTAAAATAGTTAAAATAGTTACCCCTATGTTTAGTTAAAAACCTGTAAAGATAAAATCAGGAAAAACAGACATAGGGTAATAACGTACAAATAATTAATAAATGAGCAAATAATTGTATAAACTCACATATTTCTGAGCCACTTAAAATAGAAGCTGGCTCAGACTAAGAACGTTGTACATATTTCTGAGCCACTTAAAATAGAAGCTATTACTTACCTTTCCTGCGGCTCCTGTCAGCTCCCTTCTCCTCCGTGCCGTTCAGCTCCACTGTAAGTCTCACGGTCTTGCGTGCCGCGCGGAGGGTTGCCACGGTAATCCGTGGCAACGCTCTGACTGCCGCAGCTCTCGCGAGACTTACAGTGGAGCTGAATGGCACGGAGGAGAAGGGAGCTGACAGGAGCTGTAGGAAATGTAAGTAACAGCTCACTGCCAGCCCCCAACAGGACCGCCGGGCTTGTAATGATCCCGGCGGTCCTGGTCTCTATTATGGCAATGTAAGTTGCCATAATACAGACATTGACTCGAGTATAAGTCGAGTGGGGTTTTTTTAGCACAAAAAATGTGCCGAAAAACTTGACTTATACTCGAGTATATACGGTACATTTGGCTTTAGAGAATTGCGAAATGCCTTTGCATGGTACAGTATTAAATTATTGACAGTAAAGAATATCCTAGTTTCTAAGAGCTAACAGTCAGTAATAAAAATCAATTTAAATGGTCATTGTCAAATTATTATTATCATTATTGTTATTAACAGCAGTATTTATATAGTGTCAGCAATTTCCTCAACGCTTTACAATTATAGTATGGGGATATTTGACAGCAAGTATCTGACATACAAAATAATGCATCGAAGAAAGGTTTCACGCACTCTCCTTTGGATGGGTGCAGTTCCTGTTTACTCTGTGGAGATATACAAAATAATGTCAATGAAGAAGACTCTGCTCAAAATGTGTATTATCCCTTAAGAACTAAGCCCATTTTATCTTCTTTGGTATTTAAGGATCAGAACAAATTACTATTTTTGCCATCTTTCATTTCTGATTTCTCATTTTAGTGCACCCACCCATATCATACATTATTTTAAAAAGCAAAAAGAGAAACAGGGCTTGTATATACATATGTAATATCATTTATAAAATAACCTGGTTGCACCCCCTGGCTGGCAGTCAGACAATCTGTAGTTTTTATTATTATTGCCCTCTTGTTTTTTTTCTTATGCCCTACCTCTCTTTGGTGGTGTATCTGGTAATATTACTGGATGAACATGGAAGTTGAATTGTTATAGTCTCCATAGATTTCTAAAGGTCTGAACGTACTGTAGCTAGTCAGTGTCCATGGACTCACTCGGTATTCCCACCTCACGGAGGGCATTAAAAAATCTTGAACAACATTTATCTTTGGTACCAGCAGGGTCATAGGATGTTACCTCCTAAATAATCATGATTTAATAATTTAGTCATCCAGATTGGAAGGAGTTAATCACCTGTACATAACAGTTACTTACAGATTTCCAAGACAAGCACTTGATTCACATATAAATCATTTCATAAAATTCTCATGGTCAGACTATTTCCTCTAAAAGAACCACTATTGCTTTTTATGATTTGTTCTGTCTACAAGGTGAACAAGTATGTGTAATGCAAACAGTGAGACTCCCACTAAAAAAGAAACAAATTGATATCCTGTCATTGGCAACAGAATGAGTATACATCCAAAGAACATATTATATTTTGTGGTCTAGTCGTTCCATGAAAGTATTAGTGTCTGTAGACCAAAAACAGTTGTGGCAAGAGTGAGATGAGCCTACAAATTCCATTCTAAGCTCTGTCTCTTGGCACTGAAATCTGGCGTCATGCCCTGTTGGCTGTGAGGGCCATCCCACAAATGGTGAAAGGGTTTTTTTTGTGCGGTGTGATTCCTCTTTTGACATCATTTTTGGGAAACACTTCTTGCACCATCAGAAACAGTAGGAAAAAATTAAGTTTTAATTATAGAACAGAGTTTCTGAATGGAGTTCTCTATTTACAGAAAATGTTAGCTTGACACAGATAAAAATCAGTAAGGGCAGATAGTAGTCTTGAAGGATCAGTATTGAAAAAAACCATAGGAGGTGGATGTTGATTCTAATATTAATAGTTGGGAGGACCTAATCTCCCCTCAGACTCTTCCCATTGGCAGCAGATGGGAACTCTAATATTGATAACTGTGGTGACAAACCCCAGCCAATGGTGGCGGGTGCAGGCTCTAAAAATATAGAATAAGGCGGACATGTAATTGTCCACCTCCCAAAATGTCCTTAAGTGTCCCTCACGATGGCATGGGGTCCCCGAGTCCATAGACACGCCACCCAAATGATAAAACCAAGCTACCCCCTCACACTACTAACAGTAAAGGGATTCAATAAACTAAAAACATCTTAAAGAAATCATAATTACCATTAGATGCCTTCTTTCTTTTTAAAACTTTTTTCTTCAGCAATAAAAAAGGTCAAATAAAAATCAAAAAAGTCACCATACTAGAAAAAAGCAGAGAAAATAAATAACGCAATAAAATTAATTCATGTGAGCTCCATGGCTCAGAATGAGATTGCAATCATGGCTATGCAAGCTCAGTCAGAGAGTTCTGATTGGTTGCCCGCACTCTGAGAAAGCACTCTGGTAAAGGCTAACAGCGATATACAAATGGAAGTAGATATCTGGAATGGCCTAGTGGTAGAGGTTAAAAGTGAATGTATATCCTGCATGTGTATAGAATGTATGTCATACACTTAGTATGCATATATAATGTATGAGATATACACAGGATAGCAAATTAGAGAGCTATCTCCTAAAAAGCTGAAAAATCTAAATTAAGCCATTAAAAAAAAAAAATAGGGGATTGGCATTTTAAGGATATTAAATTAGTGAGCTCCCTGCTAAACACACATGCTAAATTGTGTACCCTTAAGTATGGCAATCCCACATAAGGATACCCAATTAGGGAGTTATCTTCTAAACGTCTAAAAATTAAAAATTAAGAAAAAAAACATATCAATTTATCAATTTTGTTCTTTCAGGCAGCTGTTTAGGCGATAACTCCCTAAATCAGTACCCTTATGTTTGATTATTATTTCTAAAGGTACTAAATTAGACAGCTATCTGCAAAACAGTGCCCTACCTTGCTATCCTTTGGAATAATGGTGTCCGAATTTCGTTTCAGTTTTGTATTTTCTTCTTTTTTTGTGTGTGTGTGCTTGACGCATGTGTATACTGGGCTAGTTGTCCTCTTAATTAACCCTATAGCACGTTGTGTAGGGTTTAATAAATAGTCATGGCTGCATGCTGTGTAGGGAATTGAGATAAGGGACATCTGGATTCACATGTACACTTTTATATAAAAAATGTATTTTTAGAGATTAAACATTCTTATTTTTTTATTAAGCATATTTTTTTTAAATGTTAATCAATATACATGCTTAATATGAAGCATCTTCTCAGAAACAAAGTATTATAAATATTGAGTAAGACTTATCAGTGGGAACATGTTTATGAGCAGAATTCATTTGTGTCTTGGGAGACTCCAGCATTTTATATGTACATTCTACTTTGCAATAGATGTAAGAGTGCTAGGAGGGAATTACAAGAATACAGTAAATTTTGACTTAGAAGCATCATGGGTTCAAATGGTGGTGAAATGAGAGATGTTGGGACATCAAGTGAAATCTGTAACTTTGAAAATAAATAATGCTGGCACCGTGGGAGCATGTTATTGACTTTATGAGTGGAAAATATGTGCACTAAAAAAAATGTATTTAAACCATAAACCATGCAATATAGTTGTCCGAATAAGTTTCTCAAATGTCAACAACAGGCTGAGCATAGTGTCTTGAAACCAGTCCTGATTAAAAAAAAAAACTGTTCATTCTTCAATCAACAATTGCTAATTTTGGTTCCTGTTCACATCAATATATACAACCTCTTTCATGTCGTTTCTAAAATTAATCGACAACTGAACCATTACTGTAGTCATATTGTCATATCTTCTGATGTGAATTACCATTTGTTCATCTCCTAACTCGTCTTTTATTTTACTTTTTTATTTATTTTTGCACGATATAAAAATATTCATGGATTCTGTATATTGTTTTCTTGAAGCTCCAAACGAGGAATACATCAATGCACACAAAAAAACAGATAGCTCTGGTGGATCCACCTGAGCAATTTGTGTTTTACTTTTTTACAGGTTAAGGACCAATGGTTAGCATTCTTGGTTGACTTGCATCTTCATAGAGTTTAGATGTTCCTCTCTTTCTGACTCTTTAATTTATCTTGGTTTACAGTTGTAATTAAAATAGTCACCCTCCCTTTAAAAATCAGGTTTATTGTCAAAATGTACAGACTTTCGGCAGTTTGCAATGAACAAATCCAACAAAAGCAATTGACACACAATGAATGCTTCAAGTGGTTTCCCCAAATCAAACTAAAATACAACTTATAATAACTTCTCTAGTTTGAAAATTATTAAACTCCCTTTAATGCTGTCCCATCATGTCACCTGTAGGAACCTAGAACTGTTGGTCCTGATCTTATAAACATATTAAAAACCTATGGAACCTAAACCACACGTTGGATACAACCGTCACCTAACATGAGACCACACAACAAAAAGCAAAAAAAGTGTACTGGTAGGATGCTGCACTTTCACTTTTGGCATAAAAAGCACCGACTTGGGAATATATAATTTACCTATATGTCTTAAATCTTCAACTATGATATATGCAGGCCTATCCTTCTTGAATCGAAGAAAAAGTTCATACCATGACCTGCTTCTGCTGATAGAAACTCTTAATTTAATGTGTTACATCAAAAACACTTTCATTTACATTACTGTTCTAATTATCATGATTTTAACATGGAGACAAATGCACAAGTGGTAGAATATGCCACCTAACAGGTAGATCTTGAGCTATTGTGGAAAGACACATACCATAATGGTTTTGTCAGGATCTCTATACTCTACACTAGAATTAACCTTTCTTCCACGAGACAATGTATATAATACTGCCTTTGCTGTGACTTTGAGCATGGTTCCATCACTCATTATGCTATAAATAATTTCAATTAAATTTCAAACACCTATTTGTCTCTTATTGTGATCATGTCCACAAACTCTTGAGGCTTCAATATGAAAGTTACATATGAGCATACTGCGGGATAACTCTACTGTCATGAAAGTAGTCCGAGATACAACTTACTCTGCACTTGGCTTCACCCAGTTACCAATAATGACAATGTATTCACCTGTCGTAGGGGTTTTGCCCCTAGCACCATGATCACCCTTTATTGAAAGAGTGATGTTTACTGCAGGTGGAGAAAATGCTCCTTTTTCCCATTTAGGCAGCAAATTAATAAATAACAAAAAGGAGAAAGAAAAGGTTAGCGCTAATAATAAATGTATATATAGAAAAGTGAAGGCAGCGGCCTTTTAGAGGGTCACCCTCTAACCCTCTACAGTAAGGATATACACAAAAACAAAATTCAAGGCTGCGCCAAAGGAATAATTAAAATAAGTCCAGATAAAATAATTCCTGATAAAATAGAATGTTCTAATAAAAGAGTCCCAATAATAAGTGATGTTTCAACTGATCAGATGTCTTCCTTAGTAGTGGTCATCCGTCTCACGATATGAAAGACACAATGGAAGAGAGCCAATTGTGCAGAGTGTATAAATAGATAATATTTAAATAAAATATAAATTACACACTCACATTTCCATGAGCTAGGACCAGCTCTAGTATGATGGGCATACGGCGGATAACCCTCCGCTTATAGGGGTGCTTGTCCTCCTGGAGCGTCCTGGTGTCCAAATTCTCAGAGAAAGAAAATAAAAACAGCCAATAGTGCTCTCTGGTGAGGTAGTTAGTAAGAAGGATAAAAATAAATAAAATATACTCACAAATGGAGTGCAGGTTAATCTGCACTCTAATATTCGCGTGGGTGGTATAATCCCTACCTTAGGATATGCCAGGAACAATAAATGAGGTTAAAAGTAATGATAAATATAAAATTATTTATTAGTACAATATATTAAAACATATATTGTACTAATAAATAATTTTATATTTATCATTACTTTTAACCTAAATTATTGTTCCTGGCATATCCTAAGGTGGGGATTATACCACCCACGCGAATATTAGAGTGCAGATTGACCTGCACTCCATTTGTGAGTATATTTTATTTATTTTTATCCTTCTTACTAACTACCTCACCAGAGAGCACTATTGGCTGTTTTTATTTTCTTTCTCTGAGAATTTGGACACCAGGACGCTCCAGGAGGACAAGCACCCCTATAAGCGGAGGGTTATCCGCCGTATGCCCATCATACTAGAGCTGGTCCTAGCTCATGGAAATGTGAGTGTGTCATTTATATTTTATTTAAATATTATCTATTTATACACTCTGCACAATTGGCTCTCTTCCATTGTGTCTTTCATATCGTGAGACGGATGACCACTACTAAGGAAGACATCTGATCAGTTGAAACATCACTTATTATTGGGACTCTTTTATTAGAACATTCTATTTTATCAGGAATTATTTTATCTGGACTTATTTTAATTATTCCTTTGGCGCAGCCTTGAATTTTGTTTTTGAGCAAATTAATAAATATCTAATCATCTCACCCACAAGGTTTCGAATTTTCCCAGATATTACTACAACAAAATTGTGTAAAGCTTTAAGGATCCAGAAGTTCCAATCACAGATTTTTATTAATTTTACAGGAACCATTCTAAACATGGAGCAGCAATAGTTTGAATATTTAATCTTGTGAATCTGTCCTTGGCCTTGTCTGCATATATAAACTACATTCACGCTCAAATCTAAGCCTATCGTTTTCATGTGAAGAACCTCTGACAATAGTACCTGCTAAAACACAATAAATTGGCTCCAGAAATTATCTAATTTTGCTGCCAAATTGCAAACAATCCCTGTTATGTCAACATGTCAAGGTAATTTAAGGCTAATTTTGATGTGTGTTCACATAATTTACACATGGGAACAAGGATTTGTTATTGTATGCTACTGAATTAAAGCTCTCGCATTTCACAGCAGTTTGTTGTCTCATATATTGCTTCACATATACAATAACTCAAAGTGGTTTTCTTGTAAGGGCTGTTCTAGGTTTTAACTGTCTCTAGAGGAACTATGTGGGAGTCCATCTTTATCACCTGCAATGTATCTGCTAATAAACAAACGCTATACATACGCTGTTTATTTTCATCAAGCTCGTATGCTGTTGTTAAATATATCTGAATCAGTCTTTAATTAAGTCAAATTTAAAACCTCATAAGGACAACTCTGTAAAAATCTGGTGATTTTTCAAGGTAAAATAATAAATCCTTAAAGCCCCACTGTCATGGCGGTATCCATTTTTTAAAATCCTCCTTCCGACTCCACTACATATGATTGTCCTCCTGGACATCCCCAAATGCCCCTATGTCCCCCATTTAGTTATTTTTTCCTATATATTTCTTGTCCGAATCTAGGTCGTAGGCACCGCCATATTAATGTGGGCAGATGAAGGCCCTGTGGGACAAGTCATCTGCTCACACTAGATAGCACTGTGAAATTCCCACGCATTCTCAGTTAAATACTTTTACATCCGCTGTTGTCCGAAATCAGAAATGGAAATTTCAAAGAACAAACGAAGATGAATTTCAGTTCAGTTGCAGCTCCCTCCTTGTAAAAACTTCCGCTTCCTAACCCCCCATGCTCCCCTCTCAATCTATGGGGGTCAATATGACCCCAATATTAGCATGAGGGAGATTAAAACCTCCCCTCTGCCCCTACTCGCGATGCCGTGTGTATGGGGCATGTCTACTAAACAGTGAGTAGCTTGTGGGAAAAAAAAAAGATCTCCCCAGAATCTAATAAAGTGCTCCATGATGGGGCACCTAATAAAATAATTAACAAGGGGACATAGTATACCCCGAACCCCCACCTGTGCCCTGCATATGGAGGCTACTAAACTAAATGGGGGACCTATTATCCTCCCCTGCCCTCAGCCATTAGCGGTGGGTGGTGACCCTAAAAAGCAAAAGGGGGAGGATCTATTGTCCCTCCCTGCTTCGACCCATTAGCAGTGGGTGGGGGGACTAAATGTTTAAGGATGGCAACCTATTGTTTTCCCTCCCCTGACCCTAGCGGCGGGTGGGAGCCCGAAGTCTTATGAGGTACATAGAAGTTAGGAAATTAAACAGCATATTAATGACACTGACAGGACAGGGGACACTGGCACTGACACTGACAGGGGAAGTAGAAGGAGGGATAGGGCAAAAGAGAAGGGTGAAAGGTTATGAGGGAGAAGGAAAAAATGGGGAGGAGTTCTTCTTTTAACCTCTTACATTTTCACCGGGTTATTACTCTTTAATAAACAACCTTATAAAAATACATTAATCAAGATAACCCTATAATATACATTTCCATAAGCATCCCTAGTAAAACATAAGATATATTTGGCCTTATTACACTGATATAATCTAATACTCCACAACAGTAGTTGTTTTTTCTGCTGCCTCCCTACACCTAAAAATTTTTAAATAGACACTTCAGGCAAAATAATCAATTCAACTGCAAATGGTTTCAAAATGATACAGGGGTTGGCATCTGGAGACTTCAGGTCATATAACTACTCCAGTGAGCTGAAGTGGTTATGATGTGCAGAGAGTCTCCTTAAATACATAGACATGTATAACAAACATCATATATACAGATCCATCAGGTCTGGAGAATTTGATTAGTGTCCAAGGACTTTAAGGGGGGATTATGGCCTTAGCTAAATAAGCTTTCAAATGATTCAGTGTTGTTGGAAAAACTATTCAAACAATTTTCACATAGACTTTAAAGGTGACTTATGCAGATAAATCATTTGGAACGTTTTCTAACAGTATTGAATCATTTGGAAAGCTTATTAAATTAAGGTCTATGTTCTCCCTTTTAATGGCATAAATCCATCTCAGAGTAAATATTTCCAGCAGGTTAATAGGCCATGTCAGAAAACATGCATCATCTGAAGCTAGTTTCATGAACATGACATTGAATTTAGTTCACTCTAATGACCTCAGCCTGTGCAGTCCCCAGACTTCTATCTAACAAGCACCTTTGAAAGAGATGCCATATTTGTAGCATGACCGTGGTAGTGCAATTGCACGTGTTGAACTAGGAAGGATACAATTCCTTAAAGATATGTTTGTGGAATATTCTTGTTCTATGTTAAAAGAATTAAGGATATTCTATAGACCAAAGGAGCTTCTATCTCATACTTTAATCTTGTACTCGATTCCACAGATGACAGGCCCATTGTATGACCACACTATACCGATACAACAGTGGTAGAGTTTATGCACAGCAGTATTTTGCATATTATATCCTATTCTGGCTCTACTGCCGATGAGCATTGAATGTTAGGACACTTTTATAGCTATGTCTATATTTTTCTTCAACATTCCACTAACTCTGTGAAGTAGGCATGTCATTAGCCAAATGGTACAAAATATTTACTGGAATGGGTAATTTGCGTGCAATCAAATAATTAGTTCCATCTTTGTTCCATATCCGTTGCACGTTTACCATGAAAATGTGTTCAATATAAAATCCCAGACGTAAGACAAGTGTATAAGAATGCTATGAGATATTGTTGGTTTCCTGACATTACGCACACAACCAATATAGATTGTTTCTAAAAACATTACTCATATCAGCTAATGTAACCTCTTTTTGTTAAAAAAAATGTATTTTATTTTTTAAAGCGGTTCAGCACGGATACAATGCATATAGACAGACAGGGCTATCTTTAACATGGGGCAAACGGGGCAGTAGCCCCGAGCCCAGTTACGCCTGAGAGCCCAAAGCAGCTGCCTGCAACCAAACCCAGTGGGCTGTGGCACCTGATGTAATCAGTGGAGCCTGGCCCTTTAAGATTGCTCCGGACCAGGCCCCTGTCATTTTACCTGCTGAGAGGAAGTGAGGTCAGATCACGTCCTCTCATGAAACAGGTTGCTGCTGGGGAGGAGGTGGAGGAGGCACCCACAGGAGGAGGAGAGGGACTGAGAAAGCCTGGTTCCTCAGACTCCCATCTGCCTTGCCATCCAGCACTCACTGGACCCCAGGGAAGCCACCCTTCTGTACCCAAAAGGTTAGGAGACAGGAGGGTGGCTAAAATATGTCTGTGTATTTGGCTGGGTGTGTGTATCAGGCTGTGTGTGTCAGAGTGTGTACCTGGCTGTGTGTGTGTGTGTGTGTGTGTATCTGGATGTGTGTTTGGCTGTGTGTGTGTGTGTATCTGGCTTTTTGTGTATCTAGTTATGAGTGTGAATCTGGCTGTGTTTTTGTTTATCTGGTTGTTTGTGTGTGTATCTGGCTGTGTGTGTGTGTGTGTGTGTGTGTGTGTGTGTGTGTAGCTAGTTGTGTGAATCTGGCTATGTGTATATCCTTTAACTTTTTTTCCCACAAATTTGCATGTCTCCCCATCCTGCACTGTTGGAAACACAAACACACACACTAGGTAATAAAAAATGTATTTCTGTACTTGCAGACAAATGACCATACAGAAAGCAGACTGTATATTTACCCTTACAAACAATATAAACGCCCCTTTAATGTAAGTAGAATCCCTTCTTTCAATAATACATTTCAGAATAAAGCAGCTTTTCCTCATCAGAATGTGTACAATTTAAAGTTTAGACATATGTAGATTAGAGGGTTTATTCCCTAAACTAAGAAATATGGAGATTTTTTTTTTACAGAATTGCAATTTTAGGCCAAATTTTAGTTGGATAATTTTTGCAGTCTGGCTACTTTGGCCTAAATTTGCAATTCCCTCGACAGTTCTCCAAGCTTGCCAGTTTAGCAAATAACTACACGTGTATTCTTTAAACCCTTCCTTCTCAACAAAGACACACAACTTTCATTTTTAATTCCAAAGGAATGTTCTAGAGCAGTGGTTTCCAAACTTGTCCTCATGGCCCACCAACAACAAGGATTTATGCATTTCCCTGTTTTATTGCAATGAAAATACTGACAAAATCTGGACTGTTGGTGGGTCTTAAAGACTGGTTTGGAAAACATTGCATTAGAGGTTTTGCTTTGTTTCCACCCATAGATAGAAAGATCAGTTGAATTAGTTCATTTATAGATAATCAATTTACGGAGAAGCTTCTAAGAGCCCTGCATATACTGCCACTGCAAGGGAACGATCTCAGAAGCCACTGTAGGATTTTAGTGGTAAACTCCATCAAATCCTGGTTATTATATGTCATAAAATTCATTTAAAAAGTTAACCTTTACTAGTTATAAATAGTTTTAGAAGATCTGCCTGCATTATTACATTTACAAGTATCTTACTTTTTTAGAGTGGTAGCTGGTGATGATGGTGGGGCATTCGACTGTATCCTCACAATCTGACTCTACCCCCTGACTTACCCTTATCATTAGTAACCACTACACTAACAGTTGATTATATTATTGCTACAAAAACTGGGATTGGTTAATTTTTATTAAAGTTTTATGATTACAAACCACAAACACACACACACACACATATATATAAATATACACACACATACATATACACACCTGTATTGTGACCCTAATATTTGTCCATACAACAAATATTAGGGTCACAATAGATTGAATTGTTTCCTTATCTTGTATACTCCTTCACTTCTTTTCTATCCCTCTTTAATTCCCTTTCTAACTTGCCCCCTTACTTTGATTCTAATTTGAATTAATATATATGAGAAGGAATTATCTTCAGAGGAAACCAGAAGTAAAGAGAGAGCATTGTGACCCCTTTCAATCATTATTCATATCCCACACTACCATACATCCATGCCTTACTACTTAACCATCTATCTGTCTGTAGCTTTCTTATATGGAGGATTTTGATCTTTCCTCCTTCTTATGCCATTACATTCTAAGGAATCGTCAGCTAAGCCAAATTTGTTATATTTATTAAAGGCACTCTCCCATCGGGGATCTCTTCAATTTACTTACACCATGGAGTCCATATTTCATTATATAGAGATAATTTACCGTTCAAATTGTAAAATTGTTTTTCCATTCTACCTTAAAGTGAGATCTGACTAATTATCTTAATCCATGCAGGTGGGTCAGATTTTAGCCAGTCTCTTGCCATACATATTGTGATTGCCAGCAAAATATTTGAAAACGAAATATTTATTTGGTTTACTTATTGCGGGGAGATCTAAGTGAAAAAGCCATGTTTGTGGTTCTAACTTAATGTTTCCCCTCAATAATTTAGATAATACATTTTCTGTCAATTATTTTAATTGTTGAATGTTTTCCCAATTCCACCAAATATGCATTAATGTACCTTTTGTATGTGAACATTTCCAACATCTCCCTTTGTTTAGTGTGTTCAATTTTCCTGTATGCCAAGGGACCATATACCAACGGTTTATTAACTTAAAGAATACCTCCTGCAAGTTTATGGAATGTACGCTTTTCCTAACCATTACCCAGGTTTCTATCCATTTTTCCAGTGGATTGCAAACCCCAAAATCTCTCTCCCATTTACTTATAGATGGCAACTTTGTTGGATTGTTGTTTTTTTTTAATTACATTTTTTTATTTTTGAAAATATTTTGGAGATAGGAGCTTTTGCTATAAACTCATCCAGTTTCACTGGTGGTGGAAATGAAATATTTTTAAGAAGTTTTTCAATCTGAGATAAATAAAAATATCTTGCTTAGCTAAATCAGTTTTTCTTTTTAGAGCGTCAAAAGATACTATCTCTCTTTCCGAAACATAAATCCGCCACTCTATTAACTCTTTACTACTCCAACTTAAAAAAATCTAGATCTTCAACGTACTGGTTAATGACAATTATTGGTGTATCCTTAATATATTCATCAATACCCATCTTTGCTCTCGCCCTTGCCCCCATTTTAATTGCATCAATAATAATAGGGTTTGAAGACTTCAGTCGTCTAACCGCAGAAGGCTTAATCCAGTACAAGTGGGGGGGGGGGGTAGTTTTCCCATCTGATATCTCTCACAATGAAACCTGCCAGTTAATATATTTTTCTCCAAGCACCATGCAATCAGGTGTGAAAACATAGTTACATCATGTAGAACACAAAAATCCGGAAAGCCCAACCCAAATTGAGTGCTATCTTTTTTAATAACATTATATGCTATCCGTTGTTTCTTGTTTTCCAAGATGTATGAGAGAAACATGTTTTACATTTTCTCCAAGAAAGTACCTGGTACTCCCAGTGCAATCATCCTAAACAAAAACAAGACCTTTGGAACCCAAAATGCTTTCACAAAGTTTACTCTACTCAAAAATGAAGCATATACTTTTTTTTTTTGTCTATTTGCAAATTAAGATTCTGAATTAGTAATTTATAATTTACTGGTATATAACTTTCAAGCTCCAGAATAATTTTTATACCCAAATAATCTATCTGATCGTTTTCCCAGCTAAACTGGAATTTGCTTTATAACCCTTGCTTTTGATAGCCTGATAGCCCTCTACGTATAATTTGAGTTCTATGTAGGTTTGGCTTGTAATTAGAGTAATATCCATATTTCCTAATAATCGATATGACTGCGGGGATGGATGTATCAGGTGTTGTTAATGTAAGAAGTATGTCACCTGCATACAATGTTATTTTAAAATCCTTTCTATTCACTACAATGCCCCCTATTTCCTCCGCTTGTCTTATCATTGATGCCAAAGGAATGGAAAGAGCATAAAGCAGGGGGCATAAGGGGCACGCCTGTCTAGTTCCACTATGAACATCGAAAAATGATGAGCTCAAGAAGGGAACTTTAATGTTGGCACTCGGATTGCTATACAAAGCCATTGAACAATCTTTCAATGATCCTCTAATTCCAAAAGATTCCATAGTTTTAAATAAAAAATCCCATATGACTCTGTCGAAAGCCTTCTCTGCATTTAATGCCAAGAAGGCCATCGACCCAGGCCTCTGTTGCACCTCCCACACTAGATTCATTAACTTTTGTGTATTATCTTCACCCTATCTACCCGGGATGAATCCAGATTGGTCTGAGTCCACTAAATCTGGGATAACTTCCCCCAACCTATCTGCAAGAATTTTAGAGAAGATTTTTACGCCTATGTTTATGATGGATGTAGGCATATAATCTGAAATTTACCCTGGGTCTTTCCCGTCCTTAGGTATTAGACAAACTGAGGCTTGGAGCATCTCTTTGGGAATATCCAGGGCCGGTGCAAGGATTTTTGCCGCCCTAGGCAAAAGTAAAGTTTGCCCCCCCCCACCCATGTGACATCACAATGCCCCACCCATATGATCTGCCATGTTAACTAACACCAGTGCTGCAATGCCGCCATTTTTACATTAAAAGGCCTGCAGGGACAGGCTATAGACACCAGAACCACTACATTAAGCTGAAGTGGTTCTGGGGACTATAGTGTTTTTAATGTGAGATAAATTAGAGATTAGTGCCACGAATAATATACTAGATTGCCTACTTGCAACCAGATGAGGATGATGGGCTCTAGCTGCAGTCTGGCTCCACTGGTCTGGTGTAAAACAGGCTCTCTGGAGGCTGTTTGTAACTGTGGTCACAAAAATCTATGTTCTGGGAGAACGGGAAGCAGCTCCATTTTTTTAAGGCCCTTTACACAGCTCAAGGTCTGGGTCCCAGGGTCCACCTTCATGTTCCACCAATGAGTTTGTTCACTGGGGGTGAACCCTGTCAATTTCTTTCCCCTCCCTTTCAATTTATTCCCCCCTGCAATTTATCACCCCCTTCAATTTCTTCCCCCCACCCTCCCTGTCAATTTCTTCCCCCACCCACCCTGTCAATTTCTTTCCCTTTCAATTTATTCCCCCCTTCAGTTTATCAACCCCTTCAATTTATCCCCCTCACCCTCCCTGTCAATTTATTCCCCCCACTCTCCCTGTCAATTTATCCCCCCATCAATGTATTCCCCCCTTTCAATTCCCACCCTCCCTTTCAATGTATTCCCCCCTTTCAATTTTTTTTTTGCTTTAATTTATTGATAATAATTTTATTTCATCTGTTATTGCAGTGATACAATTTCTGGTTTAATTTGAGAATGGCTTTTTCATATCCTTCATCTAGTTGCTTTCTAATTTCTTTTTCAGTGCTAATAATTTGTTTGTTTTTATTTCGGGATTTTTTTTAGTTCTTTCTTGTTTAGCTAGAGTGATGTAAAGGGCTAAAAAATGGATCTCCCCAACTTCATCTTAATAAGGATATCGTTCTTAATTAAGTAACCCCTAATTGTGCACTTGAGAGCGTTCCACAAGGTTGGGTCCGAGATCTCATTAGTATTATTAAAAGCCAAGAATTGTTGAATTCACATTGTCGGAGGTCAAATTATAATTCTTCATTCTGCAATCTGCTCTACTTCTTTTATATAGATTTTTTGTTTTTTGTTTTTTTAATATATATATGAGTTTGTCGTATGCAATCATAAAAATGTAATAAAAATTAACTTATAAAAAAAAAAAATCTGGAATTGGTGCTGTTCCACTTGCTCCTATGGACCTGCCTTCACTTGTTTACTTGGATAAGGCAGGGATCTATAACTTAAAATGCTTGCAATTGGCTGTGTTTTTTGTTTGTTATACACTAATATCTAAAATGATCTCATCCTAAATTAATAACTTTTATCTTAATAGTTTACTCTCTCCTGGTTCCTTGGGTACATAATCGATTTTCAAGAAAGCAAATAAATACACAAGGGTGTCATCACCCTAAAACTCATTACTTATTAAATCTCTCAATATCTTATGAGTTTCTTTTTTTCTTTTTATTTATGCATTCTCTATTTTATTTGTACTCTTTATATCAAAAACTACTAAATACAAACTGCCACAAAATAGTAGATAAATAAACTATTATTGTAAATGAAGTGGCACCCTTTTGTCTCAAATATATTTTTCCAAAAACTGATGGGAAAAAATGTAAAAAAGAATACACAATTATTCACAGTACTGAAATGGTCATGTTGTTCTAAACAGTACACCTGGTCACAGGACACTGCGAGACAATTGAAATACTAACAAAAGCCTACTTATATTGTTGGGTGGACGGAACAAAGTGGTTGTCATTACACTCATAAATTAAAAAACAGTAGCATAATACTTGGCTTGGCAATAAAATATATCAGGAGGTTTTATGTAATTGTGGTATAACTGCCAGACTTTGTTGCAGCTAAACTAAACAACTATCCCAGAGTTCTCAACTTGACATGCAATTGAGCACATACAGGCATCATGTTTCAGACTTCATACTGCATTTCTGCATACTGCATACCCTTCGCAATGGATACGATTTCTCAAATATGTGTACCCAAGAAGGACCCCTTAAAGTCCAACTTGAGATATACAGGTGATGCATAACAGTCATTTTTTGTATTTGTACTCTGGGGAGTTGTATCGTGTTTGGCCTCACCATAATCTTTTTGGTACCTAGCTATATGATCTCGGAGAGAATTCCAGACTAGAACCGGTGTTCTATCAGAAATCTATATTTATATAGAAATCTGACAGGTGATGTGTACTGCGCATGCGCATGGCACATCCTTCAGATATAGAAACCTGATGGGTGCACTGCGCATGCGTGCTGCACATCCATCAGATATAGCAATCTGATATACAAATATGACGGATGTACTGCGCATGGGCGTGGTACATCAATCAGATTTCTATACCACAGCTTTCACTGTGTAGTAACATACACAGTGTAGGCTAATATGGTGCTAAATACAGGAAATGCAGGGCTAATGGGGGTGACACACAGGCATAGGTGGTTAATAGGGGTGATACACATGGGATGGGGGTTAATTGGGCTATAGGGGTGACACACAGGGATGGGTGTTAATGGGGGTGATGCATAGAGGATGGGGGGGGTTAAAGGGGTGACAGACAGAGAATGTAGAGGGGAAGTGGCCCAGCTAAACAAGCATCTCCGGAGGCGGCGTGCATGTGCGCGGCGCCTCCACCAGAATTCTATACACTGCAGCTGTTCTGACGTAGGTGCACCGGAAGTGACGTAGGTATAGAAATCTGATAGATATAGATTTCTGATAGAACACCGACACCATTCTTATGAGACACACAAGGTTGAAATTACAGTCTATGACCTGTGTTTAGAACAGCAATGTAATATAAAGTCTGAAATGGTGTAAAGTATGTGCTCATTTGCATGTGAAGCTGGGAATGCTGGGATAGTTGTGATAACATTATTTATTGAGTTTATATGCCCAAAAAGGGCCATTAAAGTCCAACTTGAGATATGTAGGTGATGTATAATGATAGTGTGTGTGTGTGTATTTTATATATATATATATATATATATATATATATATATATACATATATATATATATATATATACATATATATAATGCCAAAATACCAGAATATTGCAAGTATGTAATGATACCTTTTTTATTGGACTAGCATAATATTTCAAAGACAATCTTCCGAGAGTTTTCCTCTCTTCCTCAGGTCTGAGAGAGGAAAACTCTTGAAAGTTTGTCTTTGAAATATTATGTTAGTCCAACAAAAAAAAAAGTATTATTGCATACTGCAAAACTCTGGTATTTTGGCAATATATATAAACAAACAGATGAAGATTGCACTCACAGGATGAATTTCAAAATGATGTGACACTAGCAAGCATAAAGCGTAAATATTAGCATAAAATGTATTTGAAAAAAGGGATGCATACCTAGCACAATACACTGATTAAAACAGCAAATTTGTGTAAATATTGCTTTTCAGACCAAAATTTTATTTGATAAAATTACATTTTTTTTTTCATTTATTTATGACATTTGCAATTATTTATGTAGCTTCAACATATTCCACTCTGCTGTCCAATTATCCTTTATAGAAATTTTTGTGAATTAAAAGCTTTAGACAGTATATAGTGCCTTTTATTTTGCAACATTTCACACAGGGTCTGAAATGGTAGTATAAAATCACATATTTTTTTGTGACACATACAAACTGTAGGTGTTACAAAACTAGATGTATAAAAATGGTCAAATAGCCTGCTCATGTCTATTTGTTAGGACCCTCAGTGCATTACTATAATGTAAAAACAATGTCTGCATTTTTCATTTGAGAAGAGAAAAGAAAAGAAAAAAATCTCAGGCACTCACTGTGATACGTTTAAAGGATCCTTTAATGGATCCGCAACGTTTTGACCTGTACCCAGGTCTTTATCAAGCTAAGACCACAACAACAAGTAAACGTTTATATAAACACATAATCAATTAACCCCTTAAAACCGGAGGACGTACAATTACGCCCTCTAATAGGCGGCTCTAAACGCCGCCGGGCGTAATTGTACGCCCTCCGGTTTTTGTTAACTTACCCGGTCGCCGGCGGTCCCACGCCGGCGATCGCGGTGGGGGGGACTCCCAGGGAGCCCCCCCGCGGCAGATCCTTCTCCTCCGGTGCTCCCCGGCCATGTGAGAGTGGGGTCCTAGCGAGGACCCCACAATCACATGGCCGGGTAGGCTGCCTCCTGCATTGCCAGCAGGGGGGCTGCCTGTAATGACAGGTGGTCCCCCTGCTGGCAGGAAATAAAATTAAAAAAAGTTAATCAGTGTAAAAAATAAATAATATATACTTAGATCATATGTATATATTATATATATATGATCTAAGTATATATATATACATATACATACACACACGTACACCGTCTAGGTGTATTTTATTATTAATATATATATAATTATATATATATATTAATATCAAATTACACGTAGACTGATACTGATTAAATATATATATAATTATTGTTATATATATATATTTATAGATAATATAAAAAAAATAAAAATGTAAATACGTTAAAAAATAAAATTAAAAAAATAATTAAAAATAAATAATTAAAAAATATATAGATGTGTGTTATTTCGTTCTAACTGTTTTGTGAAATTAATATATATATATATATATATCAAAATACACATAGAACGAAATAATATATATATCTATATACATAAATATATACGTATATATCACTATATATATACCTATATATAAATAAAAATATTTTTAAAAATTATATAGATATATACATATATATACACATACGTATATATATACATATATTAATTCTACATATATATTTATGTAATATTTTTACATAATTAGGTATCTTAATTAATTACAATTAGCGGGACCTGCCTGACAACCCATGCCGAAAGTAAAGGGAATTTAATTTGCTAGCACTATATTTAACCCTATAACTTTCCAAGACACCATAAAACCTGTACATGGGGGGTACTGTTCTACTCGGGAGACTTCGCTGAACACAAATATTAGTGTTTCAAAACAGTAAAATGTATTACAACGATGATATCGCCAGTAAAAGTGAATTTTTTTGCATTTTTCACGCACAAACAGCACTTACACGGACAATATTATTGCTGTGATACTTTTTACTGTTTTGAAACACAAATATTTGTGTTCAGCGAAGTCTCCTGAGTACAACAGTACCCCTCATGTACAGGTTTTATGGTGTTTTCAAAAGTTACAGCGTCAAATATAAGGCTTGCTTTTCATTTTTTTCACATAAAAATTCGCCAGATTGGTTACGTTGCCTTTGAGACCCTATGGTAGCCCAAGAATGAAAATTACCCCTATGATGGCATACCATTTGCAATAGTAGACAACCCAAGGTATTGCAAACAGGGTATGTCCAGTCTTTTTTAGTAGCCACTTAGTCACAAACACTGGCCAAAATTGGCGTTTTTTGCATTTTTCACACACAAACAAATACTAACGCTAACTTTGGCCAGTGTTTGTGACCAAATGGCTACTAAAAAAGACTGGACATACCCCATTTGCAATACCTTGGGTTGTCTACTATTGCAAATGGTATGCCATTATGGGTGTAAATTTCATTCCCGGGCTACTATACAGTCTCAAAGGCAACGTAACCAATCTGGCGAATTTCAATTTCAAATGTAACATGCTATATTTGACCCTGTAACTTCCCAAAACGCCATAAAACCTGTACATAGGGGGTACTGTCTTACACGTGAGACTTTACTGAATATAAATATGTGTATTTTATTGCAGTAAAAGCAAACAGTATTATGACACTGACCGTTAAAATGTCATGTAGAACTAAAAAAATAAACAAAAACTTATTTTCTCCCATTTTTTTCATATTAAATTATGTTTCATAGCTAAATATTTGATATTAAATGAAAGCCCTGTTTCCCCTGAATAAAACAATATATAATAAGGGTGGGTGCATTTACTATGAAAGAGTTGTATTACGGTTGGACAGACATGTAGCGCAAATGCCAGGTTTTGTTTACATTTTGTTTTGTTCACAATGTGTACATTTGGCTCCGTCCTTAAGGGGTTAATGTGAGATTACAAAATTCATTAACACACAGTGATATAAAGAACACATGATAAGCTAATTTAGTTAATGGACTCATTAGTTCCGTTCACAAGCTCCTTAAAAAACATGGAAACTGGAAACAGTACATGGCATATAAAATAAATAGAAATCAGGAATAGATGGAATCCACATATTAAAACAAACAGAGGGGGTCACAAAAATGTGCATTCCTCTCTATTATGATAGGAGGTCACATACTATGGGCAAATCTATAAAGAAATTCTTATATATCAAGTAATTAATGATAAAAGGTAAATAATAATAAGAAAATGTGAATAAGTAAACCCATAGTATATAAATTACCTTATAAATCTTCCATAATAACAGCCCAATATGCCCGCGGTAAAAGGAGCCCCACATGTGCACTTACCGTGCGTGACCACGTCAATCAAGCCCTCCAACGGCACGTAGAGCCCACAATGTCCAATTAAGGGCAAGCACAATCAGCAGTAAGGTGCATGTGCGGGCAATGCAAGGTTGCAGAAAGGCGCATGCGCAAGCGGCACAAGGAGCATGTGCAGGCGGCATCCAAGATAGAAGAGCACACCAAGTGTTCCAGAGTCACAAAAGACTCCAACAAAAAATAAGAAAAATAAAAGGAGCAAATCAACACAAAATAAAATGAAAATACTAAAAAATAAATAGAAAATAAAATTAATAAAAGGAAATAATAACAAAATAAAACAAAACAAAATAATTCTAAATAATAATAGAAAATAATAATAGTATAATGTAATAAAAATAATAATAATAAAAAATATATATATATATATATATACACATACACATGCATTTTTTTATTTGAGCATAATTCACACATGCAGTAACAGTAACATATGTCATACACTAATAAGCAAACATAATGTGAACATTAGAGCACATTCATTACTTCACGGAATGAAGGAAATTGGAATGGTATCATCCATTAAAACTTCCTTTACTGTTTGGAAGGAAAGGGTGAGCTGACATTTTCAGAAATCTTCAGCAATCTTGCAGTCATTAAATGAGTGACTAGTGACTTCTGGCAAAGAAATGTGTTCCTCTACAGGCTGTTAATGATAACTAGAGTATAAATGGACTAAATTTCATTCTGCAATGTACATGAAATTAAAAGCTATTATCCTCATTTGCTGGAAATGAAGGGGTTAAACCGTGTTGCTACAGAATGGCAATCCCTGTTTTCCTCTAAAATCATTGAGATACAGAAGCTAAATCCACGCTCTGAAGGTTGTGTTAAAATAAAACATCCCAATATTTGTAAACCATACACAATGTATCATCATATGCTTAAAACTTGTATACCTGCCAATTGAAGTTCCAGTTTCTAATGTAAAAAAAACCAATGATGTAATTTGGGTTTTATGAGGAATTTCCCATATTCCTTTTTGGTGCAGCTTGCACTAAACATTTGATCACGTTCTCAATTCCATTTCCTATAAAAGAGAGCCAGACAGTGACTTTGACTGCTATGCAGCCGTCTCCATAAATTATGCTCAGTCCCTGATTCACTATCAAAAAAATTAATTGATAGACGATAAGCCTAATGTTTCATTGTTACTAACACTCATTTACTGTAAACTTAACACTCTAAATTTCTCATCATGTCAAAATTCCAATGACCCATGTCCAACAATCAATCTCTCACCAATGCTATAGTTACATTTTTATTTACTGAATATCTACATATATATCACTGCTGCTAAAAATAGCTGTCTTTATTACAAAATTGAATGACATTTCTTATTTTTTCCCTTTTTTTGGAGGGACTGTTTTGTAAATAATTTTAATTTCATATGCCCTATCGGGCACTAATAGCCATTACAGCATTTTTTAATAGTAAAAATAATAATAAAAGTTACCTTAGTTGAAATGAGGCAGGCTGGAACAACTGTTTTGTTACTACTGCCCAGCACAAAAGTGTATGTTTCTCTGAAGTAACACTGCACATACAGATTCCTTCCTCCATGACCACTTCTAAAAGCTGAAGTGGTCATTAGAAGTATTCACGGAGGTTGGAGTAACTCTTTAATCAAATGTATCAACTAGCATTGTTACTGTTACCAGTCAGTAGTCAGAATTCTCCAGAAAATGGGTGGAGGATTTTCAAAATTTCTTTTTTCTTTGTGGGAATGTGGTTAGTTTGATTAATCCCTTGCTGGCATAGCCAAATATGACACAGAAGTATGTGTATGTGACAGCACCATAGAAACAAGAAAATCATAAATTAGGGTGGTAGGCATAAATCAAATTACAAAATCAGTTTAGACTTTTCTCTAAATACTTGGAAAACACACTATTAGGGTACTTCACTCAGCTCACGCTTTTTAACAATTTGGAAATAATATATGAAGCCTTCTGAGCAATTATTATTATTATTATTATTTTATTATTATTATTATTATTTATATAGCACCAACAAATTCCTAGTGCAAGAACAATCATTGAACTTTACCAGTCTTCGAATCTTCTTATTAATCAAAATTAGCTTGGAATGAGATAATCTAAAAGAATACAAAATTACCCCAAACGAGGTACAGCTTGAGCGCTGATCAAGGACTGACGCAACCACAGTATAGGGGCCATGACTGTTTAACCACACACCAGCTGATGAAACCAGAGACTGACAAATCAGAAATTTGGTATCAGAACTAAGAATCCAGCGTTCATTATGTTGACATTACCTGCACTGCCCTGCTCCTTGAGACGAAGAGACGTATCTGTGGCTAGCAGCTATGACAGAGGCCATAGCCAGTTAGCAAACACAGACTAAGGAAAAAAGTCTGTTTGCAGATATTTGTCAACAATTGACCTTCAGGCTGGCTAAGGGTTATGGAGCTGTCATTCACTAATGCCCCCACGGCATGTCGGTTACACAGTGTTAGAAGCTTAAAACAAATGACATTTGCAGATTCTTGCGAAATACAAATCAAGTGATTCTCAGACAACCCTTATAGAAGTGAAGATCACTAACACCCGCAGTGCCAGATTGCTCGAGACTATGTGATATGATAAAATAATTTTAAAAAAAAAATGTAAACCCCATTGGTTGGCTGAGCATCTTGTGAATTGTAGCCCAGGAACATATGTGGGATGTGATGAGAAGAAAAAAAGCAATGTTTGCAAACGCTCAAGACATATTAGTCCCACAGACAGTTAGCCCACGGACTGGCAGTCAATGATATTTATGAAGTGTCTAGCAAAAATAAAACATAAATAAAAAAAACACTGAGCTTTGCAGAAACATAGAACCACAAACATGTACAGTCTCTTCTGGTGTTTGTAGATTTCTGTGAGCTAATTTTTCCCATGATCCTTTACCTGCCTCTAGGCTGGCTGAACTTCATGGGAATTTTAGTGATACCAGTGGTTTCATAGGCCATTGGCTTAGCCTTCTAAAAAATTCGGTTGTAATCTGTCATTTTCCAGTTTCTGCCAGCCCTCCTGCATGTCAATAGAAAACACTTTCACACTTGGCTAGCAAATCCAGAAATCTCTATACCCAGCAATGTTCACACTTATCTGTCAGGATTCCAACAGCGGAAGCCTTGATACTGTTCACTAACTTGACATCCATTCTGGTAGCCAAATCTCTATTCCTGAAAATACTGTACACAAACACAATCCTTCAAATGGATGCATTACAGCTTTACTACGGCTGGACAACAACAAATTCTCTATGGCTCAAAAAATAGAACAGGACCTGAGTATATCTCTTCTGGCCAAAAATATTAACACTTCACCAAAACTTAAGAACCTCTATGGCTCTAGCCATGCACCAAATACTACCCGTGCTATCTTGGGAGGAACAAAAAAAGAAAGTAGACAAATAATCCATAGCCCCAATTCAACAGCTTCTGCTGTAATAGTGAGAGGTTTAATTTTACTGTCACCGCTTGCCTAGAGCTAGGCATAGTATTTAAGGAACTACAACTCTTTTTTTCCACCCATGAAACTACCTCATCTTCTAGTAAAAAGCTAATGGTGTTCTACAAAGTGAATGCCCTCCAGTCAGAAGTCTTTATATTTTTACATTGTTGATGAGTTTCTGTTACCTTTTTTGGGGTAATTTTGACCAGACCCCCAAAATTGTTGTTTTGGGGCTTTCGCAAAATGAGCTGAAAGGGCTTAATGTTTTCATTCTTTTTTTCCTCCTTTAAAAAAAATCTTATTTTATGGGAAATGTCTGTTTATCAGATCCCTTACAGAGCTCGTCATCACCCGTATCCAGTTAATGTATATTCTGAGGAACACATTTCTGAGTTTCTTTCTATTATTGAGAATTTATAGATGTTTGTTAACCGATTAATGACTTACATTCTTTTGAAATTCACTGTGCTACTGACCGTGTCTGTTTTGGCTCTTTGGTTGTATAATTTAAATTTTCCTCATTATATTATACATGATAACATCACAAATTCATCACCCGTATCCAATGACTGTATATTCTGAAGAAAACATTTCTGAGTTTCTTGTAAAATCTATTACTTAGAATTAATCTATACTTAGAATTTACAGGTTTTTTTGTTTACTCTTTATTCTTAAGTTACCCCTCAACAACCAAATACGTAAATTCTTTTGAAATTCACTGTATTAATGACTGTGTCTGTTTTGGCTCTTTGGTTGTATAATTTCAAGTTTATTTATTATGTTAAACATGATAATATAAAGGGAAAAATTAAGCAAATTTAAAAAGAAAATCACCATCTTCTGATCTATGGCATCTGTACACCCAACGTACTCAACCTCTAATTGTAGTCCCCATTCAATACAGAGTTACCCATACAAACACAGAACAACATACAAAGTACAATAAGCAGCAGGATATTAATATACTCCTTATAAAGTTTGCAGCTGGCAATATGAATATGCTGCTGTGATGCCCAGTGGCGTACCTATCACAGTTCCAGGGATCGCAGCTGCGACCAGGCCCGTCACTCCAGGGGGCTGGGCCGCAGCTGCGATCCCTGCGACCATAGGCCAGTCATTGGGTACAGCCCTTTCACTTGTAAGGGGCCCACGCTCCCTCTCCATGTCTATACAGAGTTTGCGCAGCAGAAAGGGAAGGAGGCTCTCTTCCGTCACCTCCGCGTTGAGTCCCTGCTTTCCAAGCGTTGCCGCGGTAACCACATCAACGCTTGATTCAATGTGGTGTCGGGACTCACGAGAAAAGCCTTATTCTCGCAAAGGGGAAGGCAGAGAGACTCTGCAGTACCACCAGACCACCAGTGAATATGCTGCCCCCTCCCTGGATTTGGTAGGAAACAGGGAGGGGAGATATACTAAATATATATATATATTTTTTTTATTGCATTACAAAATAAATATTAAAAGAAATGCTTCTTTTTAGCCCCCACAGCCCCTATCCTACCCAGAAAACACACTCTCACAAACACACTGCATCCCTACACACACACTGCATACCTACACACACATACTGCATCCCTACACACAATGCTCCCCTACACACACACTGCATACTGCATCCCTACACACACACAATGCATCCCTACACACACACACAATGGATCCCTATGTACACACACACACAATGCATCCCTACATACACAAACAGTGCAACCCTACACACACACACACACACACACACACAATGGATCCCGATGTACACACACACACAATGCATCCCTACATACACAAACAGTGCATCCCAACACACACACAATGCATACTTTTTCTCCATCATCAGACTGTATCGCCACGGCTGGTCCTGCCTCCATGACCAAGATCATCATTCTTGATGATGTCAGCCAATCCAATGTGAGGCTATTTTGCATGTGCTCTAGTGTATACAGAAACAGGCAATGCTTCACTGTTACAACCTGTCCCGGTGATCTCATGTCTTTGAAGGTTTATTGGTGAACTGCTTTACTCCTAAATTATCCCTCAACAGCCAAATACTGACCACAGGACCACAGCCAAAATATATTGAGAGTCCTGCATACCCCCAGTGCCACCCTATTGCATTGGCCAGCCAATGGCGGTGCCATGATTGTCACAATGATCTCATTAATGAGGAGTCCAACAATAGCTGCTACTTTCTGCAACTCACCAAATTTGTAGCTCTATTTAAATGACCACCAGACACTGTACATGTAGTTTATCCAGGCTATAATTAGAAATGCCATACAGTGTAGTTTGGCAACTGCAAAGGGGTTAAAGAAAAATTGTTTAGTAAAACCCAACAAATGCCAGCGACTCTAACTGTAATGCATTGTTTCAGAATTAAAAACAATTATAGCTCTACCATTCACTAATTTCTCTTTGAATTATAGTTTCTTGTTATTTTATTCTGTGACAGATCCTATCACACTCATTCGACGGGTCATAGAACTGCGGGCTAGGCTTCACATTGTCATGTTTATTTTATTTTTAGCATTCACCTATGTCATTTAGAAAATTAAAGAATGGAGCGGGACCTGACAGTCATGGAGAAAAGACGCATCTCCAGCGAGCTCCTCCACTACCCTAACATAATACCAAATCTACCTGCACAATCTACTCCAATCGAGACACAGTTTGAGAAGCTATTACCTATCGACCTACCTGTCATGTTTCACAGTGGGTGAGGGGATGCAAGGAGCTTTCCACCTTCCATAATGCAGATGCGGCCTGGTGCTGCCCAGGCGAAAGAAGCGGACGATCTCCCGGTCCGGGGGTGCGCACAGGAAGCTGCTTGCCTGAACCTAGCAACAAGCTGGAGATGTTGTATAGAGCCCTGCTCCTGGTCTCTGATCAGATCAGCCGATTCTCACCTGGGTCCCAGAGCCTGAAGTGTTATGTAGTATATTCATGCACTCTGATCTACCAACTGCTGGCATCGGTGACTGTGGACTTATTCCCCATAACTCTGTCTGCTTCTCACACATAAACCCTAAGTCTCAGTGCCCATTTTCCGGCTGATACCCACTCAACTATTAGGCACTTACCCACTTACACCTCCACACTTACTTCCAATCTAACCAAGTAACCTGCTTGAAGCCTCCTGGGGGCAGCATGCCATTAGTTCTCCTGTTGAGATAAGCCTGTTACCAATTTAAATGCTACCATTACTGTTTCAATTTATCTTTAGCTACAGACATGTTAGTTTGCACACTCTGATCTTATTACTTCTCACACCACATGTCTGTACGCAATAGTTCTCTCATGTCATAATTTTAAAAATTGCAGTACCGACACTTGCCATATTACTGTCTCAAATTATATAACAATGTGTTGATTGTTAATGCTGTTGTGGCAATACAAATTTGCCTGTAATCTGTGGCACACATAAATAAAGATTTTTTAAAAAAATTTATGAAAAAAGTTTGCTTTTAATCAAGTAGTGCAGAATTGTATGATCTAAATTCATGATAAAGAACAGCTTTTCAATCTGATGACCTTCATCATGCGCATACAATTTCCTCATTTCTCTCATTTCCTTATGCATCCAGTGATTTTGGAGCCATGCTGTCTGAATTGCAGAGTAAAAGAAAACAGTTACCGTAAGTGGCAGCCATTGTTTTTGTTTATGTGTTTTCTGCTTGTGGTTAGCATTATATGCAAAATGTCTGCTATTAAGCTAAATTACTAGTCACCACAATAAATACTAAATAAATAACTGACCATTATGGATGAAAGTACAGATTCTGGAGAAACGTACCAAATTATAGTTGCTCCCACCTTCAATATAAAGTGCACTACCTACCCCCTCCATCTTATGGCACTGGAGAAAGCAACAGTATAATCTATCAAAATAATACAAAATTAGACTACTTACATGTAGTCTTGCATGAATTATTTTATCTTCCAACTTCAGCCATAAAACAAGGACAATATATGTCATAACCCAATATAACTATATTAATCGTTTTTTTTTTTTTAAAGTGGAAAATCCAACCAGCAAAAAATATTTATTGCAGATCTTCCTGACCATTGGTTGGAGGGCTCAAGAATAAAGAACTTTTCAAGTAGAAAAGGCTTGTATATGCCTCTGCTGGCTTCAAGAGCCTTTAGTACACTATAATTGGTTGGCTTGCAAACAACATGTCCATATTTTCACGTTTTAATTTTATTTTTAGAGTATTTAGCTGCACTAACACTGGCTTCAAAGGGACACTTAACTCCCCAAATACAGACAAAAAATAAATCACTGTTTAGTAGATATACCATCCATGTAAGCATTCATGCATTTAATTATTAGTTTATTTCTTTGGGGTTATATCTAAAAACAACTTGCAAAAGCAGCATATCTCTTGTCTGAAACCTTTGCAATCCCTCCCCTTCTAAAATAGCCCAGACTTTTTGTGGCTGTCCAATCACAGACTTTCAAATTCAGCTCAATAAGAAGTATTTGCAAGGCTGGTGCTCTGAGCAATTGCTGTCTCTCGAGTTCAGCTCCACTGAGCTAACCAAACATGGAAGTAACATGACCTGTTGTTTGATTGACAGCCAGGGGGTGTAAACAAGGTCACTATAAAACTGCCAATTTCTACTAAAATATGCACTGTTTGTACAATGAAAAAAAGAAAAGACGGCACACTCTTCACACAGAAAGCATTTCAGCAAGTTAGGGATCTGGAGTGACATCACTGATTGGGGGATTATCGGTGTTCCAATCTGGCTCAGTTCTTTATAACACTTTGTATTGCACAAGTTACAGAGGAACAATCAAAATAATATCAAGGCACTAGGACTCAAATTCTCATTGCCATAGTGATTGGAAAAGGTAAATTACACCAGGATGTTTAACACGAGTAGATAAGATATCTCTGTTTTGTACTATATGTATTTTGGAATCTTTATATTTCCCATCCATACCACTAACACATTGCATAAATTACATTTTCAAACCTACTTGAAGGTGACCTTGTCTCCATGTGTTGAATGGAATTCCAGGCACACTTTTGGAATCCTGCAACATGTTTTGAATTAGTACAATAATATCAAGTTACATATATTTTACTCCAGATTCTGGAAATCATTAGAGCTCTATGTTTCATTCATTGAGAAAAAGTAGTAAAGATTTAATTTACACGGCAAACTAACAGTATGATACAGTTTATTCATTATTTCATTTTAAATTATTCATAACTAAAGAGTTTTTGTAATGGGCTGTATGCACCTAATCTACAAATATGTCATTAACTCTTGGAATTATAGGTTCTCGTTATCTTGTGTTGATGGAATTCTTTCCGTGGATTGGTTTTTTTGCGAGTGACAGCACCCATTGCAGTAAGGCTGCAGGCCATAAATCCAAAGTGTAGGCTTCACATATCATGTTTATTTCCTTTCTAAAATAAATATATGTATATATTACATTTCTATTCATTTTTTTTTTAACTCAGTTGGACCAGTTACGTATTTTAAGAAAATTGCTGTTGTTGAAAGTTGGTATAATTCAAGTGTTTGGGAGTTTTGCTTAATCTTATTTAAGATTAATTTAATAATAGCCCTATGTAGCATACTATAGAATTTTGGGTTAGGTTTGCTGCAAAACGATATGATGGCTATTGATGTCTACCACTTTCTCCACGTGTATTGCACCCATTGATGCAATCAGATTAGAAATGTTGTGGAATCATTAGCATGTATCATACTTCAGCTGGTGCAGAATGTCTGTGACAAATTTTATTTAGTTTAGAATTGGAAGGGTTACTGTAACCGTTTTTAAAACATTTATTTTTAAATTAATATGCCCTATAGGGCACTATTTATTAAGGTTTGCCCCCTAAATTTTGCAATAAAGCCTGCCAAAAAATATTTTTTACTTTACTGGAATCCAGTGCAGGGCAAAGCTCGTAGTGCTGCCAGTGTCACCATGGGCCTTGCGAGGTCCAATCAAATGCTTCTTATAGAGAAGCATTTGATTGGACCTTTTTGCCATCTCAGAGTGCATGTGCACTCTCTGAGCCGGCAAGGTATATTTTTTCCCACAATTATCACTTCATATCGGAGGGAGGGATGGAGTGTTGAGGGAACAAAAAAAATAAACAAGCAATATCACCTATGGAGGGAGGCAGGAGTGAGGGAGGGGGAAAACGCTTCTCTAAGCAGACACGAATGCCCGCAAGGGAGAAGTTGATTACATCTGTCTCCAGTGCACTGACTACAGATGTAATTTTATTACATGACAGGAGGCTTCATATTCTGCATAAACTTCCTTTACTACTCCATAGCAGCAAAGAACACATAGAAAAAAGGAACCAATCAAAAACAAGCAGATAGTATAACATGCTCCTCCCACTGAGGCACTTCCTCTTTTTTTCCTGCTCCATCACAAATCAGGTCAGAATATTGTGTATCTAACACTTTGGGCTTGTCTTGTTTTTATTTAGTATATATATTTTAATTTTCATACCTGTATTTTGGTTGTTGTATTATTCTATATAGTTCTTGTGGGGAGAGTCAGGTTTGTGGGCTCCCTTTCAATCTGGGACCCCTTGCTGGGTAACCTGGTCCGTAGCCCCCGTTTCCCTGCCATTCCTCACTTCCTCTTCTCTTCCCCAGGGTTTTCCCTGCTGTCTGTCACATTCCCTCTTCTTGTGGCTAGAAGAGGGAATGTATTTTGGTAGTTGTATTATTCTATATAGTTCTTTAGGGGAGAGTCAGGTTTGTGGGCTCCCTTTCAATCTTGGACTCCTTGCTGGGTAACCTGTTCTGTAGCCCCCTTTTCCCTGCCATTCCTCACTTCCTCTTCTCTTCCCCAGGGTTTTCCCTGCTGTCTGTCACATACCCTCTATTTGTGGCTACGCTCGCCATTTCGGGAGGGCTCTCACAACTCTACACACCCCTTTCAGGGTACGTGAGGCTCTTTTGAGACTCTCCTGCCCGCCTGGCATTCACTTTTCACACGCGTTTGTGCATTAGCGTTCGTCTGATTCAGGGATACCAATCTACCGAACGTGAAAAGATTCAACACGCATTCGGTAGATTTCGCAGGTTTGGAAGGCTGTTCCCTGAGCGAACGCGGTTCAACTTTCACATTCGCACGGTCTTTTGACGTTCATTAGTTTGTCCGTTCTGCTGTTTTTTCTCGTTCGGTTGTTTCTCCATTTTTCTTTTACCTCCGTTCGCAAATTTTTCTGGCAAACGTATGACCATTTCCCCATGAACTGCCTTTCACGTTTTTCTTCATGGCCATTTTGGAACTTGCATCGCGAGCTCTGTGGCGGCCATTTTAAACAATATTGGTTGTTAGGAGTTCATCAGGCCATGCAACAGCTAAAAGCTTGTTTCCTCAGGAGAAACCCCACTACGACCAACCAGTCCCCATGACAGAGGAGGTATGGCTAGAACTTCAATGGTGGCTCGAATGTATGCAGGCATGGAACGGCTAAGGCAGATTGGCAAACAGACAGATTTTGTCCTAGAATCTGACGCCAGTCGATAGGGTTGGGTTGCAACCGATGGGAAGACGGCATATCAATTGCCTGAACCTATTGGGAGGCACCTTCGCTATCCAAAGTCTAGCAAAAGGGAGATGCAATTGTTGTATCCTACTTCGATACATCAACTACCTAGGTGTCACTCGCTCCCAGACGCTGGCAGAACTCACAAAGGAAATCTTCGAGTATTGCCTCCCACACAATATCACGCTGATGGCAGAACAGTTTTCTACAGTTGGTTGCCAGACACCGAGAGTTTGGCAGTGGATGCATTCCTGCAGAAATGGCCACCCAAAGGGGCTTATGCATTTGCACCATTCGCAATGATTGCGAGAGTGATCCATCACATCAGACTGCACAAAGTGACAATCCTCCTGGTGACACCCTGATGGCCGAGGCGATCCTGGTTCCCAGATCTCCTAGCACTGTCATGCAAAGATCCTCTCCTACTGCCCGACAATCAGATGTTGCTCACGGATCCCATGGGAAATCCTAACTCCATGCTACAAGAAGGACACCTCTCTTTAGTAGCTTGGAGTCTTTCAGGGGTGCTTGGTGTACGACCTATAGTCTACAGCTAGAGATATCCTCTGGGGCTCATGGGCCCCAGGAACGAGGAAATGCTATCTCTTAGCCTGGAATTTCTAGAACAATTGGTGTGTGGGATGGAATCCTGATTCCTTTACGGCCTCTCTTCCCTCTATATTGAATTTTCTAGCATCTCTGTTTTCAGAAGGTGAGTCTTACCGGACCATTAATGTGGTGCATTCCGCGATATTGGTGGCTCACATCCCAAGGCAGGGCAAACCAATAAGGCAGAATCCCTTGGTTTGTAGATTACCTCAGGGCATTAGGTTGTGTATACCCCTGGCCCCAAAGTACTCCTCCCTAAGAGATGTGACCAAGGTTCTTCGTTTCATAAAGGAGCCGCCTCCCAATGATAGGTTGTCATTACGACAATTGACTGCGAAGTTTATACTCCCTTTGTGTTTAGTTTCTTTCTGTCGGATTTTGGGTGTTCGGGCCTTGGATATAGACGCTTTCTCATTTTCTCCAGAAGGAGTCACTTTTCGGATATCTCGACATACCAAGTCGAATTCAACTGCGATTTTCTATCCGTTTTTTCCATCAGAATGCCAACTTTGTGTGGTCCACGCTGGCCCAATGTGTCCGATGGCTTTTATCTCTAGCCGGTATTGACCCTTCATTCAGTGCTCACTCTGTCCGCCCTCGTGGCAGGGGCCCCCTTATCAGACACTTTACTAGCGGCGGACTGGTCACAGGAAACCACCTTCCGGACGTTTTATTTCCACCTGTCTTCTCATGCCGCTTTCTCAATTCTACCTTAGCGTTAAAACTGCAAAATATGAAGCCTCCTGTCATGTAACAAAATTGAAGATTATACTAGCTTTAGTGTACTAATAATCTTAATTTTAATAATGACAAGAGGCAAGTATTTCCTGCCCTATTACTTTTCCCTTCCCTGGAGCTGGGTTAGCCTTATTCAGGTAAGTCATTGCCGATCTATATATATATGGTGGGAATGGTTTACATATGGTTACATTCACTGGTGTGTACCCAACTTGGTACATTGGGTTGTGCTTGTACTATGTCCATAGTATGTATTTACTAAAGTTTTAACCTATAGTTGCATTTTACTCGTCTATATATGTCATCATTAATTGTAATTGTTGGTATTTTCAAGCCTTCATGTCAATGGTTGCTAGTATTTTTCATGTTATATTTCATACCAATAAAACCGTCTCGGTCTCTTTCAGCTTAATTCATCACAGCAAGTCTGTCTGAGTCAAGCATCCACAGTCTATTCGTGGTTCACAGTTCCAATGGACTTTACAACGGCTATTCAACTTTACTGAAGTTTTGGACTCTTCTTATTATTCCCGCTGTTTCTTAATTACTTTGTGACTTGTGATGTCGCTACTATCAAGAGGAAGTGCCTCAGTTGGAGGAGCATGTTGTACTAACTGCCTGTTTCTGATTGGTTCCCATTTTCTCTGTGTTTTTTGCTGCCATGGAGTAGTAAAGGAAGTTAATGCAAAATACTCGCCTCCTGTCATTATTAAAATTAAGATTATTAGTACACTAAAGCTAGTATAATCTTAAATGTTGGACAGAATTGATAAAACACAGATCAGAACAGAGGTTCAGGGAGGCTAAGTTACATGTGCTGGGGAGGGGGGAGGAAATAGCCACAGCACAAAAGTGACTATATCTATGCATGTGCATCGTTTTGAGCATTTATGTACTTACAATCAGAGAGTTTTGTTACCAAAAGGCGTGCTGTCAGAAACTCTATGTAAATTTCTAAATTTTATGCCACAGTAAACACTAACTTAGAATTAGAATTTTAACTTAAGTTTAAGGAACGTAGCTATAAATATATAACATTTAAATTATAAACAAATTAACTATGTTTGCATACATATCTATATATTGTGCACAAGAACAAAACAAACATGCTTCTATGCACTTATACCTAAAGAAAAAACTAAATGTGAAAGTAAGTGGAAAAAGTAAGACATTAGCATTGATGGGGGAATACTTTTTTGAACAGTATACTGCGCATATATCACATTTTTAACTACTGTCTATGAAGATGGTTTTGTTTGCTGTAGTAATTCTAGCAGACACATACATACCTATAATTCCATCCTGGGGAAATACATTATTAAGCAATGACACTGTACTTAAAGAACTATATGACTGTACCCTGAAAACCACAACTAAAAGAATTCCCTGTCAGACTAGATCACTGCATATTCTATAAGGTTGAGATCATGGATAAAATGTAAATGTTCGCTATGTAGGTAAATGCCATGGAAATTATTTCCTGGCATAATGGCATAAGGTTCCATGTCTTCTCTATTTGATGGTTGAATAGAGGTTTTAACATCCTTTTAATGTCTGCTTCTCCATCTCATATGTAACGTTTTCCCTGGCTTTGCCTTGTCTGAACTGGATTATGATATAATTTGCTAAATAATTCATGTGAATTGAAGAGAATACAGAGAATTCTTACAACAACGAGGTTTTAGGTGAATTTCAACGTTTTTTTTTTCAATTATGTAAATGCCATAAAAGTGACTGTTCCCCTTTAAAGAGAACACAAGCATTTTGTCTCCGTTATAATCAGTATTTTGTAGAGTTTGGTATTGCACAATTCCACCAGATTTTATATGTTATGGCTCACGTATGCTTTTCAGATGGGAATTTAGAATATGATGAGAATAAATGCAATTTGACTCTCAGAGAATCTGGGATATTTTAGACACGGAGCATCATCAAAGGGTTCAAAGGGCCATTTAATGTTTCCTGTGAGCTGCTCTGCAAATCACGCAGTCTGATTGGCTGTTGACATCATATACTCTTATGTTCTGAATAGCCTAGTTTGTCTATCAATAACACTCACGGGTTTTAAAACTGGTTATGCGATTCCAAAATGGCCACCTACACAATGAAATTTTAACAGATCTTAAACTAACTGCAGCTTGCTTAAATGACAATAAATGATTTGTGTTAATGTTATAAACGTATCTATGGCACAGCACTTTCAGGTGACAGTCATCCTATTTCAGACATTTGTGTGTGGGGTAACTATATACAGAATATTATGCCAAAACTGATTTGTTGTGATCATGTGGTGTGTAATGAGATATAAGAGTTTGTTCATATAGGAATACAGGAATAATTTTGGTTTTAACATGGCCATGGCAATTATATAGTTTTACTTAATGCTAAGTATTAATAAATTTGATATACAGAGTTCATTTGTATCTTTTTCTAATTTAACTCAATGCCAGATCTCCAGATCAGTTAATGTTTAGAGGTAAATAAGCCAGGTCAGTAGGATTTATTTTTTAATTGGGGGTGGGAGGGCGGCAAAGTTGGTAGTAAAGTCAAGACCCCCCCCAATAAAAAAAAACATAGCACAATATTCACTAAAAATAGAAATTACTAACTTCTTAGTCCCACTACCTATGTGAGCACATGGCATTGCTGGAGAATATGCTAAGTATACACGTGCTCATACAGAATGTATCTGGAAGGTGCCCTAACACACACACATGCACCATGAGACAGCCATCTTGCCGCAAAGCGGAAGTGTAACAGGAGTAAGCACACTTATTTATTTTTTACTTACGTTCGCTGCTTTGTTCACCCCAGTAAATGCTGAACTCGGTAACCAGGGTGAAGGAACAATCAGCAACTAGAATGAAGGAACCAGGAACTATTACTTCCCGGGAAGTGTCAGTTCTGCTTTAAAGATGGCCAACCACACAAAGCAAGGGTGAACAAGGAATAGAACTAAAAACATGTACTTTTACATTGTGAGGCACCATGGTAATTCTGGTACCATAACCACTACAACATACTGTACTGGTTATAATGTAGGAGTGTTCCCTTAAGGAATTTATTGCAACATTACATAGAAAATGAATGAGTTGATTAAGTCAGCCTTCATTTTTCTGTCATACAGCCTATAAAGACCAATCACCTATTTATAGTCAGTTATGCAACATTTGATTTTTAAATCACATCTCATGGATTCACTAAACAGGAAACGGTGGGCAATTGACAAAAATAATTGTTCTCTATTCCCCATTTAGTGCATTACTCCATGAATATTTGTGAGTTTCCTGCTAACTTTTTCTATATTTTTATTTTAATAAAAGTTAAATTTTGCCTTTAAAATGTGACAACTTTTCTGTAAGAAAATGAATGAAGATACAGTTTTGATTGTTTGTTTTTGTTTTGTTGTAGTTTTGCTTGTTTTGTTGTAGTTCACAAATTATACTATAAATTCAATGCACGTAACTTTTTTATTCATTTGTTTACACAAAAACTTTACTATGATTTTAAGTATTGAAAGGTTGAGTAATTCTCCTGGTATCTGTTAAAGCATCATAAAGGAATGTCCATGTGTTTTTGTTATATATTGAAAGTCATTTTAAAGAGCTCTGTCTAAACAACCTGTCTACAGGAGCAGAATTTGTAGTTGAAGTTAATTTTCTGGTCTGGCTGATGAAGTAACCACTATTCAATCTCCCTGGTTAATGGCTGGAAATAGTAGCTAGAATGCAGATTGAATTCACAGTAGTGGAAACTTTTACACGCTGGCTTCTTAACAAGCATCTAGAGGAATTCTTAGGAAACCACTTAGCTTTAAAAATTATTTTCGTGTGTGGAATAATGACGGCATATATCAGTATTTAGCTCCCTACAGAATTATTTTGAATTGGGTTCAAAAAGACTTATGGATCCTCCGACTATGACAAATAATTGCAGGTATGCATCAGCGTGAAGGTATTGATCCATTGTTCTTGGGTCAAAGGGTGGCCGAGGTCCCTTTTCCAGAGCTTGACGAAGTAAGGAAGTTAGGAGTTTGTGATTTAAGCAAGTTTTGGTAACACAGGTAGTTCATGACATGGACAGCACAGCACCAGGCATAAATTCTTAGATGTAAAATTCGCGGGAACTACTAAAAATAGAGTGTCAAACAAATTTGATGTGTGAGTACTAGTAGATATTGATAATACGGGGCACAAACAGGCTTCAGATGAAACCAGGACATTATGTTGTATATTCAACTTGGAAGCTGGTATTAAGTTTAGAATCGAGAATAACATAATAAATAGATTAAAGATAATGGTAATGCTAAAATTTGGAAGATAATGTCTGACAGCCCTTTCCTCCTAAGAAGGTTGGGTGTGGGTGTCACCTATGAGTTTTCAAGGGGTCTTTGAAGTTCATTGGCTACTGAAGGTATCTTCATCCTGGAATGCCATCTAGAGACCATAGAGGAAGAAATATGAGGCCTCATCTTGAAACTTACAATGGGACTTTTAAAATGCATATCTGTTTTTATTACTTTTGGACGGCAGTCATCAGTAGCTGCAAATGAAGTGGGTGTCTGGTAGAGGAGCGCATTTTTGCAATAACTCTAATTGTTTTGCAATCAACCATATGACTGTCCACTACATGTAACGACTGCAGGAAGTGCCAAGTTCTATATGGAAACAGCCATGCCAACTAGCATGGTACGATTAGAAGGGAGGATGAGCTGAATAGCTATTATTTTACTTAAGGTAGGTTTTTTGGAAACTTTAGCTTTTATTTTGGTTTAGAATGGAGCGTGCTGTATATTTATTTATACAATATTTTACCATATTGTTTATTTTATATCTAAATTTTTTTTTAAATGATTTTCTCACCCCTCCTAGGTGGTATGTGTATGCCTCATTCTTGGGTCCTCTACCAGAGTCCTGGGGGTTTGAGGGTTCTGTGCAGTATCTTAGCTGTTCCTAGAACTGCACTCTTCTGGACAGCGATCTCAGATGTCCCACCTGGAATCTGTTGAAGCCACTACCCCATCTTGGCAGTCACAGCCCTGAGTGCTCCTATCACAACTGGAACTACTACTGCCTTCACTTTCCACATCCTTTCTAGTTCTTCTTTCAGTCCTTGGTTCACCTTCTCATGTTCCTTTTTCCTGGTGTTATAGTCACTGGGTATTGCCACATCCACCAAGACTGCACGTCCAGTCCTTTGTTCACCTTCTCATGTTCCTTCTTCCTGATGTTATAGTCACTGGGTATTGCCACATCCACCACGACTGCAGTCTTTCGTTCCTTGTGTACCACCATGATGTTTGGTTGGTTGGCCAGCACTTGCTTGCCAGTCTGGATCCTGAAGTCCGACAGGATCTTAGCCCTGTCATTCTCAAATTCTCAGCAGGTCCAATCCATATTCTGTGCATATGTTTCTGTACACAATCCCAGCAACTTTTTTATATATACTTATTATATATAAACCCCTATTGTCTACAGATCTAAAAATCTAAAATCTGAAGTTAATGAACTCTTAGCTTCAAGTTAAAGTACAAAATGTTTCCATTGTTTAAACTGTGTGTTTGTGGATTAAGGATCTTATCATTAGTCTCAGGTTGAGAAACAATTCTTCTCTATCATTTGCATTCCTTTCTGTCTCTCTCAGAGAATGAATCCATTCCTTATTTGGCTTGCAGTATTTGACACGGAAGTGGGTTCGGTATTCTGTCCCTAACTGGAATGCTTGCTGTTCCTTGTCATTTCTATTATTTTCTTGCTTAGCTAGGTGTGAACTGTGATAAAAGTATTAGAAATGCTGACTAGTGACACTGCATTTTCTCTGAAGGCAACACATGAACTTTACTCTATTTTTCTTCAGTTAAGCAATACAGTAATTAGGAGGAGAAAATCTATCAAACTGTTTAAACGTGTAATTAAAATATTTTTCCAGATAATGAATATAATAAAAATTACTTGGAAACATTCATGGTCTGTTTAAACATTAGATATTCACAGAGAATCACTTCCCAGGATATTAATATTATGTTTACTTATCCCATATAATTAACAAATGTGTTTTTATAAGGTTTGAAAAATAAAGCAATGTATTAACCATACCCAGGGACGTATTAGCTGCGAGGCAAACAAGGCATTTGCCTTGGGCAGTATTTTAAAGAGGGCGGCAAAAAACGCCGCCCCCAAATGTCTGGGCAAATGCCTGGTTAGCCTGGCGGCTAACAGTCCAGGCAGGGGGTTGTCCGGGGCGCTGGCGAGGGAGCACTTTCCCCTAAGCTCTCTGCTCAGCTCCCTCGCGCGCCGCATATTCCGGCTCCCGGCATCACTCTGCGGCACGCGAGGGAGCTGAGCAGAGAGCTCACTAATCAGTGCTCCCCAGGGCTGTCTTTAATATTGATTGGACCCTGGGCAAACATTTGCTTGGGCTCCCTGGACCCTCTCGTCCCCTCCCTGGCATGCAATCATGCCCCCCACCCCAACGCAGAGGCGGACGTAAAGTAGAGAGGGCTCTGGTGCATGAATTATTTTGGGCAAGAGGGGGAAAAAGGTAGATCCCCATCTCTCATGCAACACCAACAATGCTTTCACAGCTGGGGCGCTACCATTTTCCCATGCATGCAGAGTTGTATTTAGCACTCAGCAGTATTTGTGTGTTTGAGTGTATGCATGTTTTTGTATGGAGTAGGTTTGTGTGAATGTAGGGGTGTGTTTGTATGTGTAGATGGCATTTGAATGCAAGTATGCATTTATGTGTAGTGTTGGTTTATGAATGCACTGGTGTGTTTTTATAGAATTTTGTTGTTTAAAAAAAGAGGTGTGTTTATATGTAGTGTTGAAGTTTGGATGCAGGTGTGTATTTGTGTGTAGTGTTGAATGCTGAGATGTATGCACAAATACACATGCACTGCCACAAACACACACACACACACACACACTGTGATACACATACACACACAGATACACAATCATACAGATGCAGCTATACAGACACATTTACACACACTGACACACACACACATACAGACACACAACCTGACACACAGATGCACACACTGACACACACACAAACAGATATACTGACACACACAGACACTGTGACAGACATTCTGAGACTGTGACAGACATACTGACACATACACAGACATACTGACTGGCACACAGACATACATGCAGACACATACTGACACACACAGACATACAAACTGACACAGACATACATACTAACACACAGACATACTGACACACACAGACATACTGACACACACACACACAGACATACTGACACACACAGACATAGAGACACACAGACAGACATACTGACACACACACACATACATACTGACACACAGACATACTGACACACGGACAAACATACTGGCACACACACACAGACAGACACTCTTCAGTTTCCTACCTTTGCAAGAGGCTTCTTTCCCTGGGGTCCAGTGTGCTGGCTGGGGTAGTTGGGAATTGGGGGTCTGGCTCTCCTTTCTCCCTGTCCTCACTGGATCCTGGCTCAGCAGCCTCCCGCATGGCCCAATGTCTTTGAGGTGGGAGGAAGTGATTCGCGGACGTCACTTCCTCCCATGCAGCCCTTAAGCAAGGGGTCTGGTCGCGCTGTTAAAGGACCACAGCGCTGACCAGACCAGTGCTGGAACATGCTCACATGCCCTAAGTGTATGGGCCACCCGGTGGGCCCCCTTAGTGTGCGGGCCCCGGCGCAGCCGGAATACTAGCACCGCGAGCCCATTAGGGAAATATTTTTTTACATTTTTTTGAATTCAGGTGGCGGGGCCCACGGGGCAGCTACTTTGGACCCCCCAGGAGTAACTGGGCCCGGGGCAGCTGCCCCGTTTGCCCCGCGTTAAAGACGGCCATGGTGCTCCCACCCGGCCATGGTGCTCCCAAATCCGCCCACCCGGATTTTTAGCCGGACAACAGCCTGCCTCCCTTCCTGTGAAAAGCCTCACTGGAGCCCAGGTAAAAAAAAAGGCTGGGTGGATTTAAACAAAAAATAATAATAAAAGTAATCTGTTAATGTTTGGGGAGGGGGGCTGTCAGTGTGTATGTGAGTGATTGTGTATGTATAGCTGTCAGTGTGTATGTGAGTGATTGTGTGTGTCTGGTTGTCAGTGTGTATGTGAGTGATTGTGTATATATGGCTGTCAGTGTGTATGAGTATGTATGTCTGTCAGTGTGTATGTGTGTGTCTGTCAGTGTGTGTGTGTGTGTGTGTGTGTCTGTCAGTGTGTGTTCAAGTAATAGTGTGTGTATGTCATTGTTTGTCAGTGTATATGAGAGTGTGTGTCTGTCAATGAGTGTATGCGTCTGTCAGTGAGTGAGCGTCTGTCAAAGTGCGGCCTTGACAGGAAGGGGTGGGGAAAATTTAAATTTAGGGGTGCCTAGGGCAGCCCAAATCCTAAATACACCACTGACCATACCACCTATCATTCCAAACTGGGGGCTTTCATCTTAGCGCCCATCTTAACTCCCTGTCAATCATTGTTGTAAATCCTGTCTTTTAGTCAGCTTTGAAATAGTATATAGAAAAGAGGAGAAATTAAATAATGTTTTATTTTTTCTCATTTGCAGAATTTGTCCTGGCTGTGAACTGGATTGATGTAACCCACTAAATCTTAAATATATAATTAAAAGAAACTAAAATATTTAACAAAAAAAGATTAACCAAAAGAATTGGTGATTTTCAATGTTTCGTTCAACATTTTTTATTTTCCAGAGAAGTAACAGTTCCCCATTATGGATGATTTACAAATGTGTTTCTGATATAGTGAACATGGGGTGACTGTTAAACCAACCTGATATTGCTATTACAGTTTGCCTATCAAACAAGTGGAAATTTGTGATAGGAAATTGTTTCTTCCACATAACAGAAATACACCTGGTGTATCAAATATTGGTAGGGAGATTTATCAAAGTGTTCTGCTATATAAAGTGGTTAACTATACTAAATGTTCAGCAATCACATGGAAACCAATGGAATCAGCAGAAACATGCCGTGGGTGTCTCATTCTCTTTTATATGTTTGCATTGGTTTTTAGAACAGAACACTTTTAAAGGGACATTATAGTCACCAAAACAACTTTAGCTTAATGAAGCAGTTTTGTGTATAGATCATGCCCCTGTAGTCTTGCAATTTAAGAGTTAAATCACTTTTGTTTGACACAGCCTGCATGAAAACAAAATAGTTTCATTTTCAATCAGATGAAACTTATTTTAAAAGTTTGTATCTCTTGCTCTATAAATTGAACTTTTATTACAGGGTCTAGCACACTATTAACAGAGCAAGAGATAAGAAATACTAAATTATAAAGAATTAGCAATAAAGGAAGTGTAAACATTAGATGACTCTTTAAAGAAAGTGTTTTGGAAGATTGTGTAAGTCACATGCAGGGAGGTGTGACTAGGGCTGCATAAACAAATTGATTTAACTCCTTAATTGCAAAGAATTGAGCAGTGAGACTGCATGAGCATGATCTATACACCAAAACTGCTTCATTAAGCTAAAGTTGTTTTGGTGACTATAGTGTCCCTTTAATGTACTTCCAAGTATTGAAATTATTTGGGCTCATCAGTGAGAGGTAAGCAATTGTTAGGTTAGTTTTTGAATTGTTCATTAAAATGTGTAACAGCCTAACTTGTATTTTGAAGAATATGTTGGAAAATAGTAACATTCATATTACCTCCAAGACCTTACATTTTTCAGTGGGATGTGAACATTTTCTAGTTGTAGACTAATAAATGAGGGAATTAGTTCCACCAACTTCTCATATGATCTCATATTTCTTAGTACAATTCTGGAATATTATACAAAATATACCTAGAGTTACAGTTTTGAGGTGGGTGAACTCAAAGATTGCTCTGTTTTTATTGGAGTGTGGACTCAGTGAGCAGAGAAACATAACTAGGTTGTCTTGTAAATTATCATACTAGAGCAGGTATAGGCAACCTTCGGCACCCCAGATGTTGTGGACTACATCCCCCAAAATGTTCTTACAACCATAATGCTGACAAAGCATCATGGGAGGTGTAGTCCAAAACATCTGGAGTGCCGAAGGTTGCCTATGCCTGCACTAGAGTAACGATGGTGTGATGGATGGTAAGTGACTTCTAGAACACCTGACCTTGTACAAAGTTGCTGTGCCAGGACCTGGTATATTCACTGGACCAATGACCCAGCAATTTCCTTTTTCCATCCCCAGATGCTGGTTATTTGTTATTATTATGGTATTAATTAGGCATGGCTCAGGGTGCTTCTTTGACCTATATTTCAATTGAAGCATCGTATGAAATAAATTTGACCTTGTTATAAGCAGGGTTCTTTCTAAGCATTTCTGAGAAACGGCATCACATTCTGCAATTTACGATTCATAATTGCTAGATGTGATCTGTTTAGGTAACGTGTAGGGAATACCAGCAAGTCTTGGCCACTTCATTTAGAGTCCACTATTTTTGAGAATTGTGGACTCTGGATGTGAGCAATTATAATGATTATGTGTAAGTTAGAGTGATTGGATTTGTTGTAATATATCATTACTCTCTCTTTTATAGCCTTATTCATGCAAACATGTTGAAATGTATGCATAAGAAATGACTCCTAATTACCTATGTTTCCTTTTTCTCATTTACAACATATTTACTTAGTCATATAGTTATTTACTCACATTTAAAACTTGAGTTTTAATTAATAAAAGAAAGGGATCATTAAGCTACTCAACATTTGTAATACTAGAACGTTCCTTTTGCACATGAATTAAAAGGACATTACCAAGTAGGTCGTTTACTTATAAGTAGAGTTGAGCAGACACCTGAATGTTGGGGTCTGGCGATTTGGCCGAACTTTGAAAAAAAGTCCGGGTTCGGGCTCGAACTTGATCCCGAACTTTTGGCCACACAAATGGCTCTAAAAAACTCCTGGAAAGGGCTAGAGCGCTACAAAAGTAAGTAAAATGGGGGTAAGAGTAGGACAAGTGCCCTGCAAACAAATGTGGATAGGGAAAGCACTTAAAATAACATAAAATAAGCAGCCGCTTAGTAGATAACTCCATAATTCCCACGGTATTAGGGAGCTATCTACCAAATGGCTGAAAGACCTAAATTGGTCTTTCAGCCACATTTACTAATACTAAATAAAGATTACTTAGTATTAGTAAATTCAGCCCCTACTCGCTATACCGCCAGTGGCTGCTCACTGTAAAAAAAAAAACTATTGACCCCACCATTGTGCGACGGGTGGGGGCCCTAAATCACAATAAGGGGGGTGGGCCTACTGTCCTCCCCCCTGGCCCCCACCCCTGTGTTTGGGTGCCATAAATAAAAAATGGGGGGGGCCTAATGTCCTCCCCCCGGCCCCCACCCCTGAGTGGTGGGTGGGGGCCATAAATGAAAATTGGTGGGGGGACCTAATGTCCTCCCCCCGTCCCCCACCCCTGCATGGTGGGTGGGGGCACTAAATAACAAGGGGGGGACCAAATGTCCTCCCACCTGGCCCCCACTCCTGTGCGGTGGGTGGGGGCACTAAATAACAATAAGGGGGAGACCTACACCCCTGAGCAGTGGGTGGGGGTCATAAATAAAAATTGGTGGGGGGACCTAATGTCCTCCCCCCGGCCCCCACCCCTGCATGGTGGGTGGGGGCACTAAATAACAAGGGGGGGCCAAATGTCCTCCCACCTGGCCCCCACCCCTGAGCTGTGGATGGGGGTCATAAATAAAGTAATGTGTCTCCAGGCGGTTAGGACCGGCAAAAAATATATTAGAAATACAAATGTGCATTACTAATTCTATAGTGCCCTGGTGGGGAGGAAAAAAATAGGTTTTATTTACCTTTTCTCCCTCTGCAGCTTTCCCAACCTCCTTGGCTGATATTAAAGAGATCGATGATCTTCGCCAATCCAATGTTTTCCTACAGGAGAGCATTGGGAGGTGCCATTCTTCACAATCCGATGGTCCCTATGAGTTTTACTTATAAGGCCTTGCTGAGCCAAACGGACGGTCTCTGTGAGTTTTACTCTGCTATTTTGGCAGAAGCACTTCAAAGACTAAGGCACAAATTCCATACAGCTAGGGAGCTGAAACACAGATCTTTTTTGTTCATTACTGAGGAATATCTCAAGTGCCATCATGAAAACCTAGGACTGGTGTTTAAAAACTCTGCTTTACCACCACTGCTAGGACAAAGGCTGGTATTTTTATAGGGAGGATAATAATAATAAAAAAGGGCTATGTAATGATATTGATCAGGGAATACAGTTTGACAGTAGAACTGTGTTCCTAGCAGCTTAAATGACAGAGCTGAGAAACTACAGTCACTGACAATGGATAACTTGTATCATCCTTTCAATTGTGCACTACTTCCCCTTGAATGACTGTGATTGTGTATCTGTTTGTGGGAGTGTCATTCGTGTATTACCTGTCAGTATGAATCTGTGTGTGTATCCCTGCAAGTATTTTTGTATCTGACTAAAAGTATAGGAAAAGTGGAGCGCAAAAATACTTATAACAGATGACTGGCATAGATGATTAGGATGATCTCATCAGCATGTGAAAAAAAGGAAAATGAGAAAAAAGAATCGTATACCACTATAATTCAAAGATGGTGAAACAGTTAACAAATATATTCCCTAAACAGGATTAAAAACAATTGAATATCTGTTATACCCTTTTCTTCTTTTAAGTTATTTATCCGTGTGTACAATGTAACTCTATGTGCCATATATTCAGTATGTACTTAGTGCAATATAATTATATGTACAATATACGTTTGTGCAATATACATATATTAAATTATTTTTAATCCTGTTTATGGAATACATTTGTTAAACTGTTTCACCATCTTTGAATTATAGTGGTATACGATTCTATAGCAGAATTACACTATCTTTTTTCTCATTTTCCTTTTTTTCACATGCTGATGAGATCATCCTAATCATGCCAGTCATCTGTTATAAGTATTTTTGCTCTCCACTATTTCTATACTTTTAGTTTTTGTTTTGTGCTGAGTTTAAACCATTGGATGTAAGGCACTAAAGTGTGCAGCTGAATAGCATATATATATATATATATATACATTTTATTTTGCACATATTAGTGCTTTCAATTACTGTGGGTTACAAAAGGGTTTTTTCCCATTTACCCCTTATTGAATGCCTATTTAGCGCTCTTTTGGATTAGTTTAATTTGTTATTTTTGTATATGAGTTTGACTGTGAGTGTCTGTGTCTACATGTATGATTGTGTTCCTTTAGTTGTTTTAGCAGATTTGCTTGTGTGTGTGCATCTCAGACTATTTCTCTGTATTTGTGTATTTATTTATATTCTCTATCTGTGAGTGTATGCCTACAAATGCGATTAGGTTAGGATAGAAAGAGGATAGAAAGAGAAACATAGAATGTGACGGCAGATAAGAACCATTCAGCGGATCTGACCAATTTTCTAAATACTTTCATTAGTCCCTGGCCTTTTTTTATAGCTATGATAGCCTTATGCCTATCCCACACATGCTTACTTCCTTCATGGTGTTAACCTCTACCACTTCAGCTGGAAGGCTATTCCATGCATCCACTACCCTCTCAGTAAAGTAATACTTCCTGATATTATTTTTAAACATTTGCCCCTCTAATTTAAGACTATGTTCTTTTGTTGTGGTAGTTTTTCTCCTTTTAAATATAGTCTCCTCCTTTACTGTGTTGATTCCCTCTATATATTTAAATGATTCTATCATATCCCCCCTGTCTCGTCTTTCCTCCAAGCTATACATGTTAAGATCCTTTAACCTTTCCTGGTAAGTTTTATCCTGCAATCCATGAACCAGTTTAGTAGCCCTTCTCTGAACTCTCTCTAAGGTATCAATATCCTTCTGAAGATACGGTCTCCAGTACTGTGTACAATACTCCAAGTGAGGTCTCACCAGTGTTCTGTACAATGGCATGAGCACTTCCCTCTTTCTACTGCTAATACCTCTCCCTATACAGCCAAGCATTCTGCTAGCATTTCCTGCTGCTCTATTACATTGTCTGCCTACCTTTAAGTCATCAGAAATAATTAACCTTAAATCCCTTTTCTTCAGATGTTGAGGTTAGGACTCTATCAAATATTCTGTACTAGGACTTTCAAGAACTTGAATAGTTTGATGTATATAGCAGGGTTAGCATTTATATGGCCATAATATATTAAAGAGTAAAATACTTGAAGACCTCTTGGATTTGACCTATGGTCAAAGTTTTGATGGGTAGTTGCTGTGGCTCAAGGTCAATCCATGTTTTTATGGCCGGTTGGTGTGTATTTATGGATTCTTTCTTCCTGTCTGGCTTCACCAAAACATGGCATCCAGGACATGTTAGAGTCATTTTTCATCTAACCCCATTGCCTTTGCTTTTACTTCTAGCCTGAATTACACATGCAGCCAGGAATTCCCCTGCCTTTCACCCCTTGCGTAAGGGAACATAAGGGGTCAAAAGAAGGATTTTAACACTATGACAGTAAGAGATAACATTTTTAGAGTAGTGTAATTAAATAGTTATTCTATTGTCAATAGTCATGTTCATCAAGTTATGTCATGTTTTCTACAGCCAATCTTGCCTTTATTTAGTCTCTGCATCTCACGTCAAGGATAAACAAGAGCTAGAATTTGCCTTTTATAAATCTTATTTATCAGCTGCCGAGAGCAGACATGTTTCTAGAAGAAAAGCCGTCATTGTGACTCAGATTGTTCCAAACACACCTTTATTTAAACAAACGTCATCAAAAATCTTGGAACAGAAACTAAAGTGACTGGTAAAGCACTAATTCCAATATAATGTATTCAGCTGTTGAAACTAGATTAGTTCTATTGCTTAGGTATGTGCATGACAACATGAATATCTTCAAAAATTTACATTTATTCATTTTGACATTAAGGACCTGATCTACTACTGTTTAACATAAAGGAATTCTATGGAGAATTTTGTCCTCCCTTGAAATGAAGGCACATATATTAGTGTTTAAGTTCCATGTGTCTTAAAAGTTTTACTAGAGTACCTTGTAGCTTGTGCTTGACATTGTAAATTGAGTAAGTGAGCGGAGAGGTACTAAAACCAGCTTAGTGCACAATGAAGATGGAATTAAGTACTCAGTACTTAGCATAAAATATCTGACACACTGCTTTCATGGGGAAAGCCATATAACTGTTTCCTGTTTTTTTTTTTTAAAAACACCATATTGAATCATGGACCCAGATAAGGTATCCTTTAAAGGGTATGTTAACTGGGCCCTGCTGAGCCTGCTCTAATGCAAAGTGAACTAGCATCAGGTTCGGTAGAACTGCAGAAGTCGGAAGCGGATCCTGCTGTTCGTTTTGGGCTGGCTAATGAAAGCTGCTTGCGTTGGAGTTATACCCACAGCAGCAACATATCTAAGTATGTGCAGAGTTTACCACTGAACTGCTCCACATACAGGGTCCTTCAAAACAATTAGGTGGTCATGGTACTTGGAGTAATTCTTCAAGTGTGTTCCGTGTTCCTGTTTCTATATACCTTCTAGTATTCAAGATTCCGAATGTGGATCACCTGGTCAAGTATGCACACATAAAATGGTAAATGCTGAAAACCAGCTTCAAAAAGGGCATAGGCAGGCAATTTGGGTCGCCATATTGTGCATGTTAATTCTGCATGTTCTTCCTCTTAATTAACCATTTTAATCTAGTTTTCTCTACATTCCTGGAGGACCTTGGAAAGTTTAATCTTTGAGGTCTCATCTTAAAACCAAAAAGAGGTAATTCATTGCCTATTAGCAAAAATAGAAATTAATTTACTTACATTGTATTGTTTGTTTGTTTATTTGTTATTCTTATTCAGTTTTGTTACATTTGAAAAATTCTTAAATATAAAAATGATTGGACTTAGAATCCTTTTACTCTGCTGTACACAAGAAGGTCTCGGGCAAAGCCATGGAGAGACAGAGGAACCACTTTTCATCAGGGGCGGATACAGAGAGTAATCTTGGGAGGGGCACTGTTAATTTCTTTATAGGCACAATACAGGCACAATAACCACTACCACCCTCTGTGATTGTGAGGAAAGCAGTGCGTGTGATTGTGAGGATTACAGTGTGTGGGGTACAGTGTGTGTGATTGTGAGGGGTGCAGTGTGTGTGATTGTGAAGGGTGCAGTGTAGTGTAAGAGACGCTTTCAAGGCTAGGATAGTAGTCTGAGAGGAGTAGCTTTTTGATTTTATTATATATATATATATATATATATTTTTTTTTTTTTATTAAATGTTAACCCACCCCCCCTCCTCCGTCCCTGGTGGTCCAGAGGAGCTGTAGGGGCTCTTAGCCTTCACCTCTGCATCTCCGCCGGGTGAAGGCTCTGCTTGTGAGACCCGGCACCACGGGGAATCAAGCGTTGCTGTGCCATCCACGGCAAAGCTCTAAAAGCAGGGACTCTGCGGCAGCCTTAGAGGTGAAGACTGAGAGCCTCCTGCCCCCTTTCTAGCTGCACAGCTCGTCAAAGACTCGGGAGGGAGATCTTTGATTTCCCTCACTGGGTCTTTGTGTATGTAATGGACCCGAGATCGCGGAGCACCTTACAATTGAAAGCATTTGGCAGCCGGTTTCCTGGGGGTGGGGAGGACAATCGGGGTGCATTTATTTTGATGTGACATTAATCTCACTCTGGATCTCCTATTACACAAGAATATGTTTGATTACTGCTGACTTGTCATCCTGTCATCCACGAAATTTGTTAATGAGAAAGCCCATTTCGAGTATGTGATCTTGCCCTGGTCTCTGCTGTGGACTGTGAATGAGTCCCACAATAAGCACTACACAGCATTGTAGGATACTGCAGAAAGCGTTATGATGCTGCACAGGTCCGCACTCACTCACTGCGGCATAGTTTTTATCTTTACTCCCATGCAAAACAAATACATACTGCAAATTGAAAATGTAATTATTTCTATTATATATTGGTTTGCCTTGGCAATGATTGCTTTGCCAATGTGTATCAAGAGATTGTTTTTCTAGTTTACACCCTACTTATCTATATTTGCTCTAGTTTATGTACTTTCTTATTCTAACAATAATAATCAGAAAAGTATATTATTTCTGCTATGTTGCACACTGTAACAATAACTCAAAACCAATTTAGGGCTTGTTTCCACTGTCATTGTTAAGTTTTACTGACAAGCTGCTTGAATATGTGTCACTAAAATGAACAAGTGGTGGCTGTTTCCATATTACAAAATCTTATTGATTGCGCCACATAATTTCTGGCTGTCAAAAAAACAAAATTGGGGTTCACTAAGACTCTGCCTGTACCTTTTGGGGCAGACATAAATAGTCAAGAAATAACCCTAGATGAGTAAAACCAGTTGGTATTTGTCTACTCGCTGTTAGCGATAATAGAAGCTTATACCTGATACTTAAAGGAACACTCCAGGCACCCAGACCACTTCTGCCCATTGGAGTTGTCTGGGTGCCAACTCCCACCACCCTTAACCCTGCAAGTGTAATTATCACAGTTTTTATAAACTGCAATAATTACCGTGCACGGTTAAGTTCTTAGAACACGAACAGTGTTTAAATGATGCTGGATGTCCTCATGCTATGCACGAGGACCTCCAGCGTCGCCAGAATCCCCATAGGAAAGCTCTGAATAATGCTTTCCTATGGGGAGTCTAATGCGTGCGCGCGGCCATTGCCGCGCATGCGCATAATGCCTCCCCCGCTTGCTGACATCCGCGGGTGGTGCCTGACCCAGCACGGAGGGACATCGGCGCTGAATTCAGGTAGCTCACTGAAGGGATATTAACCCCTTCAGCAACATGGGATTGAGGGTGGGAGGAAGAGGGGCAATGCAGGGCCCTGCAGTGCCAGGAAAACGGATATGTTTTCCTAGCACTGATGAGTTCCTTTAACAGCAACACTGGAAATGAACGCTTAGCCAGTAGCAAAAATAGACAGGACAGAGCTCAAGATTGAACAAAAACTAAACAAAAAAAAATGAATAAAGCATTGAGAAAGTGGAATGAAACAAGAATGAAAAACAGATTGAGAGATATAGTAAGTACAAAGAAAAACCACTGCGGGTTCACCGATGATATCTCTCCTGCATTGCTGCATCTGGTATTTCCAGTCGATACTACATTACCGGAGAAGCAGGTCACTGAGTTCAAACCATTCATCACTTTCCCCAGAACAGTATATAACATAAATTATGGTAAATGCCATTTTGCAGGGCTTCCTATTTCTACCTGCAATACACTGCTCATAGGTGGACAGATACAATATAGAAAATATATTTTGTTTCTTTGTTTTAGCAAACAAACAAATCTGTTACGGTGGCTCTTATGTAGCTACAATATTGAATAATGTAACGTGAAATGAAAAAAAATGACACATTTTTCTGTATACATACAGTCATAGGAAAAAGAAAGTACACCCTCTTTGAATTGTATGGTTTTACATATCAGGACATAATAACAATCATCAGTTCCTTAGCAGGCCTTAATATTAGGTAAATACAACCTCAGATGAACAACAACACGTGACATATCACAGCGATGTGGAACTGCACGCAATCCCTTTAAACAAAATGAATCTGGGTGCAACCAGACCTGGTCTCAGTACCAAGAAACCAGATGTTTGATGAAGCAAATGTAGAAAGGTCCAGGCATTCCAAAATTTTAAAAAGTAAATTTATTAAACCCACAGCAAAATCACAAAGTTTCGACCTGACAAAGACCGTGTAGGTTGAAACATTGTGATTTGGCTGTGGGTTTAATAAATTGCCTTTTTTATATATTTTGGAATGCCTGGACCTTTCATATTACACTGTGTTATGTATTTAACAAAAATAAAGCTAAAATGGAGAAGCCATGCGTGCAAAACTAAGTACACCTTATGATTCAATAGCTTGTAGAACGACCTTAAGGAGCAATAACTTGAAGTAATCTTTTTCTGTATGACTTTTTCATTCTCTCACATCTTTGTGGTGGGCTAGGAAGACAGCTACTTATGGTCTGCAGCTAACAGTGCATGCTAGATGTGTCAGACTGCAGAGTCACATGCACACAGTCCCACAGTCAGATGCACACAGTTATACATATACACTGTCAAATACACAGGATCAGGCAGAAACACAGTTACATGCAGTTACACACATAAACAGTTACAGGCAGATAAACACAGTCACACAGTTACAGGCAGACAGTAACACACAGTTACATACAGTCACACACACAGTTACAGGCAGAAAGTCACACGCACACACAAATACAATCAGACAGTAACACACACAGGTACAGACAGACAGTCACATACATACAGCCACACATACAGTCTTTCACACACACACAGTTACATGCAGACAGTCACATACACAGAGGCAGACAGTCACACACACACACAGACAGCTTCACACAGACAGTCACACAAATACAGAGGCAGACGCCACACACATAGGCAGACAGTCACACACACACACACACACACACACACACACAGGCAGACAGCCACACACACACACACACAAACACAGAGACAGCCACACACACACAGACAGTCACACACACACACACACAAGCAGACAGTCACACATACACACAGGCAGACAGCAACACACACAGGCAGACAGCAACACACACAGGCAGACAGCCACACAGGCAGACAGTCAAACACACACACACAGGCAGACAGCCACACTCACAGGTACTCACACACACAGAGGCATACAGCCACACACACAGGCAGACAGTCACACATACACACACACACAGGCAGACAGCCACACACACACACACACACAGGCAGACAGCCACACATACAGAGGCAGACAGTTGCACATACTCACACACACTCACAAACAGACAGTCACACATGGTTACTTCTGTCCTTTATGGTCTGGGAGGAGTGAAGGCAGTGCAGCTCCTGTGGTGTGGTTATTGGGGAAGCAGGGACTCCCTGTTTCCCATGCAGCCGGCACTTTTAGCTCCACCTGCCATCATTTAGCTCGCCCCTGCTGCAAGGTAAGCCCTGCCCCAACAGCAATGCTGGGAGTTTTTTTTTTCCAATCCCTGGTGGAGAATAATGAAATCCTCCACCCAGGTAGCCGGCCATGTGTGAGCTGTGTCGGCCACATGGCGCCTCCTGCTCCACAGCGCCCTGTGCGGCCGCACAGCTCGCACACGCCCTGGCTGTCTTAGTACTGCAATGTAAACATTGCAGTTTTTCATAATCTGCAATGTTTTACATTGCAGGACTAAGGGGGACAGGGACACTGCATCCAAATTACTTTAATGAGATGAAGTGGCCTGGGTGCATATAGTGTTCATTTAAAGGTACATTATAGTTACCAGAACAACTACAGATTAATGTAGGGTAATGTAAGGTAAGTAAACTCACATTTGTTAAAAGCAAAGAGAGGGGACCTAAACAGTAATTTTACCACTACGATGTTTCTATTCCTGACTCTATAGTGTTCCTTTAATCTTATTCTATTAGTAACCTTCATTCCAAGGGCACCTGGATGTGCACTGAAGTGTAGAAGAATGCACAGATAAACATTAAAGGAGTTGTAAAGATAAATTATATGAAGGAGAAGCTATGGTTAGAAGATCCAAGTTATCAGGAATGTCAAATACATTTCTACAGTTCAAACAGGATGGATCCCACCAGCCTTAAGACATTTATAGATAACTCATTGATATTTCTTTATTTTTAGTTCCAATAAACATGACAGGCAGAAAACGTTTAATGTTTTGGGTACTTTTAGTGAATTTTTGGCATATATTAAAATGCTGCTTGTGCACAATGGCTAAATAACTAATCAATAATAAAATTAATTTACTTATACCTTGTTTTTGTATTGTTGATTAAGCATGCCTTGGAATCTAAATATCACTATTATCTTACATAAATATAATTTTAAAAACATTTTGGGTAAGTATACCCAATTATGAGTCTTACCAGTATACTATTATGAGTCTTACCAGTATACTATTATGATTCTTACCAGCTGTAATACTGATTATTGTTATTATTATTATGAATAAAGTGCCTACATTAGATTCACAATATATGCAAATATATTTAACTCACACGTTTGACACCCAGAAACAAGAGCTAGTGAGTAGACTTTGTGAATTGTTTTTGGCAGAATTCAGCCGATTTTGGGCCGGCCCGCGATTCTGACGAAAAAGCTGCCAATTTTCTAATATCAAAGCAACCAAAATGGCCACTGGCCATTTGTTTCACGGTTAACTATTTCCCTGCTGGCTGTGCTATGCACTGATATTGCATAGCATGGGAAAAGACTATGCTTGTAAGAAGGCATATAATGGTCACCATTTCATGTGTTGGAACCAGGAAAAACGGGCAAGTGAAAAGATCTGAGTGGCTTTCACAAAGGCCAAATAGGGATGACTAAACAGCTGGGTTAGAGCATCTTCAAAATGGTAAGTATCACGGCGTGTTCCCAGTATGAAGTGGTTAGTATCTACTAAAGCTGGTGCAAGGAAGGACAACAAGTGATCGGCGTCAGACTGCAGACCGGTCAGAGTGCGCATGATGGCCCCTGTCCACCACCAAAAGTGCCTTCAATGGGTATATGAGCATCAGAGCTGAACCACAGAGCAATGGAAGAAGATTGCCTGATCTGTTGAATCACATTTTCTTTTAGGTCAGGTGGATGGCCAGGTGCATGTGCATCATTTACCTGATGAAGAGATGGCAGCAGGATGCACTATGGGAAGAAGGCAGGCCAGTGGAGGAAGTGTTATGCTTTGGGCAACATTCTGCTAGGAAACTTTGGGTCCTGGTATTCGTGTGGATGTTATTTTGACATGTACCAACTACCTATATATTATTGCAGATCACATACAGACCTTCTTGGCAATGGTGTTCCCTGATGGCAGTGGCCTCCTTCAGCAGGAAAATGCACCCTGCCACACTGCAAATATTGTTCAGGTATGGTTTCAGAAACATGTTGCGTAGACTTCCAAATTCACCACATCTCAATCTGATTGAGCATCTGTGTTATGTGCTGGAACAACAATTCTGATCCATGGAGGCCCCATTTCAGAACTTGCAGGACTTAAGGGATTTGCTGCTAATGTCTTGGTGCCAGATATCACAGGACACGTTCAGAGGTCTTGTAAAGTCCATGCCTCGATGCATGAGAGCTGTTGTGGCTGGCCAGTGTACGTTGTCAGTTGATTAAATCAGGAATTATAATCAATATATAATCTAGGCAAATTTAGTGCTGCATTCAAAGTTCTCAAAGCTTAAAAAAAATTGCAAGCTTCTAATATATACTTTGAATAGCTTTCATTGTTCATAATAGCTTATAATTTACATGGACCTATTGATTATAATCTAGAAGTGGACACAGTAGTGAACCAGAGGCTACAGAAATCTAAACTCCAAGGAGTCGTAATGCATAGTGCGCCAGACGAAATGAAGTAGATGATTGAAAACCTGTGGTCTCCAAAGCATGGACTAAATAAATAAACATATGGCTGATGAGTGTGTTAAAAGGCAGATTAAACAAATGACAGCAGCATTTGCCAACAATCTTTAAAAAAAACTACATTTATTTCCTTAAGTCAGAGTAATCTGTCCTCAAATACCTGCAAATAATGTCTAATTACCAAGGTAGCACTCCCCACAAAGTCAACAGCACAGGATGATTTTATCAAACAGAACAATGTGACTCATTTTCAATCCAGGGGAAAACTGAGGTGTGTAGTCAAACGTCAGCCTAAAAGGTTAATCTTAATTATGTGAGTTTCTTGAGTGTTTTATGGAACATTCCTTAAATAACATACACTTCAAAAAAGACACCGTAAACGTGTGGCCATTTCCAAAAGAAGTATCAGGTTTCAACTTGATGTCAAATGCAGCTCTCGGAAGGGCAGTTTTGTAGTGATTTATTTTTTTATTTTTTTATCCACAGTCATATATTTCGTGATTGTATGGTTATGCATAAACATGCATCAAACCAAGCTGTGGTTATACCTACCTTTTTAATACTATTATATGAGTCAGTGAGTGACTCAGTAAATCTCTATACCATACTTAAATGATATCCTACCAGGCAGGGAAACACAGAATAGAAGAAGATTAGAGTTTGACTTGTGTCAGGGGAGACCTTGCAGACAGCTGGTAACATCATGTTATTTTACCCTTGACAGTATTTTCATATTACTAAGCAAAAAATAATCATTTGCATTAGACTGAGTTAACTCTACCTAAAGATCAACACTGATTTTATTGCAAGACACGGAGGCTCTATTGCATATCCCTTTCTTTACTGTCCACCAATAACAGCAAAGACTACAAAACAGAATGAAAAAAGAATACATATATATTAACATAGGCCACTCCCAGCCAAGTCCCAGTATAATAGAAGGTACCACCCTCAGACCTTGCGCCACAGTCTGATAAGTACCTAATTTTTATCTGTTCTGTGGGGTTTGTCAATTTATTGTGGTTTGTTACTATTTTGCTGTTACTTACATGTATTTTCAGTTTGTGTTTACTAAAGTGTTTATGGTAGACTCAGGGTCCCAGACCAGGTGAAGGCTTTATCCCTGTTTGGGGATCTTTTGTTGTACTCCTGTCATTCTTGTTTTTCTCTGTCTTTTGCCCCCTACTTGAGGCTTATGGTTTTGTTCCCTTCTGTCTGGTTCTGCTCCTGTCTTATTTTTTGTCTTTTATCTTGTGTTCCCTTTGTTTCCCCTCTGTTTTGGGGCTCCCTGGGGTCCCGGGCCATTTGTGTCGCCATTTGGCGCTCTTTTTAGCATTCCTGTTCGGCCAGTGTGGGGCTGGCAATCGGCAGTTTGCTCACACGAAAGCCAGAAACGCTATTTCTCGTTCTCGGACTTGTAGCTGAATGTTCTACTGTTTTGGGCCATTCGCGTGTTTTGCCTTTGCTAACCGAACGCAACCGTTCTGTAGTAGTTTGGGTTGTATTTGCTGGGTTTTTCTGCGACTCTCGTGCTGTGGAGAGCCTTTCTGCGCCAGGTGGAACAGGCATGGTGATGGAAATGTGTGAGAGCACAAAGAGAGAGCGACTCCGACTCAGAAATAGGGTCTAGTGAGGCTGGAGAGGAGTCTGATAGCGACTCTGAGAGGGATTCCGCTGAGTTGGGCCTTGACCTCTTTTTCTCCTCTCAGGCAGAAATGTCCAGAGACAATCTTGGGGCTGCTCCTCCCACGGATGCGGGGACTGCCCTCTTGCACCCATTGGGTGAGCCCTTATTCGACCCGGATGAGCTGCACCTATCAAGGTCGGCTGAGTGGCTCCCAGCGGACCATGTGGCCCGATACCTAGAGAACTGGACACGGCGCCCGCACAGCAAGGCGGCCCGCACTTCAGTGATTAAAGATAGCTCATCTATGAGAGGGCGCATCTATGCAGATCTGGTTATCCTGGATGGCAAAACGAGGGACAAACTGCAATGGTGGATCCTAAATCTGTCTGCATGGAACGTCAGGGCGATCTTTGGCTCGCATCCGGAGTTCACCAACTCTGAATCCCGGCTCCACATCAATGCGTTGGAACTTATTGCTGGCTCTTTCGCGACCTGGAGCTTTGCAAGGAACCATGCAAATTCATGCACATTCGTGTGCATTCGCCTCCGCATGGACAACATCTCAGCGGTGAGATACGTCAATCACATGGGTGGCACCCAGTCGGCGGTCCTGGCCAGATTGGCTAAATAATTTTGGAAGTTTTGTCTGGCTCGGAACTTGGTGGTCCAAGCAGAATATCTACCGGGCCTACACAATCGATCTACCAGGATCTCTCGTTACGCCAGTTGTCGGCTAAATTGGTTTGTCTCTTTTGCCTCATCTCTTGCAAACGGGTGTCGGATGTCCATGCTTTGGATTTTGATGCCAGGTCATACACTCCGGAGGGCGTGACTTTCAATATTTCCAGGTGTACTAAGACTTCAATTAAGTCTGTGTTGTATCCGGCATTTCCTCGACACCGGCTTTATGTTCAGTAGCGTGCTTACATGAATATGAGGATCGTACCAGGCCCTCCGTATCTACACCCCAATTTTTTATTTTCTTTTTTCTCCCTCCTTTTGCTCCAGTAGCGAGGGATACATGGTCCTGATGGTTGAAATGGATCTTGGACCAAGCTTGTATCGACAAAGCTGCATCCTTGATTATGGCTTCGGGACAGGTTTGGAGGACCTTATGAGGATGGCCGATTGGTCATGGCAATTTTCAACCTATTTCTCATGTGTTTTCTGCGGTGGTTGATCAGCTTTAAACTTGCAATATGAGCCTTCGTGTCTTGCAATAAAATTACATGATTTTGCTATTACATTACAAAAAGTAATGATTTTATTAAAGACACGGAGGTAAGTATTGTCCCACCCAATATGAAACATTTTATTAGCCTATATTTATTTTTTATTGCCTTGATGTTGGTCTATAGTATTGATTTAACCCTTGGGATCCTGTTCTTTATGTTTTCACAGCATGATCCGGACCTGTTTGGTGTCTCTTTCATCTGCCAAGGAGGAGCATTATCTTGGTTGGAGCTATTCTGTGGATGTTCCAGATTGGTTTCCTGTTGTTGAGTAAGTGGTCCTGTGTTAACAGTTATGAACTTTTACATTTCGTTTGTTGATGGATCATGTCTGCTGGTTTCCTGTTTTGCGGACTATCTGTTATGGTGTGTCGCATCTTCAAGAAAGAGGAAGGTCTGAGGGTGGTGCCTTCTATTATACTGGGACTTGGCTGAGAGTGGCCTATGTTACTATGTATGCATTATTTTTTCATTCTATTTTGTATTATTTGCTGCTATTGGTGGACAGTAAAGAAAGGGATATGCAATACTCGGCTCAGTGTCTTTAATAAAATCATGACATTTCATCATGTAATAGCAAAATCATGTAATTATCTAGCAAATGACTCCCAGTAAATGTATTCTGTAAAATGAGAGCAATCCAAACTTGACACAGCACAAGGATGGCAAGATTCTTGTAAAGGTCTAAGAGCACAAATATAACCCAAGCAGAAGAATAAACAATCTCATGATCATATACAAATGTGAATCTCATGGGTTCACCAATTTGTGGCACGAGTTGTCAATGTGTAAAAAGTCATAACTAGTATAGTGTAAGAGGAAGAAGAATATAGTTAAGGGACACTGTAGACACCCAGACCATTTGAAGTGATTGTTTGTGCTCATTGAAGTGGCCTGGGTGCAATGTCCCTATTGCCCCTAGTGCTGCAATGTAAAACAGTTTACATTGCAGCACTAAGTCAGTCTCTAGTGGCTGTCTACCAGACAGCCACTGGGGACGCTCCCGGGTTTGCAACGGACCTTTGGTCGGGTATCTGATGCTGGACATCCTCTCGCTCTGCATGAGGATCTCCAGCATCAGATTTTTCCCCATAGGAAAGTGCATTTGCCATGCTTGCGGATTAGAACACGCTTGTCACAAGACTGAGAGGAGGAAGAGGAGCTTTGACCCAGCACTGAGGGACATCGTCACTAGGATAAGGTAAGTAAATAAAGAGTTTTTAGTCTTTTATTCACTGGGGTGGGTGGGGGTAAGGGTTGGTGAGGCAAGGGTAGTGATAGTGCCAGGAATATAGTTTTGTATTCCTGGTACTATACTATACCTTTAATTTTGCCACAAAATTATGATATAGCTGCTAAGTACACACAGGCATCCTTAGTCATTTGCAAATACTTAAAATACTAATAGATGTACATGGCACTCCATGATGCCAATCAGAATAACATATACAATGGTAAAAGCATTATGAAGTACAGCAAGAAAGCGAGGAAAAATAAAACAGTTTACTTCAACAAAAATTTTACTTGTGCAACATATAGAAAGAAAAGATAGAAAAGATTCTAATGAATCCATTATAAAAAAATAAAGCTTTATAGGTTTTCTATAGTACCTTAAAGAATTGAAAGAACAATTTTGAGCATATCGTAAAGATATTTCTGAAATGCTTACAAAAAACTGTGCTGGAATTGAAGAGAAATTCCTATGCAGCCAAGCGATATCATAAGACCGCTACCATTGGAAATAAGGCATTGTCTCACTCATCATGAGACAATATCTATGGAGGCTCCCGCTGTCTTGCAGGATGCTTCATAGACATCAGTGTTGTATTCTTGCGCATGCTTAAGCAAAACAATCAGAGTGCTCTGAGTCAAATTGTATTGAGTGAGAAACTTTATGAGGCTTTCCTCACTCAGCAAGCTCAGTCTGCACTTTTTAATTTTAATAGTTCGACGCGACCTTATGGATTTTAATTTGCCTATTTGGGGCTGAAAAAAGAATACATCTAATGGTAAGTATATATTTTTTTAATTGTAAGGGATTTCTTTTATTGACCCACTCTCACTACTATTAGGATGAAGGGGTAGATAGGGTGTTTTATTATTGGGGAGGATGGTAACAAGGGGCTTGAGGACCCTAGTCGGAGGGGAGGGGGGTTATTTGTATTATTAGCTCCCAACCATTGCCAATGGATGGGGGCTGGGGAGGACAATAGGTTCCCTATTATAATTTAGGCCCCCTCCCACCGATAATGGGGGACACTATGTCACTCCATTCCATTTTTTGGGGGGCTGAAGGTTTCCTGTTTAATTTAATTTAATAGCCCCACTCACAGGGCATGGGTGGAGGCACTGGGGGACACTATGCCCCTCCAGTATGTTATTTAAATAGGTGACCCATCATGGAGACATGGGGGACCTTTGCCAGGCCCCCTTTATTGGATTAGCAACTATTGCTGCCCAGTCACTGTTGCTGTTTTTATTTTTTTTTATAACAGTGAGCAGCCACTGGCTGCTGGCTGTTTAGTGGACATGCCCATACTCGTGATATAGCAGGTAGGGGCAGGAGGGTGGATTTAATCTCCCTCATTTGCTAATGCTGAGTATTTTTAATTTGTGTTAGTATAGTTTTCTAAAAGATTTAATTTGTGTTAGTATAGTTGTCTAAAAGATTTAATTTGTGTTAGTATAGTTGCCTAAAAGACTAAAACTACAAAAAGCCCTTCCTTTTCATAATTCTGATCTTTCAGCTTCTTAGTACATAGCTCCCTAATCCTTGTGGGATTGCCAAAAGGTTACCAAAGGGAGTTATCTATTAAACACAGCTCCTAATTTTTGTACCCTCAAATACGGCAATCTACAAGGGTACAAGTTTAGGAAGTTATCTGCTACACAGCTGCAAGACGCAGTTTTGGCACGGATACAAATTTCCTTTGTCTAAATAAAATTCTGAAACAAAAATAATGGCTGGATTTCATTCGAAAGTGAATAAACAAACCTACAAAATTATTTGGACAAAATGAAACTTTTGGTGGCACCCAAGTCTAATGAAGGATAGCCTCTAGACAATATATTATTTAGTTTTTGTTTTTTTAATACAGGGTCTTTATGAAGGAGGGGGTGACAGAACCATAGTTCTCGTAATCGACCCAAAAACTTGCCTACAGTGAGAGCAACCCCAGAAAAACAAAAGTCAAATGAAAAGGGACCTATGAGTGTTGGATTTTTCAGTTGTATATTTACAGTCTCCAATTACTATTAAATTGTGAGGCTAGTGACCCCTGAATATTTAAATACCAGAGTGGTTTGCAACGCGCTACCAGACGTGTAATACAAAGTCAGAACAACTGTGCATTCTGAAAACATAGGATCAGTACAAATAGTAGGGCACATATTTTACTAATAACAGAAATATCATGTTACCGTTGCTAGGCAGTTAATCATTTTGCACTAAACAACAGCAAATGAAAGTGTGGAGAGAGAACAGAAGTCCTTTCAGCCAGTTCCGGATTCATATATCCTACAGTCAGTGAAAATACTTTTTTTTTTTTTTAACCCACTTCAGACGTGGCTTGCTGAGCAATGTATTCCAGACTATGATGGCAGCTAAGTGACCAACCGAAATAAAAAAAATGATGACTGACCAATAATGTCTCACTGGTGATATGTCATAGCACACATTCTGACTCAATATACAATAATCGATTTAAGACCCACCGTGTTCTATCACAGCAGAGCCAAAGCAGTAGCAGATGATAGTTTTGGCACAGTGTGCGGCTACTAGTCATTGTGGGATTGTGGCATCACATGTAAAATCATATAGACAATAGACAGTACTATAGAGAATATGGCACAGTGCATTTTAAACATGTGTAAAACTGAATAAGTATGTGCTATATTTATATCTATTTTATAGAAGTCACACAATGTACATTCAAGCACACATCAGCACTTACCCAATTTTAATTTTGGGGATGTTTACTATTTAGGCGTATAGTAATTGCGCTTTATTATGATGAGTATAATAAATTGTAACTAAATTTTAGTATAAGTATCTCCCCTTTTTTAAAACTCAATACACGCAATTGATTTCAAAGGTGACATATGAAGGCATGGGAAAGGGAATTCTTTACGCATGCCGCATGCTCACCCTTGAGGAGGTAACTGATTCGAAAACCTGTCTGGTTTCTATGCTGATACACGTTACACACTGGAGTGTTAATAATTTGGCTGATCGGTGTAGGTTCATTAAGTATATAATAAATAAATTTTAATTTTTTTACTGCTCCCCCTTTTTTCCCCTTTGTTGGTCACTTCTGCTGTATATAAAATCAACATTTAGTTAATGTCCCCAGGCCATCAATGATCTTTTTTTACATGAATCGTCCCTTTTTTGGCACCACGGGCAGAATTCCAAATCAGAAATCCAATGAACATGTTCGTCCATTGCACGATTCATTTAGTTTGTGATTCAGCTACAATATGGCTCAGAGTTAAGGAATTTGTATGATTGTCTAATCACCCAAAATTCTAACTAATTGCAGTTTGTAAAGAAATAAATGTCCAAGTCGATAGAATTATTTTTATATATAGCCTTTTTTATTGTTTTTACTCACTATGTTTGTGATGTTCTTATTTAGAATATGAAAGGATTTAAATAATTACTCCAAGTACCATGACCACTGTAGTTTTTTTGCGGTGGTCATGGTGCTTGGAGTCTGTATATGCAGTTTGAAACACTGCACATACTTGGGTATTGTTATGTATTGGGGTTTATCCAGTCCACCTTCCAGTACATGGCAGCATTGTAAAGTTATGCACTTGTTCTGTTGTGTTAGTCTCTCTTGTGTTATGTCATTATGTGTGTGTACTGAAGTAAAGAGAACTTCTATTTTACTACAATGTCTGAGAGCCATTTTGAGAATATATAACATGCTAATACACTAAAGGTATTTAGGTTCGCTCCTGGAGGTGTAACTTCTTTGCACAGGTTCCTTGGCACTGTCAATCTCACTCAATGAGTTACCGGTGGGATCAGCATGTGCATCACTGGGCATTAGAGGAAGTTCAGTGGCCTGCAGACCCATGTAAGAGGCAAACCATTGCAAAACAGTAGGACAGCAGCAAGGTACTACTACCATCATACCCACTAAAGATGGCTTTAATTACTTCAAATGTGTCAATATATACATATACATTTATGAACCTGCTCATCACTTACTAGTCTTTAAACTCATATCTCATATTTCTAATTGGATATGGATAAGAAAGCAGAGGAGGTACAGGTGAGTTGGCATAGTCTCACCAGTGGAAAAAATTGATATGAGGTTGTAAAGATTAGCATCACACTTAATTAAAAAAAAAAAAGTGAATGCATGGCAATGACCTGCCCAGTCCACTTGGGCAACTGATGGGCACTTGGGCACCTGATGGGCACTTGGATACCTGGGAAACAATATTCGATGTCAAACCTTTGAGAACAGTTTAACAATTGGATGGATTCAGGGGACTCCATGCACCATAACCACTTCAGGCAACTTACATTGAAGTGATATAACTTTTTTTGGAGACGTTAGAAGATTTAACTTTACTATCTTCATGTTTTATTTAAATATATGGAATGCAGGAGATGAAATGCACCTTCCTCCTAAGCCAGGAAACATAGGAAAACAGTATAGGAGGTGGAAACACCAGTTGCTTTATTTATTTTTTTATCAGAAACACGTGGGATATAATTTAGAAACCGTTGCTGTAATTAAATACCTATTTTTAGTTCTGCTCAAGTCGTAGCTGAAAACAGTCACTAATACATGCAATGCTCCAAATGCTAGTTCAATATTAAATGTGAAAGTATCTGGTAATATATCCGTATATTAGAGAATAAGTGTATATACCTGGTAGGAATTGGGGTACTAATGTACAAGTAACAGCTGAAGATTCATCTTCTTCTAATCAGAGTAAGACACCAAAACTCATCTTGTGCAATAAAACCTTACTGCTGTATTCAATTTACTTATATTTAGTGTGTAGAGGTTTAACCCCTAAAGGAAACGACATGTGTGACATGTCATGATTCCCTTTTATTCCAGAAGTTTGGTCCTTAATGGGTTAAAGATCTCCTGGGGTTAAGATACTGGTGGTCCAGAAAACAACAATCGTTTTCCAGCACTATTGGTTCCATTCTGTCCACCACCATTTGCTACTTAAAAAAAAAGTTTAATAAAGATGTCACCTTGTGCTCCTACACTAAAGCCACTAGCTTCGCCTTTGAAAACCTCAGTATGTCTGCTGACGTCTTCCGTGATCTCCTACAATCCAATGCTTCTCATAGACTACACAGCAAAATGCAGCAGTCCTCCAATCAAACCCTGGAATGGAAGCCTTTCTGTTTCTACAAAACTTTGTTTTACTTGGCAGGGTTCAAATGACAGGAACACTGCACCAAGGCCGCTTTATTGAGATGAAGTGGTCTGGGTGACTTTAGTTGTCCCTTAAGGTACTCATTGATAGAAAGCATTAAAACACAGGAGAGGTCAGAGACTATTTAGATGAGACGAAGTCTGTAGAAGTGGGGGATTTATAAAAAGTCATTTCTGAAAAATAGAATTGACTTAGATCCCTTTTTTTTTTATTTGGCTAATAAATATTCCATTATTCTGAATTATTTTTAAATGCCAAATTCATTTTGGGGGTTTGGTTTACAGTCACAGCTTTGTAAGTTTTGTATCCCAAGTTATAGAAACTAAAAAATTCTGTATAATTTGGTATTTAGTGAATAAACCACTAAGAGAGTGTTACTAGGGATATGACGACATCTGTTTGCTATATACATTATTTAACAGGTTTCTTGGCATGGAATCAGGCAAGAGGGGGAGTATAGAAGTATAGTTTATGTGGGTTTAAATGTCTACATTCCAACTAATCATACAGAAACACATTCCCAACTGGTACCTATGTTATCTGTGAAAATAATATATGGCAAGCCTTGTCTTCAATCTTCAGAAGACATACACAAACCCATAGTAAATTGTGAATTTCCTCAGAATACTGTTTTATATCAGTGCTTTAATCTCAACACAATCATTGTTTAATATACATTTTTACTGAAGCAATCCCACTATATTTAGTTCAAGGTATTAGATAATGTATTTGCTGTGAATTATACTTTTATAGATTTTTTCTGAGTGTAGTGTGTTTTTTGCTTTAAAACAGTGTCTATTTAAAGCAATGAGTAACAAACTTTTATTGTTTTTTTTTTTTGGTTTTCATGGTGTCAGAGAATAGAATGTTTTGCTTCTCATTGCTGTGAGCCACCGCTAGGTTAATTGTACCCATCATAACATAATAATAATAAGATAAAAATCATTTTAAAAAGAGCTTGGGAAGTGTTAATGCTGGAACCAATGACCTAACATACATTTGGGTTGAGCAGTGGGTCAGTCATTTTATTGAGATGCAAGTGCATTATTAGGAATTTGCCAATGTTTAGTTTAACCCTGAGCAGGGCCAGACTGGGAAAAAAAATCAGATCGGGTATTTTTTTATCACAGCAGCCCACTAAAAAGAGGGTGGGGCAGAGAGGGTGTGTTTTGTCATCACCATTGACAAACACACCCCTCTCTCAAAGCAAGTGAGCAATGCTCTTTCAGGGCAGACCATACGCAGAGCTCTGCTGAAGAGCTCTAGCATGAGAAAAAGTATTTGTTCTGCACAGAGCAAGCAAATGTAATAACATGCTTGCACTGTGTTTCCTTGCAACTTGTCTCTGGTGTCTCTATAAATGGGATACCAGGAGACAAAAGGGCCAGGAAAGAGTATTGTGCATGTGTTTGGAGCCTGCTTGTGGGATTGCGTGTGTGTAGAGTGAGCTGATTGTGGTGTGGTATTGTGTAATAAGGTCGGTTTTTGATGTTATATCCTGGGAGGGGGGGAACCAGCACTCTCACACCATCCCTGGCGGTACTAGTGATGAGTGAACTCTATGGAAATGCTCCGGATCTCGTAAGAGGAACCTGGTGGAGCTGCAGGATATGCTCAGCCAGATCCTCCGCTCTCTCCCCAGCCACATGTCTGTGCAAGTGGGCCGTGAGGGAGATCTTTGATCTCCCCACCGGTCCATCATGGCAAACAGCGGGGCCAGTGCTTGGGTAGTGGCCAGCCCGGGCCTGGTCCTGAGAATAGATTTATAGATTTAAAGGGTTACCCTGGCCACGTCCTCTGTAAATGGGACAAGCCATTTAGCAACCTGGGATTTGCCAAGCGCTGGGCCTCTTGGTAAGGTCACTGACCAGCTTCCAACTTCTACAGAAGCCAGATGTCAATCACATCATTCCTTGCTCTCAGCCAAAGAATAAATTCCTGTGTAAAGATAAATGCACAGAATTAACATTAATCAACACAATACTCTCATTCCAGGCTGGCCAATATAATAAATCTTTGTATGTGCAGCATTTCATGTACAGACTCCAAACACCATAACCACTTCAAAACACTGAAGTGGGCATGGTGCTTGGAGTAACCCTGTAATGAACTCTGGTCGCTTACCGCTTAATATATTAGAAAGATGTCTGTAAATATAGCTTTACGGTCACCAGAAAAGGTAAGTAAAATATAAATATATAGATATATTTTTTCTTTTTAATTGCATTTTAAATTAGCACAATTAAAGAACACATAAGTGCAATAATCTACATTAACCTTAATGATAAAATCACAGAAAAAAACACATCCCCACTAATTAAAATTATAATTTCTGAGGTCATATTTCCTTTGCGCTATATTATTTAATGATTTACAAGTTCACATTTTACATATGACACAATCAAAGTGATTCCCCAAACTATTTAGACCTGAGTTTGTAAATCAAGTCAAATTTGAACATGAATAATCAATCTGAAAAGTGCCAGATTCATTATAGGAACCCAGTATGTATTAATTCTAGATTTTATTTTGCTAATGTAAAACTAAACCAAACCTACATATAAAATAGGTTGGAACTAACCGTTTATACTTCCACTGCATGCATATAAATATGAATGTGAGGTAAAGGGTTAACAATGAGGTAAACCCCAAGCACTCTTTTCTCTGAAACATCTACTACATCTATAAAAGGTATTTTGATCTGCATGTGCGTATGAGTAAGATTTTAAGATGATATACATTTTTCCTTCCTTTGAGCATGGTTTTGCAGACACTGAACGGACTCCTTATGACTGGTTGAAGTGTTTTGTTACAGATGTAATATATACATATATATGTCTCGTTACCTACTGTAGTGTTGTCTTATGACTCAGACTTTTCCTGCTGCTTTAAAACTTTCTCTCTTTGGACTCTTTTCACCATATATATTCCACCTGTCCAGCTTCCTCACATACCAGAGATGTCTTTTTTTCCAGCCACAATCCATCATCCAAAATGACTGCACAGCCATAAATAAATACAGACACGATACAGGCAAAAATTGTCTCAGAAATGACATATTGAAACAAAGAAATCATATTGATGGATCAAATTATATTAGATTCACGCATTGATGAAAAAAAATTAGTTTAAGTGTCCCTTTAAATTACCAAAATCAAATAATTGAGTATATATGAACCTCACATTTGCAGCTGCTTGATCAGTATGTACATTTTCAATTCAGGAAGAATTAGTAGGATTCATGCATTAATGTTGCAAATTTGCGATGTGTGACAAACAATATACGTCAATAGTGTGTAGCCAGGGAGTTACAGATATCCACTCTGGCTTGGCTGAGTATTATGGGAGAAACTGTCCCTAACATTTAAAGTGCTAAAAGAAAAACTCTAAACACCATGACCACCAGAGCCTGATGAAGTTGTTATGGTGCTAGGAATGCACTGTTGAATTTGCAGTGTAATGTTTCAATTATGTGAGGATAATTTAGTCAGATCCACTAAGCTAAACAAGGAAGTTCAGGGCTGTGCTTATTGGCTGAGAGCATCACCATCAGGGCCAGTGCCACCTCTAGGTGAATTAGGCAGCGCTCCCCTCCTGTCGATCTCTGGATATAATGTTGCTGAGCTGCGGACTGGGGTAGAGGAACTTCTGTAACCTCTACCCTGTCTGAAAGGCAAAGTTCACAGGAAGCACCAAACTGCTTCCTGTCAAACCTGGTAGAGCAAGCAGAAGTTCCTTTACCGTGATCCAAGGCTCAGCCACACTACAAGAAGGAGGGAGGTGAGCTGGCACGGAGGGGGAAGAAAAACACAGGGGTTGAGGGAAAAAAACGCACACAAGGGCTGCGGGGGAGAAAGAAGCACACAGGGACTGGGGGAGAAGGAAGCCCAGCTAGCCTGTGGGGAGAAGGAAGCATCCAGGGGCTGGGGGGAGAAAGAAGGACACAATGGTTGGGGGGGGGATAAGGGCACAGGGACTGGGGGGAGAAAAAGGCACACAGAGTCTGGGGGAGAAAGAAGCACACAGGGCTGGTGGGGAAAGAGAGGCACAACGGGGTTGGGAGAGGAAGAGGCATGTAGGGGGCTTGAAGGGAGAAAGAGACACACAGGAGCTGGGGACAAAGAGCCACACAGAGGGACTAAGGGGGAGAATGATACACACAGAGGGGTTGGGGGGAATCAAAGAGACAAGGAGGGCTGGCTGATCAAAGAGACACATAGAGGGGCTGGGGGATCAAAGAGATACACAGAAGGGCTAGGGGATCAAAGAGATACACAGAGGGGCTGGGGATCAAAGAGACACACAAAGGGGCTGATGGAATCAAATAGTCACATAATAGGGCTGGAGAGAAATAGACACACAAAGGAGCTGGGAACGAAAGAGATACAAAGGGACTGGGGAAGAAAGAGGCACACAAAGTTGTATTACATTTTTGTTGGGGGGGGGTCGCACATAGCTGGTCTTGCCTAGGGTACAAAATAGTCTTGCACTGGCCCTGGTCACAATGGCATGAGCATGGATCTGTATCAGCTGTGCTTCAGCTCTACAAAGACAAACATTTTTTCTGCAGTAGAAGACTTTATGAAGTGGATACCCAGAAGAACATAAAACAGTAGTATTGAGAATTGAAGTGGTTATGGTGCTTGGAGTGTTCTTTAAAAACTCATACTAGTTATGCTAACCATTTTCTTAAAATGTCTATGATGCCTAGAGTTCCCTGATCCCATCCCCATACCATGGAAACTCAGTTACTCAATGCATTGCTTGCTCTAATATTACTGTTTGAGTAAATTAAATGTTTGACAAAGGAAAACCTGGACAGTGTGCTTAACTGTATCTCTGGACAGTGTGCTTAACTGTATCTCTACTTCCAACCCAACCACAATGTATCTTAACATCCCCACAATGACACCGCTGTCTTTCCAGCCTAATCTAAATCTTCTTTGTATTACTTTATGTTAGTCACCTTCTCTGCTTATCCATATTAACTACCTTATCTCATTTTAATATAAGAATATCTATTTTTATTTTGTAACTTCCTGTGAAAAGGCTGGATTAAAACACTCGATACCTGTTGTGTTATACAGCACCTACAGACAAGTTGACTTAGAAATGTTACGCTAATCAGAATCTGCTTGAGAAAAATGTAATATAATTGCACACATTTTATATAAATACAAATTAGACGTACAATTCTCCTTTCTGTAAGAATAAATTGCTTTATAAATTAGATCTATGGTTGAAAGGAAAGACATTGTAAGCAGCAAAAACGATATTTTTAAAATATGATTCAGAAAATGTTCTGCATCTTTACTTTGATCACGAACCACAAGCAGAGCATATCTTTCTTATTTATCACTATACTTTGATCAGCAAGGGTAAAGAATAAAGACAATTGGAAGTCTAAGGTATTATATTTTCTTTCTGAATAGGTCTCGCTGGCTGAAAGCATTACCGTAAGGAACAAGGAAAATCTGTCTACACCTAGCAATAAATAGATTAGAATGAGCATTAAATAAGATGTTGCACAAAGAATACTAATGAAATATCTGTGAAATTATGTGGAGAATTAATACATACTGAAAGAAATGCTATGTTATTTCCTCTGAGTGCTCATATCATAAGCAGCATGAAGAATAAAGTAATAATAATTACTTTTTAGAATTAGTTGAAATAAATTCCTGTCCCCCATATCCTAGAAATTTGAGAGGATTAACTATAATGACCTAAAATAATACAGATTTTACAACAGCAGAAGAGACCCAGTAAATCCAGCAATGGACAGTCATGTCATGTTATAAGAAGGATTATCAATGTGGTGGCCAGTTTGGAGAAGACATTCAACTTCCTTTATCGAGAATTTCTTTACTTTACAAAGATTTGGATTTCCAATACCCTTTATTATAAAGGTCATGGGATGTTATGCTTCTCTCGGGTATTGAACTTTGGATGCCTTTCCTTTGTATTGAATGTCAGAATTGGGAAACGTCAAGGATGTCCCATGTCCCTGTTATTATACGTATTAACAGTTGAGTCCCTGGCTTGCTCTATTTGCTCTAATAAGAACAGCAGAGGTTGGTGGCTTTCAAACATGGTGGGACAGCAGAATCTACCCCTGAAATTTGACTATCTACTCCCTGATGCTGTTAATCAATGACAGTCCAAGAAAACAGGACAGTAAGCAGGCCTGATGTTTAGGGATTTCGAGATCTGAGTCAAAGCCAATTGGTAACTTTAGAAATCTTGTTAGAGCATAGAAATTAGATATTTTCTCAATACTGCATCGAACATACATGCAAAATTTTCAGCGTAAGTCTCAAGATAAGGAAGACTTGTCTGTCAGAGCACTCTTACAAGCCAACCAATCAGAGCGCCCTAAATGAGAATGCATAGTGCGGGACAGCCCTTATAAGGGCTCTTCCCATGATGCAAATCTGCACAGAGCCCACATTGGGCCAACTTGGATTATTGGTGTCATGTTTTATGTCTAGTCACTTTTTGTTTGTGTTCTGGCTTTTTATTTTAAGAGTTACATTGGAACTAAATTGATTTTTTTTGTTTGTTTTGTTTGGGGGAGGTGGCTAAAAAAGAAAATTTAAGAAGAAACAAAAACATCTCAAGTATGCTTTTTTGTACAGAAAATTATTTTATTAGGCTCTCCCTCACTATTATTAGGTTGGCAGGTATTTTTTTTTGTGGTGGTAGCTAGGGACTTCAGGCCCAACAGCCATCCCAGAGGTTACACAGCCACAACACAATTTTAGAGGTTGACAATGGCATGTCCACCCTCCATTTTTAATGTAATTATAGTCACTACCCTCTGTCCATCAGTGGGAAGGGGGGGCATTAGGCCAATGGGTGGGGGTTGGGAGTGACAATAGTTCCCTCCATTTATTTTACTTACTAGTCATGGACACTACTAAATCAAAATGATCATGTCTTGGATACTAACCTTATTTGCTCCTGATAGAAGATCCAACTCCAATTATTCATTACAATTATATAACTGCATATGCTGTAAATTCACAAGAGTACATACTTTATTCAGTAGCTAAAACTGGCATACACATGAAACTGTCCAATAAAAAAAAAAAATAAAAAAAAGAGGATTTATAGCAATTTGTAAGAACAGGTCATCTGAATGCTAGATATATTAAATAAACGGATTAAAAATGTCCTCAAAGCGTAACTTGTTTTAGCAAAACCATGTTATTACCAAAGTGTATTTGTTCATATAAAACACTTACATGTGATGTTTATTGTTCTGTTAGGTGGAATGCTTCAAAAGGTGTGCTTTGAGTTTACCGAAATTCTTGGCCAAGTCAATACGTAATTGATCAGACAGATAACAAAACTATTGCTGGCTTCCTCATTATTAATCTATTCTGCTGACAGTGCACATTATCACTACATTAACATATATAGACAAACTTAAGCCCTGCGCTCAAACTCACACTACTCGTGGGCGGCAGCAATGACTATATTACACATCAGCCTCAATACATACAAAAACCTGAGAAAAAAAGTTATTTCTGCATTTTCCCAACTCCCTATGTATTTTTAAATAACTTGTGTTTTCTAATATCACTCCTTTGGCCATTAAGTGTAAGCTCACCTGCCACGTCACGGCAAAACCTCTTCGGTAAGTACAACACTAACAACTCACCTTGCTGTTTTCAGCTAGTGTCATGGCCCTCGGCTCGCGGCCGCACATGGTCCCACCGGATCGGTGCAACCACACTAAGGAATTACCTGTGCAGCAGCGACCTGGAAGCCAGACCGTTAGGACGTGCATCCCCTTCACACACAGGAGCCAAGGTCTCGTCCATTTGTAGCCCCGCCTCCAAAAATTGTCAATGCACACGTATGTTCTGGGGTCAGAGGCCAAGCTCTGACCAACCACAGCCCAAGGAGCGGTATTTAAACCACAGAAAATCTCAGCTCATTGCCCTGTCATGGTTTCCGTTCCTGGCATCCGAGAGTTTTCCTCAACTTATTATTGATATTCCTGTTTTTTTACTTCGGCTATTCCTGACTATTCTAATTTCTGGTTTCCCTGACTTGGCTTTCTTATCGATCTTGTGTATTTCTGGCTCCCCTGACCTCAGCTTTCCCTTGTCTATTCTCTATTTTTCAATGTATTAACCCAGCCAATCTAAGGACCGGTTTACGTTCTGTCTGTTTTCCTATTCTATGTAGATGTTATATAGTTCTGCGTGTTGGATCATATAGTTGTCGTGACAGCTAGAAGGTAAAATCTCTAATGAGACAGAGCTGGGTATTTTTCTAAACCCCTACTCACTTATTAACCCTTAATAGGGAATACATGGGGTAGGTGGCACCACTGTAACAGAGCTGTGTAATACCAAAACAAATACAAACATACAAGATTAATCATGCTCTTAAATTCTGACTACTCCTGGGCGACAGCAATGACTATAGGACACATAAACCCCAGTACATACAATAAAAAAAAACAAAGAAAAAAGTTACCTGCACACTATCCCAAATCCCTATGCACATTTAAATAACTGAAGGTTTTAATATTTTTTGTATTTTAGTATTACTCCAATTGCCATTTAAGTATAAGCTCACCTGCCATGTCAAGGCAAAACCTCTTAGGTGAATCTTATTCTAACAATTCACCTTGCTGTTTTCAGCTGGAAGGTAAAATATCTAATGAGACAGAGAGGGTATGACATGGCAGGTGACGTGAAGGTATCACTTTATTGCTGAAGAAGACCACAATGTCACCCACTTTATTTCTGGTATTTTCCAGCTGCCTGTTCATAAAGAATAAGGAAGTTTACTTACGAAGAAGCTGAATTATGCAATATCAAGATTAATATGCTATTGCTATAGCTGCTTCCGAGGCTATTTATTTTATTTAAATCATGTATTTGAAATTGTGCCAAGTCAAAATATATTGTGCTTTCCAAATGTGCAGAATATTCACATGTAATAGGTGAAAGGTTATACAGTTCTCTTTTTCTGTTTTGTATGGCAAATCTTAGAAAAAAAAAAACATTCCTGTAGAAATTGAGGGAAAATTCTCTAACCTGAAATGGCAAAAAATGACACATTTAATCTTTGCTATGTGAGAGGTTTACCTGGGAAAATGCCCCTATATGTCAATCTAGAGATGATCAACAAATAATATGACTGAGCAGATGGTATAGAACCATCAAGATCCAATTTCTAAAGATTCTAATATTTGTCTGGTTTCTATAATATATGATGCTTTTGCCTTTTGCCTCTGTTTGAGCGTTTGGTCGGAAGGGTAACAATTCCACGTTCTGGCAGTGCACATTCAGACAGCTGTGATAATTCTAAATAATTTGTTGGACTGTTTTCAAGTTTTAGGGCTCTTAATTATGGCTACGAAAATCAGACAGGGAATCTGAAACTGGGCTGAGTTAACTGCATCTTCTGAGTATAGAAACTTAGGTCTCCAAGATCCAAGACTGATAAGATCTTGCTGAAAAGCTTTATGCATGAAGAGTTTATCAAAAAGTGTATTTTAATACAAATTAACACTTTTATAAATTAACCTGGTTACATACCGCTGACTGTCAATCAGAAAACTGGTAATGTTACTTCCTGGTTTGGTTAGCCAAGTGGAGTTAGAAAGGAGTTGTTTGCAAAGGCAACAGACAAGATAACTATAGTTTTTGCTAATTGTTTTAAGATATATAACAAAGAAAAAAGGCATAATTAAATGCATGTATGTTTTGGCATATATCTACTAAATGGTGATATTTATTTATTTTGTGTTTTAGGCAGTGGAGTGTCGCTTTAAATATTTTCCATTCAACAATCCTGGTGTTTTACACAGCCCAGCAGAGCCTTAAGAAATCTAGGACTTTGTAAAATTGCTGCAAACCTCTATCATGTCATTTTGCCCTGGTAACCCTATTCATTGTTAGGTGTGATTACCGGTATCTGAAGCAGCACATAATACACCAAATGTATATTTTACCAAACAATGATATGTACATGTGTTGTATTTAGCCAGAATATCTAATTCCATATGAAACATTAGACATTAAAAAGAACATTAAAAGAACACTCTATTAAAAGAATAAATAAAATAATTGAGTTGACATACTCTCAAATAAAGTTGTCTTGTATTTTGTTTTGTATGTTCTCTTTGGGGGTATATGAAATCTTGGCTTGCAATATTGTGGATCTTGTCTCTGCAGTTACTGCGAGTCCTCTTCTTCTTTCTCAGCACATACATTCTGTGACTGTCCAATCACAGACTTCAAAATTAGCTGTATTACAAGTGATTGAGAAGTATTTGCAAGGCACGTGCTCTGGGCTACTGCCTGCCTCTTGACTTTAGCTCCACATAAATAAACTAGCAGGAATTATTGGAATGGTGGTCTGATTAAAGGGACAGAGACAGAGAGAGAGACAGACAGAGAGACAGAGACAGACAGACAGACAGACAGAGACACAGAGACACAGAGACAGAGAGAGAGAGAGACACAGAGACACAGAGACAGAGAGACAGAGAGAGAGAGAGAGAGACAGAGAGAGAGAGAGAGTGTGTGTGTGTGTGTGTGTGTGTGTGTGTGTGTGTGTGTGTGTGTGTGTGTGTGTGTGTTTTCTTCCATTGTATCTGATGTCATCTCATTAGACTCCAGACATAGGTTCCAATGCTTAATTCTCATTACTTTAAAAAAAAACAAAAAAAAAACTTTCATTTATTCCTGGGTTGGTTTATCTTTCCAATAATAAAAATAAAAACCATCTCCTTGTTGCCGTGTTTGGTTCTATTAACAAAGAAAGACTGGACATGCCAGTAAGTTAGCCAGGAATGTGTCTGATATTCCCCAGCTGACGGTGATATCAGTTCGTGTAGAATAAGGAGGGATATTTAGCACAAAGTTCATTTTATAAAGTGGAATATGGAGGAGTGCTTATCAGGAAGCTCATTTATGAAAAGATTAGAATGGTGCTGAAATAACTGGTTTCCAGGAACATTTAAAAGATCAGCAAGTTCCTAGCCCTGTTTATACTATAGCTCAGTGGTTCCCAAACCAGTCCTCATGGCCCACCAACAGTCTGGGTTTTGCCAGAATCTCCATTGGAATAAAAAAGGGAAATGCAAAAATCCTGGACTGCTCACAGGAACCACTGCTAAAGCCTATTGTAGTGCTTATGGTGCAAGGAGTTTTCGGATTATGCTCACTCTCCTATCCAATAAAAACACAAACTGGGCACCTGATGTCCAGCCCCTCTGCACCTGCCTTGATAATATTACAACTCTGCATACAAGATCTGGTATGTCTTCTGCATGCATGGAATGTACATATCATGGACTCCTAAGGAATGCAGGTTTGTTTTTTTGATCTGTGAGAAAGTTTGTTCGGAAGCTGTAGGTAAAACATGAATGAAGCTACTCAGCAAGTTAATCAAAGCTTCACGGTTCCTTCTCACAACAGCTGAACAACTTGGAAAACTACTAGCAATAGCTGAACTCATAAATTCTAAGCTGGTTTGAGCATGACTTTGCTCACCTCTTGTCTCTGTTAATATTTTGCATTTCAATTTCTTGTTGTAAAATATATCCATTCTTTAGATTTAATGAACTGCAAAATATGTTGGCGCTATATAAATAATAACATCCCTTAAATGACTGATAGGATTAAAATATAACTCGTCCACAATAATAAATGGTAGACAGGACTGGATGAAAATATCTCAACCTCTTCTTTGAACATTTAGGGCAAATAGTGAACATTTAGTTATTATCTTGCTATCTTGAATTGTTTTCAATGCATTGTTTGTTTTTCGTCTAGAGCATTGTCCCACATGGGTGCACTTTACCATTCCTGAGAACTGGGACACCAGCAACATAGACTGGGAAATTAGTCTGAAATCAGGGATTTCCTGTTAAATCTGGGTGAAATTGCACCTCTTAAATCAAAATGTGCCTCTGCAAAGATATTTAAAATGATGGGAGGTATAATATATTCTCAACGATGAACTGCACACTACAGCAAGCTTGGCATGACATTTTTGTTTAAACTCACTGGAATGTGTTCTGGGTTGTAGGCTATCAATTGTACCTGCTACCCTGAGCTTTAACTTTCCCATGCAAAAAAAATAACATACTAGACAAACTTCTCTTAAGTGCTGATGACTGAATAGCAGCATACTGAGATATCTTGTGAGTCAAGGGCTTTCCTGGAAATATGCCATGTGCTCAACTACAGTACCAGTCAGCAAAAGGACTGCGCATCTAACCTCTCAGCAGCTATGGGTGTTTTTACATTTCTTCCCAGGCTCAAATAACTCATTTACTCACTCATTTGATAATGTTCAGCTAACTTAATTTACAGGAAATATACAATAGGATAGTAGCCCTTTAAGTTTTAAGGGACATAAAAAAATTACCGTCTAGTAGATATACCCCATAAAAACAGGCATGTAAATCATTATGCATTTTTTCATTGGGGTATAGCTAAACACAGCTTGAAAATGCTTATAATCTCTTGTCTGAATCATTTGAAATCCCTCCCCTTCTAAACCCACACAGACTTTCGGTGGCTGTCCAATGGCAGACTGCCAAATACAGCTAATGAGACGTCTTTGCATCTCGAGTATAACTCTACTATCAGGAAGTAACATTACCTATTGTCTGATTGACAGCCTGGGGTGTAACAAAGCAATTTAGAACAGTACCAATTTATTTTGAAAGCTGCACTTTAGGTGTGTGGAGTGTTCATTCAATGCATAATATGGACAATGCATAATATGGACAATGCATTAACAAAACAATCTAAATACCTTACCTTAAATGGATTCTATAGTGTTAGGAATACAAAGTTGTATTCCTAACACTAGACTGCCATCTGATCCCTCCCTCCCACCATCCCTCCCTCGCACCCACTACCCCCTCGGCATGGAAAGGGTTAAAAAAACCTTTAGTCACTTACCCGATTCCAGAGACTATGTCCCTCGGTGCAGGGTCACCCTTCTCTGATGTCATCTGACGGGGTGAAAATGTTCATGAACGGTGAGCACATAAGGTCCTCTACATTGCCTCAATCATTTCCTATAGAAATTTCTGCAGAGTATGAGGACATCCAGCATCATTTGGGCGACCTGGAGGTGATCCAGGAAGTGCCTCTAGTAGCTGTCTGGTTGACAGCCACTAGAGACAGTTTTAGTCCTGCAAGGTAATTATTGCAGTTTCTCTAAAACTGAAACGATTTACATCACAGCCAAATACAAAAAAAAAATTATACAAACATACAATGGATGAGAAGTGGCTCAACAGTTATGTGAGGGATCCCCTTAACCCCACAATAAACTCAAACACACAACAAATATATAAAAGTGGAGCTCTAATATACCTGCGTACTATAGTTGGAGATAAATTCAGTTGATGGACAGCAAGCACAGATCTGTAAAGAATACAAAACAGTACAATAGTGCAGATAGAATAGACTATAATAGAAGGTGTGGGTGAAGAATATTTAACTCACAAGGAGAGAGCCAATAAGTCACCTGGTGTGTAGCGCTTCTGGCTCCTTAAAGTAGATCCACAACCCTCTTCCATATCCTTGTAACTCAGATGGTCGTCAGTAGGGAAAGCCAGGAAACTTGAGGGTATTGGAAAATAAGTGAATTGATTAAATAAAAAAATTTAAAAAAGTAAACTCTGATCAAATGATCTCTAAACTTAAAAACAAATGATAATTCAGTCCAAATCGCCATAAACTGACTTCCTCAGTTGGTAAATATGGTGGAATTGTGGATTCCATCTTTTATACCTTGTTAAAGGACCACTCTAGGCACCCAGAGCACTTCAGCTTAATGAAGTGGTCTGGGTGCCTGGTCCAGCTAGGGTTAACCCATTTTTTCATAAACATAGCAGTTTCAGAGAAACTGCTATGTTTGTGAATGGGTTAAGCCTTCCCCTATTTCCTCTAGTGGCTGTCTCATTGACAGCCGCTAGAGGCGCTTGCGTGATTCTCACTGTGATTTTCACAGTGAGAGCACAAAAGCGTCCATAGGAAAGCATTATGAATGCTTTCCTATGTGACCGGCTGAATGCGCGCGCAGCTCTTGCCGCGCGTGCGCATTCAGCCGACGGGGAGGAGGAGGAGGAGGAGGAGAGCTCTCCGCCCAGCGCTGGAAAAAGGTAAGTTTTTACCCCTTTCCCCCTTCCAGAGCCGGGCGGGAGGGGGTCCCTGAAGGTGGGGGCACCCTCAGGGCACTATAGTGCCAGGAAAACGAGTATGTTTTCCTGGCACTATAGTGGTCCTTTAATTGAGAAATTGCCGGCATCTGTGTTCCCAGAAGTTGATTCTGTGGAACGCATGTTCCATCTATTGGAATGCACGTTGTGTTCGGCATCCAGGTTATGTGGGTCGGAGGGACGTTGTGTCCGGCATCCGGCATCCGGTCATTTGGATGTGAGTCGGAGGGACACGATCTGTGTTTCAGTCCATATTGTTGCTTCCTTCTTTATGGAATGCATGTCTGAGCTTCACTGACATGCTTCTCAAGCGACAATGCTTGTCAAATAATCACAATGTTGTGTGTGGGACGCATATGCGTTCCATTTGAGAGTTCATAATGCAGCATAAGAGTTCCTTTATAAAATATGGGAAATAAGAAACAGATAAACACAATCACTTAGGAAAAATCCATATATCATACAAAATTAGATATTTGTAGAAAATGTAAAAGAACATATATAAGTACTTGGTAAAAAATGATAAATATCAGGACTTCTTTAAAATAAAATATTGCATAAATAATGGAGGAAGCATTCAGACCACTGTATGGTATGTCATTATTATATTACACACAATATGATCCATTTATCATAAAAAATAAGATATTTATGGACTACAGAAAAATGGCAATAATGAAGAGATATTAGACCGTAATATGATATACCATCAGTATATTTCCCACAATAGAAACTGGAGGGGAAATTGAATATAAAAATGACTAAGAATATATATATATAAAAAAAAAATAAAAAAAAATTATTTTTAAAAAGCCAGGAAAAATACTTTAAAATCTAAAAGCAAAGAATCAAGAATAAAAAAGAAATAGTTAAGCTAAAAAGTTCATAGTTCGAAATCCAAGTTCAAACCATTGGGGGCTAATGTATTAAAATTAATATTAAAAATAAATTTAATTTCTTCAGTGCCAATTTTTTTGTTGAAATCTCCAATTTCTTTTAACTGATTTTAGTGCACAGAAGGTGAGGTTTTGTGGATTTTGATTATGGCGTGTTTTGAAATGTTGGGAGACACTATGTGTTTCCACACCTTTCTTGATATTTCTAACGTGTTCCGATACTCTTATATGGAAGCATCTAATGGTTTTCCCAATATATAGCATGTCACAGGGGCATTTTAACATATAGATTACATTTTTAGAAACTTTAGTAATGAAATCTTTCTTTGTGAATTCTTTGATTTTGCTTATATGCCTCTTTTTACTTTTAGTTTCTCTGTATGCCAAACAACCTCCACATCCATAAAAAACATTTATATCTGTTTAAAAAATTACTTTCTTTTGATGGATCTTTGAAGTTACTTTTAACTAACATATTCTTTACATTTCTACATCCCCCATATACAATCTTGTTTGTTTTTTTGGCAATATGCTCTTAAGAACTGGATCATCATGTAGAAGATACCAATATTTTTTGATAGCATTCTGTACTTTTTTTATTGTTGGTGGAGAAGTTGCAAGTGAATCCCGCCCACAGGGTCAGCCTCCAAATCCCACCCACAGGAATACACACACACACACAAACACACACACTGATACAAAAGGACACATATACACACACACACAGATACATACTAACAGACACGCATACTGAAACAGACATACACGCATATAGGCATACATACTGACACACACATACTGAGACATACACACACAGGCATACATAGTGACAGACAGACACATACTAACATACATACAGACACACATGTATGAGGACATACAGACACATACATACATACATACACACTGACATACATACAGACACCGACATACATACACACATACATTCATAAGGACATATATACATTCATACTGGCATACATTCATATATGCATACATACAGACATACTGACAGACATACATGCATACTGACATACATGCATACAGACACTGACATTCATACACACATACATACATACACAGACATACATTCATACTGACATACATTCATACTGGCATACATGCATATATACACATATACATACATACATACTGACATCCATACACATATACACACAGACATACAGACATAATGATATACAGACATACATATATACAGACATACATTGATACTGGCATACATACATACAGACATACATGGATACCTACAGACATACATTCATAATGACATGCATACATATATATACATACAGACACACATACATAATGACATATATACATACTGACAGACATACATGCATGCATACAGACATACACACACACACAGAGCATATTTTTCAGCTACCCTCCTGTTCTTACCTTTTCTTTGCAGGAGGGTGGCTGGGGCTGATGGCGCGGTTCTCCCTCTTTACTGAGTGAGTCACTTCCTCCCAGCAGCACTTGTGCTGCGGCTGCATTTTTTTTTTTTAAAGGGGCCCAGTCGCGCTATTACACAGCCACAGTGCTGACCGGGCCCCTGAAGATATAGGGCCCATCGGGTGGCCCTAAGTGCATGGGCCATCCGATAGGCCCCAACAGCGTGCGGGCCCCGGTGCAACTGCGCCGGCGGCAGTTCCGCCGCTACACGTGGGGCCCAGGCGGCCGGGCCCCCCAGGGCCGCCGGGCCCGTGACAACCGTCATGGTTGTCACCCCCTGATGGCGGCCCTGATAGTCTCTGTACCGATTCCAGGGCTAAAGGGGTATCACATCTTGGCTCCAGCACCATTAGAGGGTGTGCAAGGCCTGCTATGCCAGTACTAAGAGGAGAGCGGCAAAACAGGTGACACCCTTACCAGCTGTATGGCAGTAGGCAGATTTCTGCTCTGGTGGGAGGGGGTGCTCTGTGCACCCCCTGATTCCTGTCACCCAGGCATATTGCCATCCTCCCCTCCCTCATTGGTATGCTTCTGCCTCTAGCAATACTGATGTTTCACCTCCACATTATCTCCAAAGCTATCCCACTATGGATTCCAATGATAATATGTGAACTGTGGACTAATGGGATTAACCAATTAATCACTATATAAACAATCACTATAATTAGCAGGAGTGTTTGTGGTGCTTTGAGTGGCCTCTATGATAACCCACAGTTGTATTAGCGGCAGGGGCGTATTAGCTGCGAGGCAAACAAGGCATTTGCCTTGGGCGGCATTTTTCAGGGGGCGGCAAAAAACGCCGCCCCCCAAATGCCCAGGGCAAATGCCTAGTTAGCCTCGCGGCTAACTGACATCCCGAGCGGGCGGGCGGCGCTGGCAGGCGGGCGGCTGGCGAGGGAGCTCTTCCCTGAGCTGACTGCTCAGCTCCCTCGCGCGCCAAGGAGTGAGGCTGGGAGCCGGAAGATGACGTCATCTTCCGGCTCCCAGCCTCACTCTGCAGCCGGCGCGCGAGGGAGCTGAGCAGTCAGCTCATAGGAAGTGCTCCCTCGCCAGGCCGCCCGCCTGCCAGCGCCGCCAGCCCGACCTGCAGCCACTGGACCACCAGGGAGAGAGACCCCCCCCCCAGCACTCCCAAAGGTAAGGAGGTTGGGGGGGGGGGATTTAAATTAAAAAAAAGTTAATGTGTGTGTGTGTCTGACTGTGTGTGTGTTTGTGTCTGACTGTGTTTGTGTGTTTGTGAGTGTTTGTGTCTGACTGTGTGTGTGTTTGTGTCTGACTGTTTGTGTCTGTGTATGTGTCTGGCTGTGTGTCTGTGTATGTGTCTGACTGTGTGTGTGTGTGTGTGTGTGTCTGACTGTGTGTGTGTGTGTGTTTGTGTGTTTGTGAGTGTGTGTGTGTGTGTTTGTGTCTGACTGTGTGTGTGTCTGACTGTGTGTGTGTGTTTGTGTCTGACTGTGTGTGTGTGTGTGTGTGTGTCTGACTGTGTGTGTGTTTGTGTCTGACTGTGTGTGTTTGTGTCTGACCGTGTGTGTGTATTTGTGTCTGACTGTGTGTGTGTTTGTGTCTGACTGTGTGTGTGTTTGTGTCTGACTGTGTGTGTGTGTCTGACTGTGTGTGTGTTTGTGTCTGACTGTGTGTGTGTTTGTGTCTGACTGTGTTTGTCTGTGTATGTGTCTGACTGTGTGTTTGTGTCTGACTGTGTGTGTGTGTTTGTGTCTGACTGTGTGTGTGTGTGTATGTGTCTGACTGTGTGTGTGTGTCTGACTGTGTGTGTTTCTTGTGTCTGACTGTGTTTGTGTGTTTGTGAGCGTTTCAGGTCTGACCGTGTGCGTGTTTGTGTCTGACTGTTTGTGTCTGTGTATGTGTCTGGCTGTGTGTCCGTGTACGTGTCTGACTGTGTTTGTGTCTGTGTATGTGTCTGACTGTGTGTCTGTGTATGTGTCTGACTGTGTGTGTGTGTTTGTGTGTGTCTGACTGTGTGTGTGTGTGTGTTTGTGTGTTTCAGAGTGTGTGTGTGTGTGTTTGTGTCTGACTGTGTGTGTGCGGACTGTGTGTGTGTTTGTGTCTGACTGTGTTTGTGTCTGTGTATGTGTCTGACTGTGTGTGTGTGTTTGTGTGTGTGTTTGTGTCTGACCGTGTGTGTGTGTCTGACTGTATGTGCTTGTGTCTGTGTCTGACTGTGTGTCTGACTGTGTGTGTGTTTGTGTCTGACTGTGTGTGTGTTTGTGTCTGACTGTGTGTGTGTTTGTGTCTGACTGTGTGTGTGTGTGTTTGTGTCTGACTGTGTGTGTGTGTGTGTGTGTCTGACTGTGTGTGTGTTTGTGTCTGACTGTGTGTGTCTCTGACTGTGTGTGTGTGTGTTTGTGTCTGACTGTGTTTGTCTGTGTATGTGTCTGACTGTGTGTGTGTGTCTGACTGTGTGTGCGTGTGTGTATTTAGGTGGGGCGGGGGGAAGGGTTGGGTGGGGGTGGTGCGGGGGGAGGGGGCGCCTGAGTTTTGTCCTGCCTAGGGCAGCACAAAACCAGGATACACCACTGATTAGCGGCATATAAAGCTGCTGTAATAAACACATGTCCAATGTCAAGTACATATCCGGATGTCGTTGACCAAACTGAAAATAGAGGAACTTCATAATGTAAGCATTTTTTTTGTTTTGTTTCACAATACACACAGTTGTATATTAAATGCCAGATATGCAATTAACAAAAATAAAAAAAATAAAAGATATAAAATTAAATAATAAATTAAAAGCCTATCTGGTGAATTCTTACACCTTCAATATGTGGAAATTGTAGAAAGCACAGTGTTGTCTACTGTTAGCCTGGAACTTCTGGCTTTTCTCTCTTGAGCAGAGCCCTCAAAACCTTCTGTTTCTGTACTTCATACGTGTCTACCTATTGTACAGTGCCGCTGAATATGTTGGTGACTAAAGATATTGATAAATATGAGACTGGTGGTTGTCTAAACCACGAAGGAAAATAATTGACCTATTAGCCAGACATACCAAGATGCTATGTAGCCAAAGCAACTGGCTACCCATATGCCTACTATTCTTTTTAGATTACTTGTATTATTTTAATTATTTTTCTTTGATCTACAAAGGGACTTTGGTCAAATTCTGCTTACATGAGACATATGCAGTTTAATCACTGCCAAACAATGTTACCATGGCCAATACCTCTTCACCTCATGTAATATATCACATAAAACAAGAATATTAATGGCATCTTCAAGTGTATATTTGCTGTATGACGGACAGCTCTAAGAGGAAAGCTTAGAGTTCCAGTGTTTTTACAAATCACTGTGGTTCTAAGCCCCTCTCGGAGCTGCCAGGCGCTCAATGCAACATCAACTTTGCAATTATACAAAGTTGTCCGGTTGCTTAGAGTAACCCTTTAATTTGTGCAGCGCTATACAAGATATGTGTATACAATGTATCTAAAAAGCACAACAGTACGATAAATACAAACATTTATTGATACAATGAAATGTCACAAAGATAGCATGCAAGAGAATACGCAGTATAATACAAGTTGTAGCAATGTAATTGATAATGAAGATAGTCCAAATATATATTTTTGTGGATTTCTTCCAAATGCAATAGAATGCAATATAAATATGGACTGTGTACACTGTACAGACATACAGCTACCTATAGAGTCTCTGTAGCTGGTATGCTGTATGTTAATATTAATAATGTCCAGAGTATTTTCTGACCTACTTGCAGATCCAGTTGTTTGGAGTAGTAGGAGTGGTAAGTCCAAATTGTAAAGAATCTCCCGAGGGAGACCGCTGGTACAATACATTTTTTAATTTACTCTACTGTTGCGCTTTTTAGATACATTGTTTACACAGTTCCTCCCAGGATAGTTGACGGACTTTTATGCTATTACAGTTGAAACAGATAGCTTGTTCACAAGAATGCATCTTTATTGTTTATCAAAGTTATCGCATCTTATATCTCACACGGTCTAGATAAGCAGTATTACTTACAACCCATTCATATACAAGATATATTGGTCGTCTATCAATAACCCATTGTACAGCGCTACGGAATCTGATGGCGCTATATAAATAATAAAATAATAATAATCAATGAGAGGTACATTTTTTAGCAAATTTTGCTTCTCCTATACATGTTTTGCGTGAATGTGGCTAAAATTCAATGTTTGATAAACATGTGAACTCTATTATTTTACATAGAATTTGCTCAATTATGTGCGGTAATTGTCTTTACAAAACATGTGATTTCCAGATTGTGTTGGAATTTAGTCATTTTGACAGAATTTTGCACATTCTGTGCATATCTGGACTATACTATATAAACCCTGGCCTTACATTTGAAAGCCACTAGAGAATTCACTGCAAAACAGAATAAACAGGGTTTATTCACTAAAGTGTGAATTGATCATTTAAATTTTACAATTGATATTAAAATTCAAAGTTATTCATATTTTTGCACTTTGTTTTGTTTGTAGTGTAGCTTTGACGTATCCTTTTTATTTTTTTCTGTATGTCAAGCTGTGTCTCTGGCTGAGTTAGTGCCTTTTTTTCTGCTCAACTATTTTGATCTAAATTTTGCAAATTTGTAAGCTTTCCTTTGACGACAATTCACTTTTCAGTGAACCCTGTAACCCTCCAGCAGGTTGTTTTTTCACTAAAGTGTAAACTGTCGGGAATTCAAAAAGAATGTCAGATTTAAACAGGAACTGTTACTTCCAGAGAACTGACAGCTTTGTGCTCCTTCATTCGAAACAATATTGCAGTGTTTACCGAGGTGAATAATACAGTAAAGATAAAAAAAATTACTTTTGATGCACTTCCACATTATGGCGCCTTTTTTGTCCCATGATGCTTTAGGCATGTGTGTACACCCTTGGACATCTAACAGGGAAATACCATGTGCCAGCATATATGCAGAGCATTTGCTCCAGCAGTGCTCTACACACGCATGCGCAAGTGAACTCATTTACACACATTACCTGGCTTTGTAAAGCATGTACATGAAAATAAAAGAATCTATAAAGAACTTTAAAACTAACTTTAAAATAAATTCAACTTGAATGTGTTAAAATTAAAGAAGTGACAATTCACCTTTAAGGCCAAAATAGCCACAGTAAAAATATAGATTACTAGAATTTGTCCAGTCTTCTTAAAGTAAAGGAAATATAAAAACAGAAAGGTCTATAGTAAGAGACCTATCCCAGAGTCCAATATCAAATGAACCCCTTAAGGACCAAACTTCGGGAATAAAAGGGAATCATGACATGTCACCCATGTCATGTGTCCTTAAGGGGTTAAAGAGCAGAGATTTTGTTGTACTATTGTGAGGCCCAAATTCGTAAAAAAAATGCTGAATACAAATTCACTGTAAATTCTCTACAATACACACTTTTATTATTTATTTTATTTATTACTGTTATTTATAAAGCGCCAACGTATTCCGCAGCACTGTACAATTAGTGGAGAATGTACAATATACACAGACAAATACGAAAGGTAGAGAGGGCCCTACCCGTAAGCTGATATCTAGCCATTATTATTTTAATATTTATATAACGCCATCAGATTCCATAGCGCTGTACAATGCAGCTCTTTTATACAAAGTGCTTAGCTAGATAGCCTGTGAGCTTACAATCTAAAGGATACTGTGGGGATTTGAGAGAAGAGGTAGCAGGGAAAATTTGGAAGTGATGGCTAAAAGAAGTTAACAGAAAGTTGCATCTATTAGTAAAATATAAAGGGAATGAAGAGGTAATTGAGTGAGAATCTCAAACAGCTGGAGGGGCATGCTATACATTTAGGGGGATGGGTAGTGCTGAGAAAAAAAATGTAGGGGGTCACTTGACTGAAAATGTAGTGAATAAACCTGAATTGTATGGAATCATCAAGGGACTTGCAATAAGTTTTCTGGTCTATTCACTAAAGTGATAATTTTGAGGAATTTAAAGTGAATTCTTCAAATTTAAAAGGAAAGACAGTTTCTCTTCCAGTAGTGTGATCACTGTCCAGTCTCTTCCAGCAGTGTGAACACTGTCCAGTCTATTCCAGCGGCGTGATTACTGTCCAGTCTCTTCCAGCAGCGTGATCACTGTCCAGTCTATTCCAGCGGTGCGATCTCTGTCCAGTCTCTTCCAGCAGTGCGATCACTGTCCAGTCTCTTCCAGCAGTGTGATCACTGTCCAGTCTCTTCCAGCAGTGCGATCACTGTCCACTCTCTTCTAGCAGTGCGATCACTGTCCATTCTCTTCCAGCAGTGTGATCACTGCCGAGTCTCTTCTAGCAGTGCGATCACTGTCCAGTCTCTTCCAGCAGCGTGATCACTGTCCAGTCTATTCCAGCAGTGTGATCACTGTCCAGTCTCTTCTAGCAGTGCGATCACTGTCCAGTCTCTTCTAGCAGTGTGATCACTGCCCAGTCTCTTCTAGCAGTGTGATCACTGCCCAGTCTCTTCTAGCAGTGTGATCACTGTCCACTCTCTTCTAGCAGTGTGATCACTGCCCAGTCTCTTCTAGCAGTGTGATCACTGTCCAGTCTCTTCCAGCAGCGTGATCACTGTCCAGTCTATTCCAGCGGTGTGATCTCTGTCCAGTCTCTTCTAGCAGTGTGATCACTGTCCACTCTCTTCTAGCAGTCTGATCACTGTCCAGTCTCTTCCAGCAGCGTGATCTCTGTCCAGTCTCTTCCAGCAGCGTGATCACTGTCCTGTCTATTCCAGCGGTGTGATCTCTGTCCAGTCTCTTCTAGCAGTCTGATCACTGTCCAGTCTCTTCCAGCAGCGCGATCTCTGTCCAGTCTCTTCCAGCAGTGCGATCACTGTCCACTCTCTTCTAGCAGTCTGATCACTGTCCATTCTCTTCCAGCAGTGTGATCACTGCCCAGTCTCTTCTAGCAGTGCGATCACTGCCCAGTCTCTTCTAGCAGTGCGATCACTGTCCACTCTCTTCTAGCAGTGTGATCACTGTCCATTCTCTTCCAGCAGTGCGATCACTGCCCAGTCTATTCCAGCAGTGTGATCACTGTCCAGTCTCTTCTAGCAGTGTGATCACTGCCCAGTCTCTTCTAGCAGTGCGATCACTGTCCACTCTCTTCTAGCAGTGTGATCACTGTCCATTCTCTTCCAGCAGTGCGATCACTGCCCAGTCTCTTCTAGCAGTGTGATCACTGTCCACTCTCTTCTAGCAGTGTGATCACTGTCCATTCTCTTCCAGCAGTGTGATCACTGTCCAGTCTCTTCCAGCAGTGCGATCACTGTCCACTCTCTTCTAGCAGTGCGATCACTGTCCAGTCTCTTTTAGCAGTGTGATCACTGTCCATTCTCTTCCAGCAGTGTGATCACTGTCCAGTCTCTTCTAGCAGTGCGATCACTGTCCACTCTCTTCTAGCAGTGTGATCACTGTCCACTCTCTTCTAGCAGTGTGATCACTGTCCTTTCTCTTCCAGCAGTGCGATCACTGTCCTGTCTCTTCTAGCAGTGTGATCACTTTGCTCTGTAAAATTAGAGTTAACTAAAGATTATGTACCTTGTTTCCAGTGATCTGGGTCACGTTAATGGTCATTTAAGGCCAAAGTACTTGAACTGGAAGAGTAGCTGGCATAGAGTTTTTCCAGTTCAGACGTATTTGTCTTAAATTTGCAATTCACTTTGAATTCTTGACAATTCTTACTTTTGCGAATAACTCTATATATTAAGTCTGGCTATGAGCTTAAAATTTCTGAATTTCCTCATAATATGCAACAGTTATTTTCTTTTAATTAAAACCCCTTATTGTAGTATGATTTTACAAGGAAAATTGTGCATGGAGATTCTGTGTAGGTGCCCAGTAATTACAGAATTAGCTAATTTCAAGGTGGGATAAAATGTTATGCAGCATGGACGCCCTCTATCGGCAGAAATATAAAGCACAAGTAGTGAGTGACTCAATACTTGTGCAGAGAGTGGGTGGGAAAATCCAATGTAATCCTTCCTATTCGGCTTCAGCATGAGCTCCCGTAGTCTGGCCAAAGCCTGTATATATATCTCACTCCATTGCATTCACCCTCAGTTCATACTACAAGCAACAGGCACAGGAAGCAACTAAGAGCGTTGCCTGAATACACTGATTTACTGACAGCACTACAAGTAGTGTGACATCATTTGAGGAGTTTATAACTCGCTGGGATATATTTTTATACATATATATATATTTTTTTTTTTTATTATTTCTGATTATTATCATTTTGTGGCTGGAATACAATGAATACTTTATATCTGCCTCTCCACTTCCTGCTCTGCTCTGCCCTGTGCTTTCAGTGGACGGCTGCTTTAGGTAAGTGATACTAACCTGTGCTGGGGGGAGGAAGGGGGGCTTATAAAATATGCATGTTACAGGGCCGCAATAATATCGTTCCCCTAAACTTTCCTAGGTAAAGGTGATTTATGCCAGGAGAGAGAGAGCAGTGGGGATCTATTAACCTGGATAAAATGTATCTCATTTATTGGTTTAAAAAAATGTACAAATCAAAGGATAAGATGGGATTGGAGGCATTGCTGTTTATTGAGAGGAACCAGGTAGACAGTGATATTTATTAACCAGTGATACATAGTGAACGAGTTCCATGGGATAAATAAATATTTTATAGCAGAGTAAATCTCTCAAATTAACAGCAGATGACGTGTATTATGTTTTAATGTTAAAACACGTTTTACCGTCTGAGTATAGTGCTTGTGGCTTACTTACCATTCCTCTTTGGCACTCACATGGTTAAATCAGCTTTTATAATTCATTCAAAGAACTTGAAATGCTTTATTATTATTATTATTATTATTTATTATTATTATTTATTATTATTTATTAATATTAATTACCCATAATATCAAAAGCCATGACAAATTGTTAAAACAGTAAATTAGTAAGATATTAAAGTATAATAGAATGCAAACTCTTATAGAGGCTTTTTTTTGGGGGGGGGGGGTTGGTTTGACATCCAAACATAGTGCCCTGAAACGATTCATGGGAGTTGTAGTCCGCAAAGTGTTGGTGGGCCAGAGTTGGTCTGGTAGTGTATGTGGCCTACACAATCTCTGAATGTATTCCAAGCACATTCTTTATCAATGCTTCCAAGTGCCTAAAGCCCTGAATGTTAAATATTTACTAGAACAGGTAAATCAATAGAGGTGCAGTGTTGTACTTTAGAATCATTTATTGTTGTGTTAAAAAAATGGCTTAATCTGAGTCCTACATTCCAAAATGGATTTTAATCTGATGTACAGAATTAGCTAAAAGTCATTTGATAGCATGGATTGATAATCTTCTTTTGATCCTGTTACATATATTTGAATTATTCAGTCTGTTTTTTTTTTTTTTTCCCTAAGAGTGTGGTTAAATATTAAAAAAGACAAACTGGGATTATTCTTGAGATGGAGTTATTTATTTTTCCCCCAGATCTCAATTTGGTGCAATTCAGAGATTAATGTGCTCAGTGAACTATGTGTGCATGTGTTTTTGTTTTTAATTTATTTATTCCCAAAAGGGGTTGTTATTATGATTCCATCATGTCTTTAGATCATATTTATATACTTTTTTTTTTTTCTTTTCTTTTTTGCAGACTCTAAAGAGCTTAAAACCGCTGTAAACATTATTTGGTCATCTGTTAACTTTAAGACTATACTGGAATGGGAACCTACACCTGTAAATCACACTTATAGTGTTGACGTTAGTGGGTAAGTACTTCATACTTACAGATGGGGGTTCAGGGGTCAAAAGGCTTAGAACAAGGCATAACAGTGTCCTAGTCACCGTGGGAACTAATGGATTGCTCTGGGTTCCATGGGTTCCACTTACTATGTAGAATGGCAAACCTTTATAATCTTACAATTAATTTGTTGAACAACGTATGGCTACTGACATTTTCTCATCAAGAGCAAAATGCATGGTTGTTCAAAGTGAGATTTGATACAGGTGCTGATCGCATTGATTTACACATCCTTCAGCACTACAGCTACTGGACTTTTCATCATGCTTCTAATATATTAATTTACATTTGTACATTGCAAATTCTAATACATGCACTGCTCAAAAAAACTCAAACCGGATTCCCAGCTGTTGGCAGAATACCCCTCCTATAAATCTTGAACAGTCAGAAAACATCAAATGTCTGCCTATGAGATCAATAGTATTGATAGTAAGTAATATCTCTCTCTCACAAACCGCCAAACCCCCACCTTGAGTAATTTATGACGTGCTTGTCCAATCCATTGTAAATAAACGCAACACGAAGTCACACCTATATCCTTGATGGTTAACCGAACCCAATCCAGCTGTCATGGTCTCTGGTGAGCTCATCTTCAAGGGAAATTTTGTCCACCTGGTGTACAGTAAACTTTCTCCCTAGTAAAGATGGGAGAACAAAACTTGGTTGGTACACTGGGAGCAACTTCTATCTTTGATTCTAGCCAGGTTATTTAGTGAAGTGAGAATGCAAAATTATTTTCACATTTAAGGCCCTAGCTGACTTAGAGAAGTCATTGCAATGAAGTGGTCCTGGTGATGCAAGTGGCCCTTTAAATGTTGTTTTAAATCCGCATTCTCTTTTAATGTAAAGCAGAGATCCCTTTCAAGTCACACTATCTTGTCATCCAATGAGATAAATATGTCTGATTTAGTTCTAGAACCAGCTCAGCCCTAGAAAGTTTCATTTATGACCTCTTCTTTGTATACATATTTCCAAATGCCTAGAGGCAGCTTAGTTCTAAATAACCCATGGTCTCCATTTATTGCAAAATATGTTGTCCATCCAGACTTGCCTGTTCTGTACAGGTGTGGTATCGCTGTGCAAACCGACAAATTTGCTGATTGGAGCGGGACTGATAGACATGTTTCTTCATGCACGCACACTCACACGTCCACGTTTCTCAGAGTTTCACATAACAAATTCCAAATTTGTTAAAACATGCTGCTTAAAAAAAAAAAAGGCCAACAAATATTAGTTTGGCTCCTAAACAAACTTGTTTCTGGTTTATTTATTCTAAAACTGCATGTCAACTCGTGGCATAACGAGTTTTTTTTGTTTTTGTGGTTTTTTTCAATAAGTTGTCGGTTGGTTTTCTTTTTTCTTTTCTTTTTCCCTGTTTTGTATTTTTTCTTTTTTTTTTTTTTATAAAGTGTTTATATTTATGCTGTATTTCCATTCTTTTTCAGCGAATATTCTGACTGGAAAACAAAATGCTTCTATACTAAGGAGACGGAGTGTGATGTTTCTAATTTATTAGAGGATGTGAACGATACGTATACTGCACGCATTATATCAAATGTTAAAGATTCTGAACACATTGAGGAATTTCCATACGCTGACAGCGTTCCATTTACTCCTTATAAGCAGAGTATGTAATGCTTTGTTCTATTACATTCAACATTTTCATTATCCTGTTTATGATAGCAGTGTAATTTGTTTTAACATTCCAAGCACTATAACCACAACAGCTTGCTGTAGTGGTTATGGTTTCAGGAGTTTCCTGGCCCCGCCCCAGTGTAACCATTTTAGAACAGTTTGACAGTGTACCTGGGTCTCTGTGGTGCTCCTGTAATCTGGGTATTTTAACTGAAATCTACTCACCCCAGTACCTAGTAAGCTAATGTGACAAAAATGCCATCTTTCTTTGTATGTTGAATGCTGTATAAATGGATTTTAATTGTTCATATATTGGTATTTAATTTCCATGTCAGTGCCCATTTTATGATTTCAAATTTTTCTAAATGTCAAATTGTTTAGAGGCCACAAATGTATAGGTAGTTGTAGTCTTTCAACTCTTAAATGTATCAGGATATTCCTAGTTTATCTATTTATTTATTTATTTTTTAATCCTACTTTCAGAAGATCTAGTCAAAATGTATGTACACATATTTGGAAAAACCTCCCCTAATCATACAGCTTCTTCAACAAACTTTTATGAAACTTTAAATAGAGTGGAAATCCAGATGGAGCTAAAATTTGCATGCCCACGTACAGATACATGCAGTATTGCCTTATGAATCCATATCAAGTGCCCAAGCCAGCCTGTAATACGAACAGTGGCATCTATCCCCTGCATGTTCCATCTTCAAACATGGATGCCCCTGCAGATGAGAATGAGATTTTTTTTTTTTTTAAATGTATTTATTGGAAGCTTAATTTAATATTTGGAGGGGGAGTTTTTTTGTTTTGGTTTTCTTCCCTAATAAAAAAGAACATTTGTGTTTGTTTGTTTGTTGGTCCCTCGTCTGCCAAAATAATTTTCTCAAACTTGGTAGTCAGTTTATAGGAAAGCATTTTCATAGACTTTTTCTTTTAATGGATGAAACGGGGTAGTTCGTATTAGTAAGGTTTGTTTGGTTTTTTTTTTGGTTTTTTTTTTAAATCCATTATTTTCTTTATTTTTAGCAAAGCTTGGAAAACCAGTCATTGAACAGTTTGAATTGGATAAAGAAAGTGGCAAGCTCCACGTGTTCGTTAAAGATGCTGTGACACCATTTGCATTCCCCAATAATACATTCAAGACTGTTCGGGATATATTTCAAAGTGACTTTATGTATACACTGTTTTACAGAAAAGCTTCTAGTACTGGCAGGGTGAGTACAACATCTGAACTTCCTGTTGGCCTCAACAGCAAAGGTCTCAACGGCAAAAAGCTGCTTATCTTTGAATTTCACAACAATTGACAAAGTTTTTTTATTTTATTTTTTTTTTATTTTATTTTTTCTTAAGTCAAAACAGAATTTAAGAGAGCAAAGAAAATGAGCAAAAACTCAAATTTCCTTTCGACTAAGCTCTGCTCTGCTCATATTGTATATTGGATGGATCCCACCCATTAGAGCAGTCTAGAGAAAGAGTGCCCAAAAGGTAGATCCCCAGATATTTTAAAACTACAGCTTCCATGATGCTTTGCCATTCATGCTAATGCTAAAGCATTTGAAAGGCACGCAAAGCAACATGGGAGCTGTAGTTCGACAGCTGTGAATCTAGATTTTGGGCACCCTTGGTCTAGAAGATCTGATCTGCCGACAAGTCCTTCTGCACAAGATGTGCAGAAAATCCAGACATATGTTTCAGCCTTGTCAAGTGAAGTGTAGCCTCTACCAGGAGTTGGTGTACCTCCCAACTCCTATTACATAGTTTACTCTAGCATTAGAGGGGAATATGTATGTTTAGTCTATAATTTAAATTAGCTGAGCATGCTATGTAAATTGAATGATGCCCAAGGTCAGCCAATAGTCAAGTTAAAATATTCCATTGTGTGAAGTTGGAGGGCTGAAAGATAACAGATTTGAAAAATGTAGTGTTTTAAAAACAAAAATGTAAGAGCCAATTTAAAAATTAATGATCAAGTAATGTTTCTAAAAAAAATATATATATAATTTTTTTTTATTTTTTTTATTTTTTATATATACTCTTCACACAATTAACCCCTACTCTGTTTTAATGTATCTGCAGAAACAGGCAACGTCAGGGACCAATGAAATTGTCATCAATGTAGACAAAGGGGAGAGTTACTGTTTTTACGTGCGAGCGACCATACCATCGCGCAAAGTGGACCGTGACAGCCCAAACTCTGCCGAGATATGCACCCCTTCTAATGGGAGTAATGGTATGTTCCACCTGCAATCCTTGATTTTGTTAGTGCTCTAATGCTTTTCTGTTGGGAAGGGGGCCAGGTGCGATTTCTTATTTTTTTTATTTATTTTTTTTTATTATTTTTTTATTGAAATCAATGTAGTGATTTTCAAAATTTGCTTTTGAGGTCTTCATTCTTGAAAAATGTTGATGGAGAATTCAGTTATCTTGTTAATGCAGAACAATAACCCCATCTTGTATATTAAAAAATTACTCTTAAATAACCTGAAATGCTAAAATACTTTTACTTTTCAGCAATCCATAATCCTGCTCCAGAGTTTTTGACCCTCTGTGTAAGTTCATTCCGCCATTTTAAATGGATGCTTATCAGATGGCTTTTTGGTGGAGTGGATCATTTTATTTTTCCTCTCCTCAAAACTTTCCATAGTTTTCATAAAGCCTCTCCATGTAAACAAACACATTACAGAGAGTACATGTGTTATTTTCTCCAAGTGAAATGGGTGCATTGTATATGCTGACTTTTCCTATTCCCGTTAATTTACGATATGTAAATTAATGACATCTATAACTTGATCTTAAATGTAGGAGTTTGGATGGATATTAATCTGCTGGTGCTTTTTACTTAATCTCCTGTAAATGACACACTCAAATAACTAAACATTTAATAATTGTGTAGTACAAATTAGTTAAACTTTCTTCTTAGTTAATAAATAACCACATATTTGCAACAGTTAATTGAAATTGACTCTTATTTGTGGCCAGCAAACTAGCCGAATAACCCTCATGGCAGAAGTATTCAGAATGCTTAATAGGTTTAAACTTGGTAAAGATTCAACATATCCCGATACTAGATTAGAAGATCATCAGGGGTGCATTTTTCTGGAAATGTTATAACCCAGTGTGGGAGGAGTTTGAGGTAGACATTTTTACAAAATGTGTCCATTGAAACCTATTTGGAACTCTAATATTCTTTGTTGCAAGTTAGTTATAAACAAAAAAAAAAAAGCAAAAAAGAGACACAGAGCAGTGTATTTGTAAATCGAAAACCAAAAGCAACCTAATTTTTATTAGACTTTAGGAGGTGTATTCCTATGCAAATCACTTGCATTGCATCTCTGTTAACTGTGTCCCTAAACTATCTGTGCGTATTGCTTCAAAACAACTTCAATTTATTTAACTGCATGAATATGCTATGTTTGACAGTCACGTTATAACATAGGCACTTCTTTGACTAACTTGGGGTTAGTTTTTGGTTGGTTGTTTTTTTTTTTTCCCCTCTCTTTCTTTTAGAGCTAAATAATACCTTGTATATGTGTGTTTTGTTGGCATACATTTAATTTAATCATTTCTCTCTCTTTATTTTTTTCAGAGTTTAATCTTAGTATACTGGTTGCTGTGATTACGGCAGTGGTTCTTATAGTAGTAATCATCATCATGTCTGTGATCATTTGCAAGTGCCGAAAAGCAAAGGCTGAAAAATCAAAGGAGACCGTACCACTCAACAAAGTCTGAAAGTGCATTTTCTGCTTTACTACTGTTGTGACTGCATAGCGACATGCCTACTGCATGTGGGGCCTTTGACGAATAGAACCCCAGAGCAGTAAAGGAATTAATTTTGTTTCTGTGAAACTTGTTTTTAAAGATAAATATTTTTGTAGAGATTTTAATTCTACCTTACGTTACTAGTATAAATGGCTGTATTTGTTTATATATAATATATTTTTTAGAAATAAAAATTGTGATATCTATTTGCTTAACCGCGAACTAGGCCAAAATGTTTAATATTTCAGATTCTGCTACTTTTGTCTAATTTTGGTTGTCAACCAGGCACAATTCGCTATTTATTAAATACATTTTTAGTACTTTTTAACACTAATCTACGGCTGTGGGTGGACATTAGACTTCTGCCTTAGGTGCTATTCATGAGATTTAACTGAGATCATGTGCTTAGGTGCAGCAAGTGAGATACAATTACCCACTATCTATTCTATTTTATTGGTGAGCACACCTCTGCTCTATCTTCGTAAGATACATTTGGTACATTTCTCGCAATGATTGCACATTTATGTGGCAATGTGATTTATTAAGAACACTACAGGTAATCTGGCTAAACACTACATTAGGTACTAAAAGATTTCGTTTTAACCTTTGAGGTACAGTACATATGTCATATTTTTTTTATTTTTTTTATACAGACTTTGGTAGCCTCATACAAAAATAATGCATTATTTTCACTACCAGTAAGTTACCACATGGTCTTTGATTTTTAAACTTACCCATGCAGTTTGCTATTGAATACAGACAGTGTTAATTATTCTACAAAATAACCCATCTTTCTTCTGTATCTGGCATTCTAGATTGTACATTCCAATTTTATTTTATTTTTTGTTTGTGTTTTGTATATATATATATATATATATATATATATATATATATACACACACACTTTAATAAAATATTAACTAGTTACATGCAAAGTTTCTGATGTCATTTTCTCGTAAGAAATAGACATTTGTTTTTTTCCAGTAGGATTTGAGTAAACAATATTTTATGTGAAGCATTGGCATAAAAATTTGGATTGTAAAATATTGGAGTTTATAACTCCTAGAGGTACCAGTTCTGCATGGTGTGCAGAAATAGTTTTGTTGTTGTTCTATATATGTAGATGTAAATGGCTGCTTATATGAAATTCTTCTGTTGACAAATATTTTGGAGAATGTTTGGTTGAAGCACTAATGACAGAGCACTTAGATTAAAACTGTATTTTTGTAATGGGGTTTTTTGCATAGACCTCTAATTTTATACTGTCGTAATCTGAGATTTTACTTTTTTATGCAATCACAATCAAGGGTATTATTTATATAAATATGATTTTTGTACGGTTTATTGGTTATTTTTAAACTTGTATTTGTATATATGGAAATAACTTATTCTCACGTGATGTTTTTGTTTAAATAAAAGGTGAATGGGAACTGTTTTTTTTTTGTGTTTTTTTTTCTTTCTTATCAGCTATTGTTCTTACTCTTTGGGATTTATCTCAGTATAAAATGTGACTGGGTGAAATGGTTAAAAATCATTATTTGTCTGCACTAGACCGAACATAATTTTTTTTTTTTTTTATTATTATTATTATTATTTATTAATTTTTTTTAAAAATCCCTCTAAACACCACCTACACTTATTTTAATATAAGGCTGTCTCCACCTGAACAGTTTACAACTGGGTAGTCTTAGGTTACCCAAGCCAAATTAGATTAAAAATCCACAACACAATTCAACAAAAATACTCTTAACAAACCAAAAAACTCTTCTATTTATACTCTTCAGTAATTTGATGCGTAGACACAGGCAGGACCTAATGCAGAAACACTTATTACGAACAAAAAAGTTGCAGTGCATTAAAATAAATAACAAAAAATTACACCAAACAAGCAAACAAAAAAGGGAGAAAGTAACAAAACCCTAATCTGAACTTTACTAGTAAAATAACTATTTTTGTCCTACAAGAGATTTGGTAAGGAATTTGGTAGTGGCAACCACTGTAAATTCGATTTGACTCTCAATATGGATTACAAAGTTGTTTTTTGTGTGTGTGTGTTTTTCTTTCATCACAAATTATATACACTTTTTGGTTCATCTCGGGTTCATCCTGAGGAGGGGCATGGGTGTGCAGAGAAACCAGTTTTTATGAGGGACCATGAACATATCCCAGACCTAGTTGAAAATGGATGATGCAATATATTTATGCACAGGTAATTTTGATAACTTATGTGAATTCAGCTAATCAAACCAAACATGGTATATATTCATACATAATGTCCCCAAAATAAAATTATATCTTCAAACACTTTCCAAACCTTAAGCAAATGACCTTTTCATTGAACTTTAAAGGGACACTATAGTCACCAGAACTACAGTTTAAAGGGACACTATTGTCACCAGAACAACTTCAGCTTAATGTAGTTGTTCTGGTAAGTATAATAGTTCCCTTCAGGCATTTTTATGCAAACACTGCCTTTTCAGAGAAAAGGCAGTGTTTACATTTCCCCTAGGGACATCTCTAAGTTGCCACTCCTCAAATGGCCACTGGAGGTGCTTCCTGGCCCAGGGCTGACTGGCCAAAATGGTGTTTGGCACCACCCCCTTGCCAATTTTAGCCAATCCCTATGGGAAAGCATTGATTATATCACCAATTTTGATTATATCACCAAGGGGCGGAGCCAGCGCTGGTGGACCCTTGGAGAGCTGGAAATAAGGTAAGTTTTAACCCATTCTGAGGAGCCTACGGGGGAGCAAGCCACCTAAATGGTGGGTTTTCACTATAGGGTCAGGAATACATGTTTGTGTTCCTGACCCTATTGTGATCCTTTAATGTAGTTATTCTGGTGAGTATAACTTGTCAATTTAATGTAAACACTTTCAGAGAAAATGCAGTGTTTACATTGCTTCCTAGGGACACCTCAACTGACAGTCACTCAGGTGACCACTAGAGGTGCTTCCTGGGTCAGCGTCTCCATGGTCTGCATGGAGATACTGAACATTTCTCATAGTGATGCATTGATTCAATGCATCTCTATGAGGAGATGCTGATTGGCCAGGACAATTTTTGGCTCTGCCCCTGTTTCCTTTTTTGTTTTTATTCCTGACCCTATAGTGTCCCTTTAAGTAAACATTGTAAGTATTATGTTAATTCTCAAGCACTCTGTGACAACATACTTGATAAGGCCCCGGTAATAAAGAGCATTAAACCTTAGAACCAATTACCTGTTGTAAAAATCCTCCAAATCATTAGTTTAGCATTAACACTTTGATACACTTTGTCACAGGAGTTTCTCATGAGCGATTTAATCAATAAATATTGCTGGGTTTAAATGTCTTTAATAGCTGTCACTCTCAAAGTCACTTGAGGTGCTTCCTCCGAAATAGAGTAAAACTGCTCAAATAGCAGAGTAAAAACCATCAATGTGTCTCTATTTCAGAGGAAGCACCTTAAGTGGCTGTCAGAGTGACAGCTATTAACCTCTTAAGGACCAAACTTCAGGAATAGAAGGGAATCATGACATGTCACACATGTCATGTGTCCTTAAGGGGCTAAAGACATTTAAACATAGCAATATTTGGCATGGCAGGTTTAAACTGACAGGGACATGGCACCCAGACCACTTCATTGAAATTAAGTATTCTGGGTGCCTATAGTGTCCCTTTAATCTGCTTTCAGAAAATTGCAAAGGAGCACCTGGAGTGAAGGGGTGTGATTATAAACCCTAATGTAATCTGGTCTGGACTCCAAAATTTACCCTGAGAAATTTTTTTTATTGAGGAGCACACCCAGAACATGCATTTACTTAAAATAACCTATGTGAGCAAAGATATATTTTGGTCTTTACAGCAGCACCATTACGAAGAATTACTCTTGGTGTATCCTCCAATTCCTGCTTTTCATGACTATTTCAAGTAGAAGTTGCTAGACCCTCAGTGTTTATCCTTCGTAAGCCAGGCAGGTGCATAGGTTCCTTTAGAAGATTGAACATTTCGTTAACAAAAACAAAATAACCCTGGGGCGGAGCCAAGCAGCCAAGCTGAGCGGTCGCACGGGAGAAGAGCTCCGTGCAAAACCGCTCATAACCAGCCAAAATTGGGGCAAAACCCTGACAAATCGACGATTAAGTGACCTAGAGAAGGGAGCCCTAGACCACAGAGTAAAAAGCCTAGTATCCCGACCGGCAGCTCCTAAACAGGGATTGACCTGAGGTCTACTCAGACGGGGCGAGGAGGCGGCCGATCCCTGCGCTGACTGCAGCCATTCACTTGGAGGTATCTCCGGCAAACTACCCTCACCGGTGAGGGATATCCCGGTACCTAAAGCTTGGGACTCAGCAGCAAAACCACAAAGGCCAACACTGGCAACTATGGTGGACACCACGTGTCAACCTCCAAACGGTGCCAAGCTGCCATCTCTGGAAGAAAGATTGGACCGTCTGTTCGAAGCCTTTTGGGCTAAAATCTACTGCCAAGGGGGCACAGATGTGGAGACTCCACCAGCAACAACCCAAGGAGAGGCCAGGGTGAGACCCGCAACTCCCGCCCGGGGCAATGGCAAAGCTAAGATGGCAAGAGGGAGGAGGAGGACGCCCGGACACAAACCCAGAAACCGCAGAACAGTGGCGAGTTGTCCTACCCCCCAGCAGGGACTACCCCTTCACAGCCTAACCACCCACCATATGGGGAACCAGCACGACAGGCCACACAGGCCACGGAGACCCTCAGCGGCACCCTGCCACACACCTACAGCACCTTTGAGAACCCCTGCCCCAGAGACTAACCTGCCTCGCATGCCAAGGAACAACATGGCTCCCGGTCAAACACCCTCTCCAGCTCTGACACCCCTGCACAAGCGGGGCATCGGCTGAATTGGCCTCACCATGGACGCACCAGCCCTATTCTGCGAGGTGCAGATCGGATGACCGGCACACAAGCCCTGCATACCCACACACTGAGACTCTCACCTGCAAAATGCAGACACCCTGGCTTTGCCTAGTAGGCACCCCTACTATGCTTTTTATCAGAGTAATGTTTATTTATTTAGCATGTAACCTAAGTAGACCAGAACCACATATATGTTTTCTAATGTCTTTCCCAAAATGCAAACTAGCAATTAACGGCTAGACAGGCAGCTTACCAGATCTAAATGTGCCAGTATTTCATACTAGCAAAGCTAATCTAGTAATGTTAAATGTTGACTACCCAGTCTTAATTCTACTCAGAAGGGATGGCTGCTGGGTCCAGCTTGTCTAACTAACCAGTGCCCCTCTCTAAAGGTATAGCTGAACTAACGTCATAGAACGTTAACCTATGCTTGCAATAGTTGCTGAGGCAAACCTAATAATATGCTCTCTATGTTGTAACTAAAGTTGAAAAATGCTGTCCCTAACTGGTGTGGCACTGAAAACCTGCTGTGTTTTTTCCTATACGCGATTAGCAATGTTAACTGCTGTATGAGGCTCCTTAGATGTATACACATAGTCAAACCTTTACATGTATTCTTTAATCTAGTTACTGCTATACTGTAAACTGTGCTTATACATTAGGTCTATGATAGCATTGCGACAGCAGAATTGAAAACTAAACGTTAGTCAATCTCATTGTATTCTAGTTCACCTCACTTTACTTTACCAATCTGTCTAGTTAAGCATGCTTTAAAAGAAAAAATTTGTGCAAATTCTCATGCCACTGCTAAACTGTCTTGATTCTTGAAATACGCTGTTGTGGCGACCATTGATATATATTGTAATCACCTGCACATAAAAAAATAAAGAATAAAAAAAAAAATAACCCTAATCAGGACCCTTCTCAGTGCAGAAGATCTTGTCCAGCTGGTAACATAACAATCGGAGTTGTCTTGCAACCTAAAAAACAATTACTGCTTTACAAAAAGCAGCTGCAGCAATATTGATCTCAACAAAATAGCACAAAAAACAAATTATGAAGGACCAGTACTAGCACTCAGGACAAATGGAGCAATGTTATCAGTGTCCCAGTCATGCAAAATATATGTCGTAGCATGAGATAATCCTAATTGTTGTAATAAGGTCTTGGCCTCAAAGGGTGCTGTGAAATGATGCAGAGATACTTGAGGCGATCGCAGCCTTACTTGAACCCTGAGCCGTTAAGGGTTTGAAATATGACTATTCTCAGAGACTGATGCCAGCAAAACAATGTGCAGCACTAGTATTCAGTGTCTCCACCCTCTGCAAGGAGATGCTGATTGGCCAGGGCTATGTTTGGCTTGTGCTGGCTCTGACCCTAATCTGTCTCCTTGACAGTCTCAGCCAATCCTATGGGGAAGCATTGTGATTGGTTCAGATAATCACTTTTGATGATGATGATGTCAGCCAAGCAGGCAGATCAGGGGCAGAGTCAGAGCCAGTAGCCGCAGACTTGAATAAAATTAAGATTTCACTATATTTTGTGGGCAAGGGGTGCTAAATGGTTGTTTTAACATTATAGGTTGAGGAATACATGTTTGTGTTCCTGATCCTATAGTGTTCCTTTAAGATTGTGTTAGGTGGTGCATGTGGTGATTTAGCAATCTCATAGGGTTTTCTCTTCTTTTATTTGAAAGACAAAACAGCTTTTGAGGAGAGCAGGTTTTCAATCTGCAGCTTCAATGTGCGTGACAGATTATTGCAAAAAGCAGAAGTGAAAACTTAATGGGGAATGCCCGGTGTAACCAAAAACATCTGAACAATATTCAGCATTGTCAGGTTTGGACATATGTAACTCAAAATGCCATACTTGTACTGGCAGACAAGAAATAATAAACAAAACTTCAAGGCAAACTAATCCAATATGAGCAAGGGTAAAGCAAGGTCAGACAATCCAAAGGTCAAATATCCAGGCATCAAAGCTTCGGCAACGGTTAGGCAGGCCAGGGTCAGGTAAAACAGGAATTCAGGAGACACAGGAGACACAGGTAGTAACAGGAAAGTAGCACAGAACAACTGAGCAATGAAAGCCCAGCTGTTCTAGGTTTAAATAGGGTGCCAGACAAAAGGCACACATACTTGACAAGCCTCCATAACGCCCTACTGGTGTGTGGGGCTGTCATTCAACTGTATTTGCCATGGGGGTATGTAATTTGGTTATATGTTCCAGCCGCGCTGTTCTGTAGTGTGGAATGATCTTGCATGTCTCCCAGGCGTCTATTGTTACCTGAAAGAAGTGATGCGATCAGGGTTCAGGGGTCGCGGTCTGCCTCCTGCATTCATGCGCATTCGGGCAGCCTCGACCTGGGAAAATCGCTACCAGAGCAGCAATGGACAGGAGGGAGCAGAGAGAGCTGAGGTAAGTCATTTCAAATATAATTCAGATAAAGGGGATGGGGGGTATGCTAATTTACAAACATATAGCTGGATTTCAGTGATGCCCACACCATCCTAACATATATAGTAAAACACTTCGATATTTGTAAGCTAAAGTTCCAAGAATTGTCTCTGGCCAGTACATTTGGTGAATGACAAACAGGAACACATGTTTTTTACTGAGAACGAAAGCTGACACCATAGCGATATTAAGAAAAGAAAGAATTCACAACTAGCTGAACATTTCCAGTATGTATTGTTTAATATAAATGACTGAATGGCCTGACGTAATACTTCCTCATTTGGCCCTCTGATCCTGACCTTACTACATCTTTCTTTTTCCATTGGTGAAATATTTATTTCTCCATAACAAATATATTTTACTCCCTCAAAATTCACTACAAACTAAAACCTTATTTTAAAGGAAAATATATCATAAAATAAATAAAAATAAACACTGAAAAGTATCTATAGCTTCTATTAACCTTTTTAACCTGTTCCCAAAGTTAGGGCATGATATAGCCTACAAAGGCTTTAAATATTGGGCCCTCTCTCCGGCCCACACCCTCGTGACTGGATCCAAATGAGGGGACAACCCAGGCAGTCCCCCTGCAGCCACTCCACGTGACTGGAATCGCAGTATTGAAATATTGGCTGCAGAGGGATTGCTCTGGTTGGGAGGAAGATCCTTCAATATATAATTAATAAAATAACATAATGATTTATACAAATATAATAATAAATATAATATATAAATACAGAAAAAAGAGCACACCTCTCACAGACTGAGAATGGATGCCTCCTGGAAATGAAGACAGTATATTTATAATATCGAATTGATATATACAGTTATACAAACGCAACAGGAAAAAAAGAGAGAAGTAAAGAGAAACTGAAAGTACAAGCCTTGTAAGGTTTCTCCTAGACCTGGATCATAGTATTAAATAAAATAAAGGTAGAAAGGAGTGGTAAATACTAATATTAACATACCATATCTTGTCCTCCTCTTATTTTCCCTTTTCTCCCTCAGTATTAAAATCTCTCCTTACACCTTTTTCCCTCAACCTCCCAACAACCTCCACATTAACCCCTCTATTCTGCACTACCCCCTTATTTCATCTCATGCCCTGCACTCTTTTTTCTATTCTCTCCATCCATCTCGCACTCGATCTCATCCCAGACTCCATCCATATAAAACCCGCTCACACCTTCTGTCTTTATCTCTCCTCCTGCTTCTAGCAGCTGGTGATGTCTATCCCAACCCAGGGCCCCGTCATCTCTTCTACTCACACTAATTCAACCAGAAACCACACAAACCTCATCCCAATACCATGCCGTCTATCCCCATCTACCAATATTCAGTGTGCACTCTGGAATGCCCGCTCCATATGATCAACAGCCATACACGACCTCTTCATCTCACATTTGTTCACACTTCTTGCACTCACTGAGACCTGGCTGTCCCCCTCTGATTCTGCTACTCCTGCTTCGTTATGTTATGGTGGGCTACAATTCTCCCACACTCCTAGACCAAACAACTGTAAAGGTGGTGGTGTAGGCATCTTTCTCTCCCCTCAATGTACCTTTCAACCTATCCTCCCTGCCCCTGCCCTATCCTTTACTTCCTTTGAAGTTCACACTGTCCATTTATTTAAACCCACTCCTCCAAGAATTGCCATCATTTATCACCCCCCCCCCCCTTTCCTCCGGTCATCCTAGGCTATTTTTTAACACTTTTCTTCCTGGCTACCCCATTTCCTCTCCTCTTGCACTCCTTTCCTCATTCTTGGGGACTTTAATATCCCAATCAACAACCCTAACTGCCCTGATGCCTCTTCTCTGCTCTCTATAACCTCCTCCATTGGACGCACACAGTGGTCTAATTGTTCATCAACTCATAGAGCAGGAAACACTCAACCTCATCTTCACCAATCTCTGTACCACCTCTAATCTCTCCAATGTTACATTTCCTCTATCTGGCCACTATCTACTGTCCATTGACATCTGCATACCCCATACCCAAAGTACCTCACCCTCACCACATCAGTCTTGCAGAAACCTTCATTGTCTTGGCCTGCAGCAATTCTCCACCAACCTCCAAAGTCTCCTTTCACCAACTTCAAATCTCAGCTGCCCTAACACTGCAACCTCCCTCTACAACTCCACTCTCCCCTCTCAACTAGACATCATGGCACCTCCGACACTTATACGCACTAAGCACCTCCAATTACAACCCTGGCACACCAGGCTGACCTGATACCTCAAATAATGTTCCAGAACTGCTGAACGCTGCTGGATAAAGTCTCACTCTGCGTCTGACTTCCTCCACTATAAATTTATGCTGCGCTCCTACAGTCTGGCTCTTTCCTCTTCAAAAGAAAACGACTTCAATACACTTATAACCACACTCTCCCACGAGCCCAAACAACTGTTTCATGCTTTTAACTCTCTTTTTTGCCCTGTCATGCCTCCTTCCCCTACCAACATGACCCCCCACAAACTTTGCAACGGACTTCACTGGTGTCAGGATTACTAGTTGATCCAGCACGTAGAATTGTGTCACACAAATGACTAATAGGTAACATATTACCGGGCCTTAGAATGGCCGGACTTAACGTACCAAAGAAAAGTCAAGATACTTGCCGAGGTCAGGGGATACAGAAAGAGACACAACGATAAGAGAAAGCCAGAAGTCAGGGATACAGAATACAGGGAAGTCAAAATCAAAGCCAAAGTCAAAAACCAGAAGAAAAAAGAATCAGGAATGCGCTCTCGGACAACCACAAGGGAAACCACGACAGGGCACTGAGGAGGATGAGAACTGGGCCTAAATACCCCTCCTCTAGATCTGATAGGCTGTAACAGGCCTTTGACCCCAAAGTCAGTTACCAGGTTTCATTTGCATAATTGCTGCTCAGCATTAACCCTTCTGTGGATTTGGTTGCTCGGCACAACTTTTCCTGTGTGGACAGTAAATGCCATTAACCACATTTTTATAAGCGGATGAATACGTGACAACTGTGAATATTTCTAAAATCAGATCTCTCATCTCGCTCCGTTCACTACAAATGTTTCCCCTAACCACACTCCCCCAGCTGTCCTACGCTGATTTGCACCAGCTACAACAGAAGAGATTTCTGCTCTGCTCTGTTTCTCCCACCCCACCACTGGTTCCCTCGTTTCTCATCCGCACTTTGTCTTCTTCTCTTGCTCTGCCTCTCACTAAAATTTTCTATCTCTCCCTCTTCTCTTTCACATTTTCTCTACCCTTCAAACATGCAACAGTAACCCCGATTCTGAAAAAGCCCAACCTTGACCCTAATTCCCCATCCAACAATGCCCTATCTCGCTACTGCCGTTTGTCAAGATCCTTGAGCGAAGTGTGTATGCGAAATTGATCAATCCAACTCTCTGCTTGACCTGCTTCAATCTGGATTTTGCGCTCGTCACTCTGTTGAAACAGCTGTGACCAAAGTATACAATGATCTTATCACTGCTAAATCCCATGGCCACTACTCTATCCTAATTCTCCTCGACTTTTCTGCTGCTTTTGACATTGTTGATCATCAACAGCTTCTTCTCATCCTCTGTAATCTCGGTCTACGAGATACCGCTCTCTCCTGGTGCTCTTCCTACCTCTCCCATCGCTCATTCAGTGTTTCTCTCTCTGGCTCTGTCTCTTCTCCCAAATCCCTGTCTGTTGGTTTTCCCCAAGGGTCTGTCCTTGATCCCCTATTGTTCTCAATCTACACTGCCTCCCTTGGTAAACTCATCAGCTCCTTCGGCTTCCAGTATCATTTCTATGTGGATGACATGCAAATTTAACTGTCCTCCCCTGATTTCTCACCACCCCTCTTGACTTGTGTCTCTGACTGCCTCTCTCCTATTTCCAATTGGATGGCTGCTCATTTCCTTAAACTGAACCTGTCCAAAACAGAATTTCTGGTCTTCCCTCCCTCAAGTGTTGCTAATCCTTTGTCTGTGTCCCTCCAAGTCAATGGCGCTACCATCTGCTCTACTGCTAAGGCTTGCTGCCAAGTTGTTCTCTTTGACTCCGACCTCTCCTTCCCCCCTCATGTCCAATCAATCGCCAAATCCTGCCGCTTCCATCTTAAAAACATTGTGTGCATCCGACCCTATTTAACGCCTGATACGGCAAAGGTGCTTGTCCATGCTGCTGTCCTCTCTCACCTTGACTACTGTAATCCACTTCTCAGTGGTCTTACGTGTTCCCAACTTGCCCCTACAGTTACAGTTTATAATACAGTTACAGTTTATAATGAATGTGACGGCGAGGCTTATCTTTCTGTCAGCCCGCACCTCCCATGCCTCCCCCCTTTGTCAGTACCTCTATTGGCTTTCCATAAGATATAGGGCTGAATTTAAGATCCTGACACTTGCTTACAAATCTCTACACAATGCTGCTCCCACCTACTTATCCTCACTAATACACAAATATGTTCCATGTAGGCCCCTACGCTCTGCCGGAGACCCACGTCTATCCCGTTCTTACTCCTACTTCTGATGCTCACCTTAAAGACTTCTCTAGGGCTGCACCATTCCTATGAAACACCTGTCCCCTCTCTGTTAGACTTTCACCCACTCTCCACTCCTTCAAAAAGCTTTGAAAACTTACTTCTTTAGGAAAGCATATCAATTAAACTGTGAACAGATTTCACTCCCTGCACCCTGATTCCTCTCATGAAACTGTCATCAAAACAAAACACTAAGCCCTAAATGAATACTATCCTATCCTACTTTTCCTTTACTTTTACCTTTTGTGTCACAGTACCCCACTCCCTCTAGCGTGTAAGCTCATTGAGCAGGGCCCTCAATCCCTCTTTTCCTGTGCGTCAAACTTATCTGGCTACAAATACGTGTCTGTTAGTCCACCCATTGTACAACGCTAGAGCCTGTGGCTGCTCACTGTTTAATAGACATGCCCCTACTCGCGGTATAGTGGTATAATTTACTAATTCTAAGTAACCAGCTTATATAGAGGCTGGGTCACATGCTGCACTGGCCAATCACAGCCGTGCCATTAGTAGGCATGGCTGTGATGGCTTCTAAGGGCACCCGAGTCTAACGCTTGTTGATTGGCTGCCCTGCAGCTTTTCAAAATGCGTCATTAAATCGCCAAACACCGAACTCGAACCGGAACATACACTGAAATGTCCGTGTTCGGGTCCGAGGTCCAAAAATCGTAATGTTTGGTACGAACCCAAACTTTGCAGTTCGGGTTCACTCAACTCTAGTCATAATCCGTTCAGACAAGGCAGGGCCAGGGCAAACTTTGCAAATGAAGAGTAGAATACACATGTCCTTAATATAGGGATTAGTAAAAGTATATATTATTTTGTGATTTAACTGCTAGCAAAACAATAAGATTTAAATTTGCTATGTATGTTTTGTTTCAATTTCAAATTGCTGAAAAATAAACAGACATAATTTGGCTATATTATATCATTATTGTGGATATTCTTTTTTCATATCTTTATTATTTAGGTAGTTCTGCACATTTTACTTTAAATTGTTTTGCTAAAACCATGATAATTCACGAGATTGGAAATTGTGGAACTGACAAAGGAATTGCAATTTTAAAGACAGTTTTAGCTAGCTGATTTTCTTTTCTTTTTTTCAATTAAAGTTTTGGCTCTTTTGGCTTAAAAACCTTTGTCTGTTGCATTTTGAGCTAACGTTTTCTACATTTGACCTGGGGAAAAGCCTGGGAAATAGTTTGGACAACAATGGTTCAGACCTGATGGTTTGGTGACCACATCAAATTCAGCTATTCTAAACAATCTGATTGTGTCTGGAGGCGTGCATTGTTAGTGTGATTAATGGATTATGGCGGATTACTGAATATCACATGCTTGTGATGTTTCCGTAAACATAAAGCTTCTTGGACGGATTACATGAGTCAAAAGATGCAAAATCCAACTATATTTGCAGGTCGTCTCCTTCCATGTTATATAGCTAATGAAACATCAGTCTGATTTGTCAAATTTTTCTTTTAACAGAAAAAATTGTTTAAAGGGACACCATAGTCACCAGAACAACTACAGCTTGTCAATGTAATAGGGCAGCAGGAAATGCTAGCAGAATGCTTGGTTGTATAGGGAGAGGTATTAGCAGTAGAAAGAGGGAAGTGCTCATGCCATTGTACAGAACACTGGTGAGACCTCACTTGGAGTATTGTACACAGTACTGGAGACCGTATCTTCAGAAGGATATTGATACCTTAGAGAGGGTTCAGAGAAGGGCTACTAAACTGGTTCATGGATTGCGGGATAAAACTTACCAGGAAAGGTTAAAGGATCTTAACATGTATAGCTTGGAGGAAAGACGAGACAGGGGGGATATGATAGAAACATTTAAATATATAAAGGGAATCAACACAGTGAAGGAGAAGACCATATTTAAAAGAAGAAAAACTACCACAACAAGAGGACATAGTCTTAAATTAGAGGGACAAAGGTTTAAAAATAATATCAGGAAGTATTACTTTACTGAGAGGGTAGTGGATGCATGGAATAGCCTTTCAGCTGAAGTGGTAGAGGTTAACACAGTAAAGGAGTTTAAGCATGCGTGGGATAGGCATAAGGCTATCCTAACTATAAGATAAGACCAGGGACTAATGAAAGTATTTAGAAAATTGGGCAGACTAGATGGGCCGAATGGTTCTTATCTGCCGTCACATTCTATGTTTCTATAAGCTTATTGTATTTGTTCAGGTGAGTAGAATCATTCCCTTAAGGCTTTTTTTCTGTAAACACTGTCTTTTCAGAGAAAATATGGTGTTTACATTACAGCCTAGTAATAACTTCAGTGGCCACTCCTTAGACGGCTGCTAAAGCTACTTTCATGGGCAGTGCTGCAGAGTAAGCAGCACTGCCATTCAGTGTCTCCACCCTCTGCATGCAGACACTGAACCTTCCTCATAGAGATGCATTAATGTGAGCTGATCACAGTGCTTCCCCATAGGATTGGCTGAGACTGTCAAGGAGACAGATCAGGGGCAGAGTCAGCACAAGTCAATCTCAGCCCTGACCAATCAGCATCTCCTCATAGAGATGCATTACATTACATCACATAACTGTGATCAGCTCAGACCACTACTTCTGATGATGTCAGCAGACAGCAGGCAGGTCAGAGGCAGACAGTGGCAAAGCCAGCAGCTGCAGACTTGAATACAAGTAAGATTTTACTATATTTAGGGAGGCAAGGAGGGGCCAGGGGGCTAGATGGTGGTTTTTAACACTACAGGGTCAGAAATACAGTGTGTTCCTGACCCTATAGTGTTCCTTTAATTTGTTGCATGCTGTCATATTTGCTTTTTCATACTGCATATATAATATATAATAATAATGCCTTTTTTATACTGCATGTATTATAATATAAAGATTGTCTCACTTCCAGGTTGTAAAATCAGTGTTGTAACTTGATTGATTGTTAATGTCTGCCTGAGGTCAGTGCAGTGTGGGAGGAGGGAGAAGGGTATATCATATTCCCAACATTTCAAAATGACACTTTAATTTTTGAAATGTAAATGGGGTGTGTGGCTGGGGTAAGGGGTCTCTTCTGAAAAAAATTATACTTGTCTTACTAATAATTCATGCAGGTTAAATTTAAAGGGACTCTCCAGTGCCAGGAAAATAAATAAATCTGTTTTCCTGGCACTGCAGAATCCTGCAGTGCCCCTTTCCTTCCCACCCCCCATCCCATGATGCAGAAGGGGTAAAAGCCCCTTCAGTCACTTACCTGAATCCAGCGCTGATGTCTGTCCGTACTGGGTCAGGCTCTGCCCATGCGCACACATTAGACCTCCCCATAGGAAAGCATTATTCCATGCTTTCCTATGGGGAAAATTTCACGCTGGAGGTCCTTAAGGCGGCGGGAGCAGGGGCGGGGGGGAAGACCTAATGCTCATGCGCGGCAATGGCCTCGCGCGTGCATTAGACCTCCCCATGGGAAAGCATTATTCAATGCTTTCCTATGGGGATTCCGGCGACGCTGGAGGTCCTCATGCATAGCGTCGTTTAAAACTTTAAGAAGCCGGAAGTCCCTCTAGTGGCTGTCTGATAGATAGTTTATAAAAACTGCAATAATTAACTTGCAGGGTTAAGGGTGATGGGAGTTGGCACCCAGACCACCTTAATGGGCAGAAGTGTTGTGGGTGCCTAGAGTGTCCCTTTAATTTCAAATAATGTATCTTATTTGCATAGACTGATTTGTAAACACATTTATTGTAGTTTAAAACATATTACTGTGAGTATTACTGCTGGGTAGCTCTCTTATACACATTATCAAACTCTGGAAAGCTAATGTAATGCTAACAGTGAAATTGTAGAGTCCATTAACTCTTCCGCCTGCCTGAGTGTAGAAATAATATGACCCATTGAAAATTCCTCCACTGTTTGAAAGTAGATGGTAAGCTTACACTTTCAGCAAACTTGTAGCTGCTATCATGTGCAAACCCCTTGTGTATCAGAGCAAGTTGCATTTGTGGGTTACCTTCAGTGTTCCAGAGCTTGCTGCTTTCCTGTATCCAGACGCCGTGCTTCCTTTTTATATTGAATGATTTGTTTTGTATTTGTTATTATTTTAGGTTTCTTGTCTTACGGGTTCCTGCCTCTTGTGGTTGCAGGTGTGGCCAGCAAACCTCCCCAATCAAACCATGACACTTAGACAGGAAATAATTATGTGATGCTCTTTCTATTGACCCATTGTGGTGCAAAGCATGATAAATTAGATGTTTTTCCAGTGTTGTGCTTTAAAGGATTCCATTACAATCAAAATAGTAGTGAACATTTCAGTAACCAGTAGTGCGGTATTGGTGTTATATATATTGCTGATAGTTGTAAAAATGTGATATTGCAAGCGTCCACTTCCAATCACTGCTGCTCTGTTGCACTCCTCCCTTAATCCCGAAGACACATTTCTTGCCAACCATCAGCTTATTGCACTTTTCCAGAGCAATTAGTAACTGTTTAAGATATATTAAAAAATGATCTGCTTGAATAAAATCTTGGAATTTTGCAGAAATTATTATATCCGCTCTGGAAACTCTGCAGTAGGAGAACACATTGCATATCACAGCTAGAAACATTTATTTTGGGAGAAGAGTTTAGCTCAATACTCTTATGATAACCAAGAAAGCTTCTTTAGAACCAATATGTTTCTAATGCCACTTAGTGGAAACGCGAGGTAGCCCAGGAAGTATGTATCACTAAATAAAGTATTAAACTTTTTGATAAGACATGTTTCATCATCCAATTTCAACTAAATTTCAGTGGCAGCAGACTTAAGCAAATATATTTATTTAAAAAAAATAAAATAATAATTTTGTAAAATTACTATGATTTTTAAGTAGTGTAAATGTTTTTTTTTTTAGTGGTATGTCTAAGGTGCACAATGCATCTGTCAGAGCCATTACAAACAACATGTTTATTGCATGACATCATAAAATTAGAATAAAATACATATTAGTATATTTTGTATATCCAGGGCTGGTGCAAAGATTTCTGCCGCCCTAGGCAAAGATCCATTTTGCCTCCCTCTCATGCCACTCACTCACTAACACACACACACACACACAGACACTTACTGACAGACATACACTCACTCAGTGACAGACACAAACACACACTTACTAACAGACATACACTCACTCACTGACAGACACACAAGCACACACTCACTGACAGATATACACTCACTCACTGAGAGACACACACACTCACTGACAGACACACACACTGACATACATACATGCACACACATCACTCACTGACATACACACACACAGGCACTCACTGACAGACAGACACTCACTGACATACATTCACTCACTGACAGACACACACTCACTGACAGTCAAACACTCACCTCCCTGGGGTCCAGTGTGGGGCAGCTCCTCACTTCTCCCGCCCACTGTTTAGTATGCCGGGGCCTGAATGACATCATATTCCAGCTCCCAGCATCACAGAGGGCATGCGCGGGAGGAGTGAGAGGCTGCTAGAACAGCCTCCCTCACCGCATGCCTGCTCCATTCCCCTCTCTAACGGCCACCGGCCTGCTCTGCCTTACTGTAGCACAGCATCGAGGGAGCCCTGAGGTGGCCAGACAGAGCCAGACAGGCGCGCTGCGGACCCAGACAGGGGGAGCCCACCAGGAAACATCCCGGTGGACGCCCCCAGCAGGCCGGCACCCTAGGTGAATAAGCTGAGCTGAGCTTATTTAACAATAGCAATCCTCTCAACAGTCCCAGTTTCGGCAGGTAGCATGAGTGTATTATTAGACACGCTCGTGCTGTGCGGCAGGAATGAGGACTGGGCAAAGAGTGCCCAGCAGAACCCTCTACATCAAGCATGTAAAACTCAAAGGCTAACACGGGTCATATAAACAAGGTTTAAGTTTATGTGGGCCACAAATTGTATTTTTTTTTTTTTTTACAATATGTCATTGTGGGTACATATATATAATTTACTCAAAAGCTTTACTTCAACCTATTTACTATGCCCCCCAATCTAATACACAGCCTCCAGCTGCCCCCTTCCCCCAATCTAATACACTGACTTCCAGTCTAGCCCTGCATGATCTTCTCTGCTCAAGCAGGCCACACCCTCCTCTGGCACGCAGCCAGCCACTCTGAGCTCTGAGCACTGAATCGCCACCACACAGCCACCGGATATGATTCCAAGCGATGTATGCGCCTACCCAGCAGCCGGCGAGGAAGAAAGTTTTGCGTTCTTGCAGCCCCTTGTCAGTTGCATGACCACGAGATCGTCAGCAGCCAAAGCACAAAGCGGCCCAGGGCAGACGGCCAACCGGGAAATTTCTTGGTATTCCAGTAGGCCAGTCCAGCCCGGGGCCACAAAGATACTCATTGTGGGCCACATTTTTGACATGCTTCCTCTACATGGTCGTACATGTTTGAATATGGCCTGAAAGCTGTTGGTCAGCCTGGTGTGCTGGACACCAGGAGAAAAAGGCCCTTCAGTGGAGGAACACATCACCACCCCCATCTTGATCCCATACCTCTGACTATTGGGATGTATGCAATAGAAGAATGTTTTTTTGTGTTTTTTTTTTATCTAATGCTATGTATTCTATTTGGATCCCTAGCAAAACAAAAAGGATGAGAACCACTGGTTTACAGGATACACGTGTCTTTCCTGTAAAGAAGGGACACATGCTTGAAAAAAATGTAATGAAGCTACTTGAACAAGATAATAGATACCACATGAGAAAGATATATTAAACTCCAGATCAGTTCTGCCATGCACTGTACAGCTTTTTGTACAGATTTGTGCACAGATCTCAAACACATTTTGGTCTCCATTTTGGTCACAGCAAAACAAGCAGTTTATGTGGATTTGCTCCAAAAGAGGAACCTTTAGAAACTAGTATTCTTTTGAAGCCTTGTAATCTGCATTTTTTAAATATATTTTATAAATATATATTCAATACATTTTATCCACAATGCTTTAAAGGAAAATTTTAGAAATGTGAAAAATGGAAATGGAAAGAGACGATCTAAACATGTTGCCTATGACCTGAAAAATTTCACATTCATGGAATGTCAAAAATCTATCTACAAACGCGGCTTCATCCATCTGTGAACAGATCCACGCATTGTTAACTATCTCCAAGAATCATCAGCAAAAAAAAAAAAAGAGTCATGACTTTGCACATCACCACATGGCGGTATTGAGAAAGTATTCAGTGAACTAGATGTTAACATTGTATGAAGTTCTGTATTATCGTAACTCCCAATTTTCGTGTGGAATACACTAGTTTGTAAGTCCAGTAACAATGGAATAAACATGTCAATTATGAAGGCATTACCAATGGGTGACCACATCATTAATTCACTGAAAGACTCTCTATGTGATATAAAAAATACTGTTCATACACCTTCCTATCTCACGTTGGAGTTTGAAAAGTCATTCTTAGGAATAGAAATTCGAGAAATCATGTTTGCACAACTATCGCAGAGTTCACCAGCTAGATATGCAAATGAGCACAGACAGGCATTGTGTTACACTGTTCCTTGTTGATCACAGCCCATACTTTGGTTTAAAAAAAAAAAAGTCTTTACAATAGTGTCCATTGCTATGGGAAAGTCTGAAACTCAGTAGTATCTGTTTGTGCTCATTTGCATGTCAAGCTGGGAACTCTGGGATGGTTGTGGAAACATGAATTATCAAGTTAGGGAATTATCTACTAAACTGCCCCTGCAGTTGGTACCCTTAAAGTGACACTATAGTCACCAGAACCCCTACAGTTTAATTTAGGGGTTCTGGTGTCTATACCCTGTCCTTCCAGACTGAGCACTGTAAATACTGCCTTTGTAGAGTGTTTACATTGCTGCTTAGGAACATTTCTTGTGGGAAATCTAGTCCAGTCCTGCACAGTGTGCAGCACCTTTATGCAGCGTCACCACAGTCTGCATGGAGTTGCTGAGCATTCTCTATAGAGATGCATTCATTCAATCAGTGCCAAATTAGGCAGCTATCTACTAAACAGATAAAAGACAAAACTGTTTAGTAGATATATATATATTTTTTTTTTAGTTTTCAGCTGTTTAGTAGATAGCTTCCTATATGGGATTGTTATATTGATTTGGTACCTAATTAGAGAGAAAACTGTTTAGTAGTTTTATTTATTTCGTATCACTATCAATATTAGACATGTGCACCAGTGAAACTTTTGTTTTGTACGAATGAATTTGTACTAAATAAAAATTTCATTCGTCCATTTCAAATTCCAAAATTCGGTAAAAAATAATTTGCTTTCGTTAATTAGAACGAAAATAACACTGCTCATGCACAGCGAAACCACACAATACCCAGACCACCTAAATGCTTATGAAACTCGTTCACCACTGTTAACACCTCAATAACGATTCACACCTAAGTGTTCTAAGTGGTCGGCTGCCATCTTATTTGCACAAACGCAGTCAGTGCAAACCCCGCTGAACTATCATCCCCGTCCGCTTTCATTTCTTTACATCCTGGCACTGTTCGGTGGAATCGTCAACCACGTGCGTTCGGTTATACAAAATGGCGGCCACCAGGGGTAGCATTCAATTACTTCCTTTGCGGTTTCACACTTAAGTTGATGGTGTGGACATTCTAATGGAGTACAGGGGTGGTCCTCGTTCAGGAGACTAATGGATCTTGTTCATATGAAGTACTCCTAAACGCAAAAAGGGTAAAACACACAAAATGAGTGAAAAACACATGAAATAGGTGGTAAGGTCTGCCACAGGGAGGTTAAAGTCTCCTGCTTCAGGGAGATCCAGGTTTTTTTGTTTCTCCTCAGTGCTGTGGGGGTTAATTCTCCTGCAGCACAGAGCCTATTAAACGAAAGAACTGAAACGAAAAGGTAATGCATTCGGCATTTGCCCTTTTATTTCCTATATAATTCGTATGTAGGACTTTTGTTTATGTTATAGCAAAAGAATACGAAAAAGTCCCAAAATTCAGATGAAATCATATTCGTCCGATAACAAATGCACATGTCTAATTAATATAATATACCAAATAAGGGAGCTATCTACTACACAGCCCCCTTCCAAATTTGGTAACCTGAAATATGGGAATGCCATATCAGGGTATCAAAATAGGGATAATACATTTACGTAGGGAATAATAATAACAACATAATATTATATTTGCTGGCATTGGAGGCATTAAAATCATCTGGAAATGTATTCCCAAAGTGAAAATATTAGAATTTCAGAAGAAATAAAAGAACTAATAGACGAGGTGAAGCCTTCATGCGGCTCAGACGTGTTGTGCATGAGCTCCTGAGTTTATGGCTATGGTTGTTTAACACGGCCAACAAGCCACAATACCTGCCCGGGCCCCACGTGTAGTGGCGGAACGGTCGCCAGTGCAGTTGCACTGGGGCCTGCACACTGATGGGGCCTATCTGGTGGCCCACGCACTTAGGGCCACCCGATGGGCCCTATATCTTCAGGGGCCCAGTCAGCGCTGTGGCTGCGTAATAGCGCAACCGGGCCCCTTTAAGAAAAAAGGGTAGGAGAGACAGCCAAGCAGTGAAGAGGGAGAGCTGCGCCGACTCACATCATCCCCAGCCACCCTCCTGCAAAAAAAATGTAAGCTGAAAGATGAGCTCTGTGTGTGTGTATGTATGAATGTATGTATGTATATATGTCTGTATGTCTGTCTGTATGTATATATGTCTGTATGTATGTATGTCTGTATGTCTGTATGTTTGTCAGTATGTATGTATATATATCTGTATGTCTGTCAGTATGTATGTATATATGTATGTCTGTGTGTCTGTATGCATGTATGTCTGTCAGTATGTATGTGTATATGTATGCATGTATGTATGTATATATGTCTGTCAGTATATATGTATGTCATTATAAATATATGTCTGTATGTATGCCAGTATCAATGTATGTCTGTATGTCATTACGGATGTATGTATGTATGTATATATGTATGTCTGTATGTCAGTATATCTGCATGCATGTATGTCTATATGTCAGTATGAATGTATGTCTGCATGTCATTATGAACCTATGTCTGTGTGTATGGATTTCAGTATGCATGTATGTCAGTATGTCTGTATATATGCATGTATGCCAGTATGTCTGTATGCCAGTATGAATGTATGCCAGTATGAATGTATGTCTATGTATGTATGTATGTGTATGGAAGTCAGTGTCTGTATGTATGTCAGTGTGTATGTATGTCTGTCCTCATGCATGTGTGTCTGTATGTATGTTAGTATGTGTCTGTCACTATGTATGCCTGTGTGTCTGTATGTATGTTAGTATGTGTCTGTCACTATGTATGCCTGTGTGTCTGTTTATGTGTGTATGTCTTAGTATGTGTGTGTATGTCTCAGTATGTATGCCTATATGCGTGTATGTGTGTCTGTTAGTATGTATCTGTGTGTATCTGTGTCCTTCTGTATCAGTTTGTGTGTTTGTGTCTGTGAGTGTATTCCTGTGGGCGGGATTTGGAGGCGGACCCTGTGGGTGGGATTTGGAGGCGGGCCCAGTGTATATCAGAATGTGAGTGGGGAGATGAAAGAAATTACCTGACAACTGATAAAAAGTTAGTGGAGTTTTTGCAGAGGGTTAACATGAGAATAGATGTAGTGTAGGTAATTATATATATTGTAGTGAATGAATTGAATACCACATTGAAAAACTTAGGTTAAACTAGTAAAAATGTGACAGCAGCTGAGATAGATTTTTTTTTCAGAATGTGGTTTTCAAGTCACAATGTTTGGTAAATTAATTGTATTCATGGCTTGTATTATTTCCCAATTTACTATAACTCTGGTGCACAAAGTCTCAGTTGAGATAAATATTTGCATTTACACCCAAACGTTAGACAAGTTATTAGACATGCTCGAGGCTGAATTTTGAAATCTGAATCCCCTAGAGTCATAATCACAAGCTTGTTTGAAATAGGAAAATATATTCATACTCTTTTTATCTATGTACCATAAACACAAGTCCAAGTTCTCTTGCCAAAAGTTGGGAAAATGTCAAATATGTTATAGATGAACAGTATGTAAACTCCTGTTATTATAGCAACATCTATAGCCATCAGAACTCTTTGTGACTTATTACAAATAGACTGGCTGGGACTTGGCTCAATGCCGATTCCCAAACACATGCTACAAACTCACATACACAGAAATATTGAGGGGAACTAAGGACTTGTGATAATTACTTGACACCTAGAAATGAGTATTTGTAAAAACCAAAAAACCTTTGCTCAAAATAGTCGACTTGGAAAAGAAGCTGAGCTTAAGAATCTTTCAAATGCAACTAATATGGCATATATTTGCAATTACCTGGTTAAAGGGACACTGTAGGCAACCAGACTACTTCAGCTCATTGGTTGCAAGCTCCCATCACCCTTAACCCTGAGCATGTAATATTGCAGTGTTTATAAAGTGCAATAATTTACTGCTAGGGTTAACTCCTCCTCTAGCAACACTGGAATCCCCATAAGAAAGCATTAGGTCCATCTGCGTTGGACCCAGGTACCCCTTCTGTACCACAGTGAAACGGCGGGGAGGGAGAGGGGGCCTTGACAGAGGAGGAAGATATAGTACCAGAAAAATTAGCTTGTTTTCCTGGCACTATACTTTCCCTTTAATTTCCACCAGCTCCTGGTATAACTAACTGCACATTAAAATAGTGAACAGTTGCAGGGGCATTGCTGGGCTAGCTGGATCACTGAGAGAGATCCTGAAGAGCACTGGGTAAAATTTCACAAAGTTCTATGTAATAATGGGAGAGAAATAACACCTTTAATTACATAATTTGTGACAATACCACTTTAATACACCATATTTATAATTAATTAAACAGCACCATGTGGGAGTTTTGCAGGTAGTACAGGTTTAATGCTCCAAGTTTGGGGTTCATACTATGGCTGCAAGGTGGTGTGGGGTTTATAAATATAGGTTAATAAAATACTCTTTTTATTGTCCTCATGTGCATTATAAAACATGGTAGGGTTTAGTGTTGAAAATAGGAAAGGTCCTTAAAATGTGGCTTTGGGGAGAATCCCCCGGTCTTTTTGTCGCCGATAACATAATAAAATAATGTAACGCTGGAATTTTATTTTACGTTTGCCTGCATAGTCAACTAAGCTTATCTATAATTGTATTCTTCATTTTGTGGTTGAGGAATAGGGGTTCTCAGACAATATTCTGCTCTAGATATTTTTGGTGGGAGGTAACACCTACCCCACTGAAGGCCCTTTCTCCAGAGAGGGTAAGATCGTCATACTGCTTAGTCAGTAGTTGAGACAAGAGAAACTCAATGACCCATTGAGGCAAGCTTATTTGTTGGTCTCCTCAGATGAAAGAATGGTAAGAGCATACTATAATGAGAATTAATTAAATGAAATACTGGGGATGGGTTATCTGTGCACCATGTCTTCCTAGCACTGACCAGAGAGTTTGTGTGAGCATTGGGGACAATATAACCATAAAAGGCACTTCCTAGAATGATATCATACAGCTGAACGGTGACATTGTCAGCCTCTTCCCTCTGCCCATCCCTTAGCTAGAATGTGTGAATAATTGTGGCTTTGTAATTCAGGATTGACTATATGTGACTCATTCACTTGCCAGTAACTTGGGCTTATGAAAACAATGCTTATTTATGCTATATTTGCTTATAACAATATATATTATTGGCTTATTTATCTGAATTATCTGTGTAAAGCCAATTATCTCTCTGCATTTACAGAACTGTGTGTTTAAGCAGCACTGTCATGGCCCAATACAGTATTTTTTTTTAACCCCCCCTCCCGACTCCACTACATCTAATTGCCCCCTTAATCACCCCCAAATGCTCCTAAGGCCCCCATATTACCTATTTTTTATCTTCATTTCGTGCCCGGACACAGATCCCTGTGGGACACGTCATCTGCCCACACTAGACAGCGCTGTGAAATTCCTGCGAATGCCCAGTTAAACACTTGGGCATTAGCTATATTCAGGGGAGGGCTGGCAGCCTTAGGCCTGGGGGGCAAAACCAGTCAAGTGGCCCATTGCACCACCAAATCAGTTCACCATCCATGCCCACCTTTTCCTGGTTTTATAACGATATTGATGTTATGCTAATCAGTAGCTCTTTGCCATACCCGCTCCTTCACGGCTCCAGGCACTGCTTGTTGTGAGTGTGAGCCACTGTAAATTAGGGGCAGAGGGCACTTGCACTGCGGTAAAGACAGGGCTGGCAGGAGGAGAGTGCAGTGCAATCAGTGCACTCCCCTCCTGTGGGTCACCAGTAGACTGGTGCACCTGCCCAGGATCAGAGCCGGTGCAAGGATTTTTGCCGCCCTAGACAAAATAAAAATTTGCTGCCCCCACATGTCACATCACAATGCCCCACCCATATGATCAGCCATATGAACTAACGCCAGTGCTGCACACAGTGTGTGTTTACATTAAAAAGCCTGCAGGGACCAGCTATAGACACCAGAACCACTTCATTAAGCTATAGTGTCCCTTTAATGTGAGGTAAATTATAGATTAGTGTCACTAATAATATACTAGATTGCCTACTTACAACCAGATGAGGATGATGATGGGCTGCAGTTTGGCTCCACTGGTCTGGTGTAGAACAGGATCTCTGGAGGCTGTTTGCAACTGTGGTCACAAAATTCAATGTTCTAGGAGAATTGGAAGCAGCTCAATTTTTTGGGGGCCCCTTACACAGCTCAAGGTCTGGGCCCCAGGGCCTGACGGTGAGTATGCCCATAAGGCCCACTCATAAGTTCCACCCACCCATGAGTTCGCTCACAGGGAGTGGAGTGTGTAGGGGATGTGTTATGTGTTATTGTAGAGGATCTAATATGTGTGCTTATGGTATGTAGTGTATAGGGTTACCAGTTTGTGCAGGTGATGCAGTGTGTTTGTGTGTAGTGGAAGCAGTGTGTATTTGTGTATAAGGGATGTATTATGTGTTTCTGGTTGTGTGTAAGGGATGCATTGTGTGAATCTGTGTTTGTATGCATAAGGGATGCAAGGTGTGTGTTTGTATGTGTGTGCATTGAGTGTAAGAGATGCATTGTGTTTCTGTGTGTATGTAAGAAAAGAAGTGTGTGTTTGCATATGTGTGTACGGGTTTGCATTGTCTGTTTCTGTGTATGTGTGCAAAGGATGCATTGTCTTTGTGTGTAAGGGTTGTATTGTGTGTGTGTGTGTGTGTGTGTAATGGATGCATTGTGTGTTTCTCTGTGTGTAAGGGAAGCATGTTGTGTTTCTGTGTATGTATAGGGATGCATTGTGTGTGTGTGTGTGTGTGTGTGTGCGCGCGTAGTGTGAAAGAGCTCACTATCTTGGCCCCTGTCCTATAGAGCTGCTCCTTCTGTCCTGTAGAGCTCTCCCCTGCACCTTAGTGGTCTCTCCTCTCCCCCACCCTCCCCTAGCGGTCTCTTCTCACACTCACCCACCCTCCCTGTGCTCTTCTCACTCCTCCCTCTATGTGTTCTCCTCACACCCCCTGTGTTCGTTTTACCCCCCTCCTCCCTGTGTTCTTCATACTTCCCCCCTTGGTCGTCTTACTCCCCCACCTGTTCTTCTTAACCCCCCTTCTTCTTATTGCTCCCTTCTTCTTCTTACTCTTCTTCTTCTCTTTCTTTTTAACCCTCCTACTTCTTTCTACTTCCCCTTCTTTTTCTTAATTCCCTCTTTCTTTCTTCTTATCCCCTTCTTCTTCTTAACCCCCCTTCTTCTTATTGCTCCCCCTTCTTCTTCTTACCCCCCCTTCTTCTTCTTCCTCTTCCTCCCCCTTCTTCTTCTTACTCCCCCCATTTCTTCATACTCACCCTTCTTCTTACCCCCTCTTCTTCTTCTTACTCCCCACTCTTCTTCTTCTTACTCCCCACTCTTTTTCTTACTCACCCCTTCTTCTTACCCCCCTCTTTTTCTTATCTCCCCTCCTTCTTACTCTCCTCTCCCCCTTTTCTTATTCCCCCTCTCCCTCTTCTTACTCTCTCCTCTTTTTCTTACTCCCTCCTCTTCTTTTTCTTACTCCCCCATCTTTTTCTTACTCACCTCCTCTTCTTCTTACCCCCCTTTTTTTCTTATCTCCCCTCCTTCTTACTCCCCCCTCTTCTTATCTTTCCCTCTTATTCCCTCCCTCCTCTCTTCTTTCTTATTTCTCTCCTCCTTCTTTCTTATTTCCCTCTCCTCTTATTCCTCTCTCTCTCTCTTTCTTATTCTCCTCTCTCTTCTTATTTCTTTTTATTCCCTCCTTTTTCTATCTCTCTATTCTTATCCTCTCCTCTTTCTTATTCTCTTTTCTTATTCTCCTTCTTTCTATTCTCTCTCTCTCTCTTTCTTATTCTCTCTTATTTCTTTATTCTCTTCTTATTCTCTCTCTCTTTCTTATTCTCTCTTTCTACTCTCTTTGGCTCTCTCTTCCTTTGTATTTTGCAGCCATAGAAGGGCCGAGGTGTATTTCGTCGTTCGTTGGCAGAAACAGAAACTCTGCAAGGGAATAGGAGATTTTGTTGTCGCCGATTCGAGGTAGTGCATACTTCAGTGTAATTTCATTACTCGCCGGCCACCGCGGACCGGAGTGCAGCTCGGCCACGCTACAGGGGAGGGGAGAAGCTGCAGCCGCCTGAGGCTCTTAACAGAGTGCTCAGGCGGCTGCAGTATTTAAAGGGCCGACCCGCCGCGGCCGGTCTTACAAGAATTTAGGGCGGCCTGGGGGGCAATTGCCTCCCTGCCCCCCTGCCCAGCCCGCCCCTGGCTATATTCCAAAAATCTAACGGGAATTAATAGAAATTTCAGACGAACAAACACCATCGGTGTTCGTTCGTGCATTCGGTTTCTTCCAAGGCGCGCAGCTCCCTCCTTGTAATATGTAAAGATAGAAGCGGCAGGGAGCTGTGCTCCCCCCACCACTTCCTAAGCCCCCCATGTAAATGTCCCCCATTGAAATCTCCCGAATGCCTCTACTTGCTATACTGCCAAAATTGACCTATCAGAGCAATCTTATTGCTAGTTAAGAGATGCCCTATCATGGGGCTTTTATTTTTTACAACAGTGATCACTGTTTACTAGACATGCCCCTACTCGCTATATAGCGAGTAGGGGCAGATTAATTACTAATACTAAGTATGGTCTTTCAGCATTTTAGTAGATAGCTCCCTAATCCGCAGCACGGAACGGATCGGAATTTCATTAATTCAAATGAAATTTCAAACTGACCTAGACGTACCGAATTTCGTCATAACATGAATGAACAAACTGTTCTCATTCTGTTAGGGCAAAATTCTGTAGTTTCGCCAACGTTCTGTCTAAATGACAGGACGTTCGGGAATAGTGAAAAGAGGCATCGCAAGATCACGGAGGAATGCTGAGAATTGTGGGAAATTGCTCTGACCACAGGAAATGGAGCACACTTTGCTCCTCTACTGGACAGGCATAGGAAATATACATAAGATAAAATAGTCCCAATTTTGTCTTACAGGTGATACTCGAAAAATTAGAATATCGTGCAAACGTTCATTTATTTCAGTAATACAACGTAAAAGGGGAAACTAATATATGAGATAGACGCATTACATGCAAAGCAAGAAAGTTCAAGCCGTGATTTGTCATAAGTGCGATGATTATGGCTTACAGCTCATGAAAACCCCAAATCCACAAACTCAGTAAATTAGAATATTACATACAATCAATAAAACAAGGAGTGTACATAGAACAATATCGAACCTCTGAAAAGTATAAGCATGCATATGGACTCAGTACTTGGTTTAGGCCCCTTTTGCAGCAATTACTGCCTCAATGCGGCGTGGCATGAAAGCTATCAGCCTGTGGCGCTGCTGAGGTTTTATGGAAGACCAAGATGCTTCAATAGCGCCTTCAGCTCTTCTGCATTGTTCTGTCTCATGTATCTCATCTTTCTCTTAGCAATGCCCCATAGATTCTCTATTGGGTTCAGGTCATGCGAGTTTGCTGGCCAATCAAGCACGGTAATCCCACGGTCATTGAACCAGGCTTTGGTGCTTTTGGCAGTGTGGGCAGGTGCCAAGTCCTGCTGGAAAATGAAGTCAGCATCCCCATAAAGCTTGTCTGTGGAAGGAAGCATGAAGTGCTCCAAAATCTCCTGGTAGACGGCTGCGTTGACCCTGGACTTAATGAAGCACAGTGGACCAACAACAGCAGATGACATGGCTCCCCAAATCAACACAGACTGTGGAAACTTCACACTTGACTTCAAGCATCTTCCAGTGTGTGCCTCTCCATTCTTCCTCTAGACTCTGGGTCCTTGGTTTCCAAATGCTCTCATCAGAAAAGAGGACTATGGACCACCAAGCAACAGACCAGGTCTGTTTTTCTTTAGCCCAGGTAAGACTCTTCTGACGTTGTTTGTTGTTCAGGAGAGGCTTGACAAGAGGAATACGACATCTGAAGCCCATGTCCAGAAACCGTCTGTGTGTGGTGCACTCCAGCCTCAGTCCACTCCTTGTGAAAGTCCCCAACACTTTTGAAAGGCCTTTTCCTGACAATCCTCTCCAGGCTGCGGTCATCCCTGCTGCTTGTGCACCTTTTTCTTTTACACTTTTCCCTTCCACATAACTTTCTATTAATGTGCTTTGATACAGCACTTTTGGAACATCCAACTTCCTTCGCAATTATCTTTTGAGTCTTTCCCTGCTTATGGTGGGTGTCAATGATTGTTTTCTGCACAACTGTCAGGTCAGCAGTTTTCCCCATGATTGTGATTCCTACTGAACCAGACTGAGAGACAATTTAAAGGCTCAGAAACCCTTTGCAAGTGTTATGGCTTACTTAGCTGATTAGAGTGGGACACTGTGAGCCTAGACTATTGCACCTTTTCACAATATTCTAATTTACTGAGATTGTGGATTTGGGGTTTTCATGAGCTGTAAGCCATAATCATCGCACTTATGACAAATCATGGCTTGATATACACACATACAGACATACACACACACACTGACATACAAACAGACATACATACATACATAATGGCATACATACACATACATACTGATATACATACAGACACACACAGATAGATATATACATACACAGATACATACAGACATACTGACACACACACAGACATACATGCATACTGAGAGATATATACATTCATACAGACTGACACACACACACACATACATACATACAGACTGACATACAGATAGACACATACACACAGACATACGGACATACACACACAAACATATAAATGCTGACATACATGCATACTGACATACACACACACAGACATACATACTTGCAGACACATACACAGACATACATATATACATACTGACATACACACATGCATACTGACATACACACAGACATACATGCATACTGACATACATACTGACACACACACACACACACATACAGACAAACTGACATACAGACATACATAATGGCATACATACACATACATACTGATATACATACAGACATACACACACACACACACAGATAGATAGATACATTCACAGATACATACAGACATACTCACACACAGACATACATGCATAGTAACATACACACACATACATACTGACACACACATACATACAGACAAACTGACATACAGACATACACACACACACAAACAAATACATACTGACATACATACATACTGATATACATACATACACACACAGATAGATATATACATACACAGATACATACAGACATACTGACATACACACACACACACACAGACATACATGCATACTGACATACATACTGATAGTTATATACATACACACATACATACTGACATACACACACAGACAGACATACATACATACTTGCAGAAACATACACAGACATACATACTGACAAACAGACATACATACAGACATATATACATACTGAAATACACAGACACACACACACTCAGACATACATGCATACTGACGCACACACATGCATACAGACATACATACATACATACAGACATACATACTTGCAGACACATACACATACATACAGACATATATACATACTGACATACACACACACAGACAAATACATACATACATACTGACACACCTCATTTATCAGCCACCCTCCTCTTACCTTTAAGTTGCAGGAGGGTGGCTGGGGATGATGGGAGCGGATGCCTCTGGTGTCCTCTCCTGTCCTCCACTCTCCTGCTGCTCTCCCCCCACGCGGAGTAAGCTGGGAGGAAGTGACCGGCCGTCACTCCCTCCCAGAAGCACTTGCGGTGCGGCCGCAATTTTTTTTAAAGGGGCCCATTCGTGCAATTACACACCCACAGCGCTGACCAGGCAGATATAGGACCCATCGGGTGGCCCTAAATGCTTGGGCCACCTGATGGGCCCCCGTGCAGATGCACCTGCTGCAGTTTTGCCACTCCACGTGGGGCCCGGTCGGCCAGGCCCCCCAGCCCGTGACAACCGTTATGGTTGTCACCCCCTGATGGCGGCCCTGATTGTATTAGCTGGTAAAGTCTTTGTCCCTTATGTGATTTTAGAAGGGAATTTTCAGGACAAACAAAGATCTTCCTGTTTTCATCATTTGGTGTTGTAGGTGACTATTTAAATCCTTTAGGTTTATGTCTAATGGTTAATTTGGACTCAATGCATCCCAAGAGGAAAAAACATCAGGTATCAGACAGGAGCGTAGCTAGGTTCCAGAAATACCTTTGGCTTGAGCCCAAAGTAAAACATTACCACCATCTTAGCAGAGATATGAGAATATGCCATGACATATCTATAGTCCCCTCCTCTCTATCCAGGAATGCTGTGCTGTTAATGCTCTTTAGGTTGCAAATGAATCTGCTGCACAGCCGGGCATTCAATAATATTCTGTCACTCTACCAAACTGATAAAGTTCCGTTCACCAGCACACCATCTTAACAGTCAGCTGGGGAGCACTACTCTCTTAGTTGGAGCACAGTATCAGTGACCATTCTTTTTATGTCAAGCACTGAGACATAGCTTCCTCATGTAAATAGAATTTAAAAAAAAAATGTTAAAGGGACACGCCAGACCAGACCCCTAGAGCACTCTAGCTTGCTGAAAATCTTTATGTGTGAAGAGTGTGTCCTCTTTTTTCATTTTGGAAATAGTGCAGATTTCAATAGAAATTTACACTTTTATAAATTAACCTGGTTACACCCCCTGGCTTTTCAAGCAGATAACAGGTCCTGTTACTTCCTGGTTTGGTTAGCTTATTTGCACTGAACTCAAGAGACAGCAATTGCCCAGAGCAAGTTGAACTGGAAAGTCTGTGATTGAATCATCACAAAGTCTGGGCGCTGTTAAAAATGGATAGCTTGCAAATGCAGCAGGCAAAAGGTCTGACGTTTTTACAAGCTGTTTTTAAATATAACTCCAATTAAAAAATGCATAATTAAATGCATGCAAGTTTTCATTTGAGGTATAGCTAATATACAGAGATTGTATTTATTTTGTATTTTGGCAGTGGAGTGTCCCTTTAATATCCTCCTGCCCCCTCCAACACCTTTAGAGATCAAGGGCTAAAGAGTCTAACATCTGGAGCTTAAGACCCCTTCCCACCCCCCTGGTCCCACACTCACACCCCTAGAGTAACTGTCTGTGAAAGATATAAGCAATTAGAAATAAGGTCCCACATTGACTTATTGTTGAGTGCATCCATCAACATCTTAGTTGCCCCATGCTACAACTATTTCATATTTTATGGCATTAGTTTGAGAGGGATACTCCAAAAATATCTATGCTCTAGATGGCAACAACATGTTCATCCATAGGACATAAAATATATGAATTGGAACATTTTCAGGTGAGAGTCCAAAATTGTAATTCTTTCCCCCATTTTCTATAATCCCTCAATTTACACATTTCAATTTTCTTAGATCTTACAAAAAATTTTTTTTCAGTATAGGGGATAATTGAACAGAATACTGAATCCTGGGACGTGAGAGTTCACCTTTAAGTTTGTGGTAGCAATTCATTTCAAAAGCAGAGATGCATAATTCCTATAAATCCCCTGAGTAATATATTACATTAAGAAGTCATGTGTTCTTGATATATTTTTCATGGAGTTCATTGACCACAAAATAATTATGCATTTTGGGCATTTCTTTTTTTTTTTTAGACAACTACAGAGCATATAAAAGGAAAATTTATAAAGGAACTATCCAGTTTCCCACACCACATTTCCCATTCCCTGACCTGAGACATACTAGATTGATGGAAGATATTTGAAGGATTACTCTGACCACTACAGTCTGTTAGGAGAATCCTGGTTCTGGAGTAGACTGCTTTGTAACAGTTTGCCTCTAACCTTGGTCCCATGGAGTCTACCTCAATGTCAGGTTGTGCTGGAAAATATTTTTTTATTTTTTTTTCATAAGCTGAAACACATCTGGCTTCTGGATACCAATCCTGCTAGCCATTCATTGGCTGAGGGCATCAGCTGAGCACACTTTTAAAAACGGTTTATCTTTTTGCAAGCTTGCCTTTCTCTTAGTGGCATCTCCCAGAACTACTTTGTAAACTAAGCCACCATCCATTGCATTGTAATACAATTTATTAAATAAAAAAGTCATCAGTCTGCTTTCAAAAATGACTGCCAGCAACATATGAATTTTTCATCAAATACTCTAAGATGGCAGCTCCATCTTGCCATGACTCAATAGCCAATGTATATGCCTTCTCCACAGTAACAGTCAACTCACAGTAATGTTACAGATACTGCTCCGCCGTGAGACTTACCAATACTACATGCCATAGGGGACCCCAAGACAATCAACTATGAAAAGTACCTCAGTTTGATAAGCAGGTCCAGAGGTAAAAACATTAGAAGTCTTGCCATTTGTCCCCGAGACATGGCCAAAGCACATGGCTCTACATCCTTTGAAATTGTGAGCCATGTATCAACAAGCACTTGTTTGCCCCCATATCTGTGCAGGCCTAGGCTCAGCACCACTTATGCCCATTTCCACTGAACGGTACAGTTCGGTACGGCATTTTGAGTGTTTCCATTATGTAAGCGGCCCATAAAACTGAACCAAACCACACCATTCCTGGGCCCCCTTCAAATGTGGGTCCATAGGAAATGGTACGGTACGGTTAGGGTGGAGCTACTGGCGTCACACTATACAATCCATTGATTGGCGGACAGGAAAAAGTCAATGCTCACGACAAATGACACGCTAGGCATTTGGTCTAAATCCCGCATGCCCCCTGGCAGTCCGTCTTGCAGTGGAAACGCTCACCTGAATAGGCTGGACCATTCTAACCCTTCCGAGGCGTACCGACCCAAACCATACCGTTAAGTGGAAACAAGGCATTTGTGTTGCTCTTTCAGTCAGCCAACTGTACCAGAGACACTAAACTCAGAATTATAGAAAACTGAAATCATAGTGCAGGCAGACTTTAGAGTAACATAGTCAAGCTACGATTATATCTGCCAGGGAGATGGAATAGGAGGACAGGTGGAGCTTACAGGTGTATAGAATCTTCCCTATTTTGAAAGTATGCAGCTGCCTAATCCCCTTCAAACTTCACTGAGTATCCTCGCTGGCAGTGGGAGGCAACATGACTAAATCTCCACTTGCCAATTGCCTCTTGGGCAACTGGAAATATTGCGTCATGATCATTTAATTTACATAAATACTGCATACTGTTAATACACAACCATTTGCCTTCTTTTCTGGATCCTATTATTACTACTTCTGACTTGTCTTTTCTGATGGATTATATTTAAACCCACTGTGTAATTATAAACAGGGCTGTAACTACCGGTGACACAGCAGTCCTTGGATTTGAGTGAGCTCTTTGTATCTGTTTCTAGCGGTGTGTCAGGATTGGGCATCTGTATGTGTGCATCCATGTGTGAGTGATGCAGTGTATGCTCGCGTTATGGTAATTGGGACCTGGAACTGTAGAACAGAACCAGAAAATCAGGACTGTTGGGAGGCATGAAACACCAACAATACACACATAATCCATACAGAAATATGCCTACATTCATCCTGAAAGGATGAGCAAATTGTGGATCCTCTGCTGGCAAAGCATTGTAGACAAATGAGGATCTAATATTTAACCACCCATGCTCTATTTGGGGGGGGGGGAGAGTAAGGGAGTTCAAAAACGGTCTTACACCAGGATCCCCCTTCATTAAATCTACCTCCAATCATAACCCAGACCATGAAATCTCATTTAAACTGGTTTCCCATGCCTCTTTCTGTCAGCCATAATTAATGTACATCTCACATACCTATTATACAGGTCTCAAAATATCAAAAGTTCGCAGTTACTGGTGTTCTAGCCAGTAGATCTGTACTAACTAGTACAAATCCCAGAGTTCCCATGTGGAATGTGTGCAGCGTCTTAGTAATAAAGTGAACATTAGGTTACTAGTTTCTCACGGTGATACAGTGATACTAAGAGGCTAAACAAAACACAAATTCACATCAGAGACTTTCAAGGGACCTGTGGCAGAACAAGAACAGACATTGGCTTCTACACAGTTAGGGCACCATAGCAAAGATCACCTTCTCTTTGACATGGTATGTTATGGTGCATGTGAAGTCTCAGGGGCCCCTGTTATAACACAGATTGTAGGTTGCATCTTGTTTCATATAAAACGGTCAGTATGTGGTTTAGGTAAACTTAATAATGAATGTTCTCTGTTTATCTAGTTTTGTAACATAATCCTGTTTTTCTCTCTCTGTTTTTTTTCCTTTTTACATTGCAGTATTAAAATCTATTTAACTTTCTGGTCTGTATGTTAAACAAACACACATTTAGCTTCTAAAGTGCTTCACACAGCGTGGCTGGACTTGGCTTAACTTATCTCAAAGATAAATGAGTATATTAATCATAATAAAAATGTTTAGCATTTCTAATTTTCTTACAGAATGAATGGCTAAGGTCATAAATATAGAATCCCAGGCAAGCCTATAACATGACTGTGTAAGCCAGTATTATTCTGGAGAGAAACTCATATCCTCAGCATGCAGGGGCTGAAGGGCATCAGGTATGCCATCCATAAGCCTTGGGGCCCATTCTATGCAATTTATTAAACAAACGTGTCAGCCACAAACAATGTGAAAAATTAAAATGAAATAGATATAATCTATCCAGGCAAATAGTCAGGGAAAGTAATTTCCTAGATACACACCCTAATGTTTTGTGCTCTCCAAGTCTTTGCAGCTTAGAGTCACTATAGTCACCTGAAAAACTACCGCTTAATATTTAATGTCTGGGGAGAAAAGGCAGTGTTTACATTGCTCCCTAGGGGCACCTACAGTGTCAGTTGCTCAGACTGCCACTAGAGGTGCTTCCTGGGTCAGTACTGCACAATGTGTAGCACTGACATTCCGTGTCTCCACACTCTGCATGGCAGGCGCTAAACATTCCCCATAGAGATACAGTGATTCAATGCATCTCTGATGAGATACTGATTGGCCAGTGCAGCATTTTGCAGAGAATGTGCAATAGCCAATTAAAGCTTTCGATGGGATTGCATTGGATTGTTTGAGATAATCAATTCTGATATCTCAGCCAAAGAGGCGGGCCGGGAGATGGGTCAGTGTGTTGGTGTTATAAATGTGAGTAAAATACTTATTTATGGTGGGCAAGCGGTTCACGGGGAAGCTAAATAGTGTTTTTAACACTATAGGGTCAGGAATACACGTTTGTATTCCTGACCCTATAGTGTTCCTTTAACCATTGAAGACAATGTAGTCTCTGGTTTGCCATAAACAATACTCTGAACCCCTGTTTGATATGGAGAGTCACTATAAAAAGTAACAAACCCATTAAAGGACCACTCAGCTTAATGAAGTGGTCTGGGTGCCTGGTCCAGCTAGGATTAACCCAGCCTGCTTTAAACATAGCAGTTTCAGAGAAACTGAAGTGGTCCTTTAATGTTGGATGAACATAATTCTTATTAACTGACAAATACAGGTGAAATGTATTTTAATCTAAACTATTGGAAATTATGGATGGTTTCAATTCACAGTTTAATGAATACAATTTAGGATATATTCACTAAACTGTGACCCAAATTGGAGAGCTTCTGGTCTATCAATATCTCCCAAATATTTCTATAGATTTTTCAGTTTTGAGACCGTAACCAATCTGCATAAATTAACATACAACATTTCAACGTTATGTATGCCTCCCAGCATTGGCCCAATCCACATTAAAATATGCTCAAAACTGGTTTCCTCTCCCTCTCCCCCCACCCTTTCTTTGTTTTTTGTTATTAGGAGAAATATCTCAAAGAACATTTCTGTTGAGAATGTTTCTTCTATGTTTTGATTCCCAAGGAGGAAACAGAGATAGGACCTATAGATCCAAAATAGATTAATTGAAAATAGCATTATGCAGTTTTTGTATTACATTATTAGAACACGACAGTCTATGCAGTAATAATCTGGATTAAGGGATCATATTTCAAAATGAAATCGCCTATTATTAAATGAGCTGCTTCTACTCAATAAACAGGAAATACCATGCAGGCATAAGGTATTTAGAAATTAGATTGTGGTGACAGCAAAGTCAAAGGGTTTTGAGAGTGATGTGTTGAACTAGACTTGGACATTTGGTTTGGTCTGAATTGAAATTCGGGAGAATTTCGACTAATTCTGTGTCCTTTTAAATTTCAGAACTTAACTTCACAAGAATTCATAGTCAACTGAAGAGCAGAATAGCTGGGCCATTTCAAATTATTCTAAATTCTAATTTATTTTTTTGCGACAGCTACTGCTAGTAGCCATTCCCAGTTAACCCCAACTTTGAATTTCCCCATCATTTTAAGGCTTCCCTGGCAATTTTGGGACGGATCTGACATTTTTCTAATCAAATAAGCATTTTTGACAGAAACTCTTCATAAACATGAAATTAAAACCCAAACCAGAACCATTAGGGAGAACTGAAAATACAAGTATAGTTGAAGCATGTATCACCACATTAAATTGTCAGTCATTTAAATTTAAATTAGAAGAGGAAGAAAAAAAACAAAAAACACTTCAACAGTAACAAATAGCAATAATAACAATACTTTCTAACTTAGGAGATATTTAAACTTAACCCCTTCAGGACGGAGTCAATAGTACACATTCTGATCAAAACAAAATGTAAACAAAAACTGGAATTTGCGCTATATGTCTGTTCAACCGTAATTCACCGCTGTCACATTAAGTGCACCCACACTTATTATATATCATTTTGTTCAGGAGAAAGTGGGCTTTAATTTCTCATGAACTATTCATATTTGAAACAATTTATTATGAATAAAATTGAAAAAACTGTGAGAAAGTAAGATTTTTCTAAAAAATTTGTAGACATTTTAGCTGTAAATGTCATAATGCCGTTAGCTTTAACTGCAAAAAAAACCCACATATTTGGATTCAGCAAAGTCTCACGAGTACAACAGTACCCCCCATTAACAGTTTTTACGGTGTTTTGGAAAGTTAAAGGGTCAAATATAGCAAATTGAAATTAACCAGGTTGGTTATGTTGCCTTTGAGATAGTGTGGTAGCCTAGGAATGAGATTTATCCCCATGATGGCATACCATTTGAAAAAGTAGACAACCTAAGGTATTGCAAGTGGGGTATGTCCAGTCTTTTATAGTAGCCACTTAGTCACAAACACTGGTCAAAGTTAGCGTTCATATTTGTTTTGGTGTGAAAAAAGCAAAACAACTCATATTTGACCAGTGTTTTTGACTAAGTGGCTACTAAAAATGACTGGACATACCCCATTCGCAATACCTTGGGTTGTCTACTTTTTCAAATGGTATGCCATCATGGGGGTAACTCTCATTCCTGGGCTACCATACGGTCTCAAATGCAATGTAACCAACCTGGCAAATTTCAATGTGAAAAAAATGAAATGCAAGCCTTATATTTGACTAACGTTCCAAAACACCATAAAACCTGTACATAGGGGGTACTGTTATACTTGGGAGGCTTCACTGAACAAAACAGTAAAACATATTACAACAATAATATCGTCAGTAAAAGTGCCATTCGTGTGTGAAAAATGCAAAAACCTTCACTTTTACTAAATATATCATCGTTGTAATACAATTTATCATTTTGAAACACTAATATTTGTGTTCAGCGAAGTCTCCCGAGTAAAACAGTACCCCCCATGTACAGGTTTTATGGTGTCTTGGAAAGTTACAGGGTTAAATATAGCGCATGCAAATTTAATTCTCTGGACTTGCTGCCTGGGCTGTCAGGCACGTCAATCAAATTTTAATTAATTAAATCACATAATTATGTTAAAATATTACTTAAGCATACATGTAGAATTTTTATGTATATATACATATATATGTATTTAAATACTATGTGTACACTTATGTAGTTATTTATGTAATTATATTTATCTATATATATTTACAGTTATTTGTATTTTATACATAGATTGATATATATAGAATGTCATTCTAAGTGTATTTTGTTACCAATATATGTATTCATAACAAAATACAGTTAGAATGAGATTACATATGTATATATAATTTATTTACATTTTTAAAAAATATAATAAATGTAATCGCTCTTTGAGAGCGATCACATGGCCCCGGGAGCCTGATTTGCTGGGGGAGGGCTGCCTGGGCTGTCAGGCAGTCCTCCCGAAGAGGATCGAGGCAGAGGAGAGTACCGCCGAGCTCCTGGGGGTGAAAGCCGTTATGGCGTTCTATGCCGCCGCAACGGCTTTAAAGCTCATTTAATGCGGGACAGCATAGAATGCCGTAACGGCGTTAAAGAGTTTAGCTAAATGAAGCAATTCCCTCACAAGGCAGCTTTGGGTACCTGTCATAAGTGATTATATTGCTCCAGATTATGTCAACTTTGATGATGTGGACCGGTGCGTTTGTGCTAGAGGCTGCTGAGGCGGCTCCTATGCGGAAGGAGTGCCCGGAGAATGCAGCCGGGTTGTGTCCGAGCTTAGATAACAGGGTTCTGACATGTAACATCAATTTTGCCGTGGTAAGCGGGTGCCCTTGTAATGTTAAGAGCGGAGAGTCTGGCAGGTGAGTGTGAAGAGTTGACCGGAGTTGGTCGAGAACTTTCACCGGACACCAGGCATTATCAGTAGGGAAGAGAGGAATTATTGTAGGGTGTATAGACCGGTTGGTTTTAGTGGTAGGGATAGAAAGTAGGTAGTGATCCTCTACCTTGGTGAGGTGTGAAGTTTTAAGGCATAGTGCGATATCTCCTTGACAAACCACGGTGAACTCTCTAGGTCTGAGAAAACCATAGAAAGCGAGATATATGGCAGATTTGATCACCGTATTGGTGTAGCTATCAAATGGGGCTGTGTCAAGGAGATTGCTAAGTGACCTGAATATAGGCCCGTCTATGGGTAATCTAGTGTTTGCGAGTGGTGGTGAAACCTTTGATATACCTTTCAAGACCTTTTTAATGGGGTATGAAGACAAAAAAGGAGTGCTGTTAGGAAAATTGGTGAGGCTGTGGTGCTGAACCCCGGTGAGGTAAAGTTTAATGGTGTTGTGTGACAGATTAAGGTGTAGGTGGCAGAAAGAGGCAAAAGACACCATGGTTTTGATAGAAAAGTCACCTTGTAGCCCGAATTCTGCAGTGAATTTGTTAAATATGTTAAGTGCCCTATTGTAAGTGATAGCAGTGTTGGGTGATAATGCTTGTTGAGTGAGTGATCTAGCGTGAAGCAAGAGTGTGCTTAATCCAATATTAGTTCGTGAAACCGTGGTGTCCTGGATGGCTGTTGGTGAGCCGCTGGGAGTGCCTGAGAAAATGCCTGGAATCGAGAACGAGAAAGAGCGTCAGCGGCGGTGTTGTGAATACCCGGGATGTGAGAACATACTAAGTGAAACTGATTGGATGCTGCCAGCCAGGTCAACTTGCGAATCAGCCGCATGATAGTCAGGGATGACGAGCGCCCTTTGTTAATGATATCGCAAGCTGCCGAGTTATCTGAGTAGCATTTTACTGCCTTGCCGGACCAGAGATGACCCCAGGTGTGTGCGGCCGCCACAATGGGGTAAATTTCAAATAGGGCTGAGGTCTCCCTGAATCCTGGCAAGGCATCCGTCTCAGTGGGCCAGTGGCCCCTAAACCAGTGGTTCCTGAAAATGGCTGCGAAACCGGTGTTGGCTGCTGCGTCTGTGTGGATCATGGGTGAAGAGGTGGAGAGAGGGGGGATAAACATGGAGATACCATTCCAGTCTTTCAAAAACTTCCCCCACATAGCTAAGTCAGCCTTGGCGTGGGGGTCCAAAGAAACTGTGCCGGAGTCCGGGACTCCGTGGAGCAGGCAAAGAAGTCTGGAAATGAAAGACCTTCCCTGCGGAATGATGCGCATGGCGAAGTTCAGACATCCAAGAACGGACTGAAGTTCTCTTCTGGTGCAAACGTCATTCCGCAGGAACGTGTCTATCTCCCCTCTCAATCGTGAAAGTTTGTCGTGGGGAAGGCTAGCTCTGAGTTTGACAGAATCGAGCTCTATGCCTAAAAAGGTCAACTTTGTTGTGGGTCCTATAGTTTTGGCTGGGGACAAAGGGACTCCAAGTGTGGAAAAAAGTGCGGTAGTACTATTGATTGCTGTGGGTGTTGATGACCCTGGCTCTATCAGTAGAAAGTCGTCTAGATAGTGAATAACGGAGTGACACCTGATGACATTCAGAAGCAGCCAGCATAGTGACTCTGCGAAAATGTCGAAAAGTTTGGGGCTGCTTCGAGAACCGAAAGTGAGTCGTGTTGAGAAGTAATAATTCCCTCGCCATTTAACACCGTGTAAGTGCCAGAGTGAGGGGTGTATGGGCAGTAATTTAAATGCGTTAGTGATGTCTGTTTTGCTGAGCCAGGGTCGATTACCAGATGTCGTGATGGACTGTATGGCGTCGTCGATGGTGACGTACTGCAGTGAGAATTCGTCTGCTGGAATGAGTGCGTTTATGCTTGGAACAAAAGAGGAGTGCGGTGCCGATAAATCGATAAGACGTTTTTTATTAGAATATTTGTGAATAGCAATACCCATAGGGTTAGTGCGCCAGGAGGAAAACGGTGAAGAGGTGAAAGGACCGATCATGAAACCGTTGGTGGTTTCTGCGGAAATGAGAGTGTCTACAGCGACTGGGTCTAAACGTGCAGACTGGAGATTAGGACATTCTAGTGTACCTGGGGGAATGGCTACTATGCCTGTGTGAAACCCTTGTGAGAAACCTGTGGTGAGAAAATCCACCAAGTGCCTGCTGGGGTGAGACCTTAGATAAAAAACCAGGTTGTCGATATTTATGTCGGTTAGTCATTTGTTTGGTGACAACCTGGCTGGACACATGGTCTTGGTATGTGCCCTGAAACATATGGAGCAGATGTGCAATAATCTACAGGCGCTGAAACTGCAGGAGCCTGCGTTGAAATTATTGCACACCTGTGCTTTACCTAAAAAGGAGATGGGCCTACCCAGCTTATCCCGGAGACCACCCGCTGGCTTGTTGTGAGGGGTGAAAGAGGAGTGAGGTGTGAACGTGGGGTGAGGGGTGGGAGTGGAGGTGGTGGGATCTGGTTCGACGGGACATAAGTCCGCCATGTGGGATGTAGAATTACAGATGGCACAAGCCGGGGGCCTGAGTCCAGCGAAGTGGCGACAGAAAAGTTCCATGTCCATCTGACCCCAGTTCATTCTAATGTTGAACTGCTTGAGATGGGTCGCCACCTTCGCCGAAACTGACTTGTGGTAGTCATAGAAGGAAGAGCCCCCGTACTTGATGCCTAGATCCAGTACCTTGCGGAGATAGAGATCTAGCTCTTCTCTCCTATGGGGATACACCGTGCAAATGACGTCGCGGTATATCCCAAAAGCTATCACAAACTGTGGGATAGACAATTTTTTATTGAGCCTGGGATCCCTCGTTTCGAGCACAACTGAAATGTCACCATAATTGTATGCCTTGTTCTCGAGTATATCCTGAGAGGCTATGAGTAAAGACACCAGACACACATCCTTCCCGTCTAGGATATCTTTCCTGATAGAGTCTGGGACGGAGTGTGCCGGTGACTCGAATGGTGTGATGGCTGTGCCAGGTGCTGGAGGGGGGAGTACAGAGGGACATGTAGGTATGGCAGGTACAGCCGTGGTAGAGACTGGGACTACGGTGTTAGTACCTGAGGAGGAGATGGCGCTCTCCACCTTAGACAGCCTGCTATTGAGGGTCTGTAGATTGGCCAAGATATCTGCCAGGGTATCCTGGGTGGCCGTGCTGTTTCTTGGTGGTTGTCCTTGAGAGCTAGTTCCCGGCCTAGGCTCGGGGACTTGGTGGGTAAGCAGCCTGTAAAGTTCTGCCTTTCTAGCTGTGGCCGGAAAGGGGATTCCCCTGAGCCTAAGCTCGGCCGTGATTTTGGGAATAGTCCATGCTCTCAAGGACGTGGGGGTTGAAAGAGTGAGTGATTCGCCTGGAGACACGGGTCTGATTGGCGTGAATGGTGTTTCTTCTGTCAGTTCTTCGGTTGGAATTGGTTCTTGGGACATTCTAAAAAAGGAATGATTATGTGAAAGATATATTAGAAGGGGAGAGAGGTAAGTAGGGGGGGGGTATGGGGAGTGATGTATCTGGAAAAACTGGACTGTAATGCTAGATGCCGAGGCGAAAAACTTAACTGTTGAATGACTGGATAGGTGAGGCCCTGCTAATGCCAAGTGGCGGTGAGAGGCTCTACCTATGATTTGGCTTATGACGTAGGTGCCACAGACGTGGTGGCGGGATGTTGGCCTCTCGGTGACGATAAGAGAAATCAAAACGTGTGGCCATGACAGGTGAGGCCCTAACTAGAGCCCTGTAGTAAGGCATGCGAGGCTTATAACTATGATTTGGGCGTGGGGCCGTACCTCCGTGTTGAGGTGGGGTGGGGGTGATAGGCCTCGCGGGATCGGATTTCCTGATAGGGTGGGCTAAGGCATTAGCCTGTGCCCTATAGCCAGTTCGATTGTATGCTTAAGGGTAAAGTTAGAGGACTGGAGTGGTGTGTGGATACTAACCTTGACTGGTCGCAAATGGTATCTGGAGCCTCCTGATAAATGTAGAGAGTCTTGTCTTAATGCTGTCTTTGAGGAAGAATCCTGGGGGTTTAAGACAGATGTTGATGTGTTTATACGTATCGTGATGTCGTATGAATAGTATTGGGAGAAGGTTTGTTAGGGGCGCCACGTGAGATCCTGCATTGAGGGATCTGGGAGGTTTAGGTGTAGGAATGGGATGATTTTAGATATGAGTGAGAAGGCAGAATGAGGCCTTGGGGTAGCGAATGGACGTACTTGAGTAATGACGTAAGTACCTGAAGGTATGGCTGAGTACCAGGTCAGGTTTTTGGTGTCTTCTGAGCCTGATGGCCGTATGACCGAAAGTCTGTGTAGACAAGTAGTAAAGAGATAACGTATCCTGGGCGTAAGCCTGAGGAAAGGTAGTAATGGAGTTGAGACTGCGTGAGGTCTAGTATTGAAAAGAGAGTGAACTACACCTTGGTTTTGAAGTACAGAGATTGTTTAATCGTGGCAGGTTAACTGCGTAGAAACGGTGGAAGCTTAGACTAATACAGGATCTAAGGGTTTAACCAAGACAATTTCCATATTTAGCAATAGATATGAAGATAATTGATAAAACCTGATAACTCAAGGTGATAATATACCATACCTGTTCCTGTAATAAAAGGACCTTGAAATAACAACTTTAACGCAGAAAAGCAAGAGACCGATGCAATCTGTAAAAGCCAAAATGTGACAGCGTGATTTATGTGCAAGGAATAGTACGGATTATGTGTAATGGGTATTACTTGTAAGTAGTGTTTAAATGACTTATATCTGAGTGTTATTTTGGAAAGAATGGTATAGCTTGTATTTAGACACGTATGAAGTTATGAACCATGGTAAAACAGTATGTTTATTACAGAAAAATACGTTAATTGGTTTATCAAAGGTAGGAAAACACAAGGCTGGTAGTTAAACCAGATAGTATAACCACAAACTGATGTGAAGGAATAAATAATAGTAGGATTTGTGTGATTAGAACTTATGCATGCTTAGCTTAAAAGAATAAAAATAACCGAATGTAAATTAGTAAGATGGTGTTCGTGAATTTAACCATATGAATAGGTTGGTGCTGAAATGACCGAACAGAAAAAAGGGAATACAGATAATAACGAGCTTAAAACATTAAATATATATTCGGTTGTTTCCGTACGAATATGCTTTAAACGAAAGTGAAATGAGCCGAACGTTTTTTGGCGCGAATGGAGATATTAACGAAAAGCGTGTATTCGTGTAAATGCGAAAGAGGGAGCCTACCCCTACGTTTTTAGGCCCGAACGGCGGGGAATAGCGAACGCTAATTCCCACGCCTTGCTTACGTGAATGCGCCGGTCTCGTGACCGGAAGTCGGGTACCTCGACCGGGGAAAAACAGAGTGGAAGGACCTCGGACGGACGGAGGATTGCACAGGGCGTCTGGCTGCTGGAAACAGGTACAGTTCTGGCGGGAAACTGGACCGGAAGTGCTGGTTGCTAAGGACAATCAGCTGAGCGGCAGCGTTGAGTAGGGGCTGGGAGTTTAAGTAGGGGACTTACTCCTCCCACAAATTCAGGCCTAATGGCCTTTCTACATACACACACACACATATATTTCTCAATTACAATTGGTACTTTTATCAATTAACCTTGCTACACCCCTTTGCTGTTAATCCGGCAACTGTTCCTATTGCAACCTGGAGATAAACTCAAGAGGCAGACAAATTTCCCAGAGCACCTGCTTTGCAAAAACGTCTCATTAGGCTGCATTTGGAAGTCTGTGATTGGACAGCCACAGGAAGTCTTTGTTATATTTTTAAGTATCGCACAATAACAAAAAAATGCATAATTAAATGCATGCATGTTTTCTTTGGGCATATATATACTACCCAGTGACTTTTTTTTCCTTATTTGGGCAGTGGTGTTCCTTTAAGTGGGGTGGAGGGGGTTAAAACAATGTAAATTGATAAAAACTTTCAACTATACATGTACCAGCTTTAAGGCTAGCACAATGTACACGACATGTAAATTCATAACTCATGATAAGGATAGTTTAAGACTGCTATATTGTACAGGATATCCAAGTCATAGAGAGTGACAGATATGAGCCAAGTAACAGAACATTAGTACCTCAATGACCCCTGTACAACCACATTTGACAGGAGTGGTGACGTTTGGTTCCTGGTTTTCACGGTTTACAACATATACCTTTAATGTTTCTCCTCCTGTATTGTTGGGACCTGTGTGTTTTACGGTTTGTGTTTGCGGATTTTGCCTCACGGATCCTGTGCAGAAATTGTTTTGGGGAAATAAGCAGAAGGGCTTTTTTTTTTTTTTACATTCTGGTTTGTGTGTTCTTTCCCCGTATTGCAGTAAACTGTTGACCTCCATGCAGGATCACCACAAGATGTAATCTGAATAACTTATTTTGCCCTACCACCATGCGCCAGATACATTTCAGCTTGAGCCAAATCCACACTCTTTATCATGCACCCAGCAGCCGGACAAAAAAAAAAGGAAAATAATAGCTGTGGGTGTCATCAAAAGGGAAAGCAGATTTGAGCCATGGGAAACTGCCCCTTTTATCCTGTCTAAAATACAGCTTTGTCGAAAACATCTTTACAGTATTTCATTAAAGGATGAAGTGATAATTGGGGGGTGGGGAGGAATGTACATTTTGTACTTATCCCTGGATAACAATCTATTCATGATGCTACAGGTTTATCCTACATTATTGTGCTAGCTATGTTTCAAATAAATAGTGTGCCAAGTTTTTAATTTAAATGATCCTGGTGCTGAAGGGTTTAATGTGAAAGTTGGAATCACCAAATTGACTGATTCAGTCCATCATCTGCAGAGTTTAGTTGGTTCAAAAAGGCAATAATGATACCTGTGTGATATGAATGCCAATAATCTGATATTTGTCAAGATATACAAAATAGTATTCTAGTAAGTTACATAATAAACAAATAAACGTACAAAGCATGGAAGAGGATTTATATAGATCCCATTTATTGCATACTCAGTGCATGCTTTCAAGAAGCACATTTCTATGTTACAATATATCCATTCAGCCCACCCCGCCGCAGAAGACATATCTACAATAAATGGTTCACTACCTTATGGAGCACGCTCCTTTTAACAGTGTAAAAATTCATCCAACTATTTATTAAGTTAATAGGTTATTCAAAATCACATGGAAAGTACATTGAGATCTGTATCTGGGAGGAGTAAATCAAACATAATATAAAATTAACGATATACAGAATCAGTCCAACTGGCATATTCAACATGATAAAACAAGCCAGCACATGGCTGTTTGGTGGAGTTTAAAGGGCTACAATTCCCTGGGATGTATATAGTGTTGTACATATTACACGCTGACCAACTCATTACGGATATCTTCTCAAATTAACATTCATTTATTTTTGCGCATAATCTTTAAACTGGAATTTAAACACAACTTTTGATATTTAGTGCATTTGTCATCTTTTTTGTTTTTCTTTCTTCTCCTTATTACCAGGTATTGGCTTTAAATAAAAAGTTAACCTGAGATTAATTTAAGAGGAAGTTATGCTACGCATGTTTAAATAACATTATAATGGGCGCCATGTCAAAGGCTTAGATGAATTTCTTTAATATAAAAAAAAAAAAAGAAAAAAAAAAAAAGTCCTCTTGTAAAAGGCAGCCCATGCCAGGTAGGAACAAAAAAAAGGTAGCACAATACCTTGGTACCTTATCTTAATTTATGACAACTGAGGAGACATTTCATATCCAAACCTTATGAAAACCGGATAAACCCCTCTTCTACTGGCTAGGTAAATCACAGGAGTTGATTTCGGATTCACTAACCAGATCCAAAAAGGCAAGCACCGCATTTGCCATTTCATTGTATTCTTAGTGTTAATAACTTAGTTGATGAATGCACAGTTATCAGTATTCTATATTAGACACGGATTGTTTAGAATTATGCAGTAATCTCTCTCTAAAAAAAAAAAAAAGAATAAAAACTTTTTAAAGTTTTTCTTCCATGAGTTAATTTGATTTTCTCTGTATTTTTTCATAATCATGAGCAGAGGACACTTAAGATCCAAATTCAATGGTGTCATCAGTGATCTGCTTGAATTCATAGTTCCCTCTGCCATCCATGTGAAGGTAGTACTGTAAAATTAAGTAAAACATTATGAGTAATGGTAAAAAAAAACAAGGCAATCTGTTTCACAAGCTTTTGGTTCCCGTCTCAGGCAGCAGATGATGGGTTTAAAACAGGGTTGGTGAACCTTTGGCCCTCCAGATGTTTTGGACTACATCTCCCATAATGCTCTTACAACCGTAACGCTGGAGAAGCATCGAAGGAGATGAAGTCCACAACATCTGGAGGGCCAAAGGTTTCCCATCACCGGTTTAAAAGAACAGATTTTCAAGAATGCAAAACTTTTTTTGGGGGGGAGGGAGGGAAGGTGAGAGTTATATTCAATCACAATCTTTATTTCTCTTACATAATCTAGCAATTGAGACTACAGCCTTCCATAGGTTTGGCCAATGATAGCCAATTTCTCCCCTTATAGACTGATGAGTATCTATATTGTAATCAGGTCTGTAATCAACTGAGGCACAACTTTTTGGGGAGAATAGAGGTAGAACCTTCCTAGTTACCCTTCCATGCAGTTGCATGAATAACTTGGACAAGGCTGACATATCAGAAGAAGAAATACAGATTAAGGAACAGCACACATACACAATCAAACACAGGTTTACATTTTACAAAGCTATTTAAAATCATCTCTGAGCAAACAAACATGGGTATTCAGCTTCACATATGGTCATACTGTGTTAAGCCCCATATTGTGTTAATCCACCAATATTGGTGGATCCTACACTAATTTTAATGACTGAGGCAAATTTAACAGTTCTAGTGCTAAATGTACTAAAGTGTATTTGATTAATCTGTTATGAGAGCATTGTGAATTTATATAATGCAAAATTAATACAGAAATACAGAAAGTGTTAAAACTAATCAATTCAAGTGATCGTGCTTTGATGTAGAACAAAAAAAGGGTCGCAAGAGTATACTGAGAATGGGCAGCAGCTGAAGTAGCCTGCCCTTCGGTGGGTCGCCGCTCAGATCTCAAGCTGGTTTTTGCTCATCTTGTGCCATTACAGATGGAACTTATCTGAAGCACATCAGACTGGTCCCACCCATACGGGCAGTCCAGATCCGAAATGCCAGCATACTCAGTATACTCTTGCGACCCATTTTTTGTTCTCCACAAGCTTAAAGGGATAATCCAGACGTGGACCCCTTGCTGACGGTGCCTAGGGAGATATCAGCTATGCCTCACTGATAATGCCTAACAAGGCTGAATCGATCGTCTGGGGTTGCTGTATCTCTCGTGCAGAACTTGCTGGCATTTCGGATCTGGACTGCCCGTATGGGTGGGACCAGTCTGATGTGCTTCATACATGTTCTCTCTGTAATGGCACAAGATGAGCAAAAACCAGCTTGAGATCTGAGCGGGGACCCACCGTAGGGCAGGCTACTTCAGCTGCTGCCCGTTCTTAGTATACTCTTGCGACCCATTTTTTTGCTTTGATGTAGATACTCACAATGTATGCCATATACCTGCTCTATATAAAATGAAGATTATTAAGTGACATTGCTATCCAAAACCTCCTCAAACTTATACTTTTTTGCAGGCACCTACAAAGGAGGATTTGAAGGGAGTTTCTCAAAGCAAAAGTAATCTGGTCTGGACTCCAAACATACGTAGAAAAAGGGTTGAGCGCCCTGCACTTTATCACAATAATTTTGAATTATATATATTCACAATGCTCTTACAACAAGTTAATTACATACAATTTAGTTAATTGAGCACCAGCAAGATTTAAGTCTCCCACATTGGAATTCGTGTAAGACCCATTGAAATTGTGGTACTCTAGCTTTGTAGTGGTCTTAACACGATATGGTCTTTGGTGGAACTGAATCACAATATTTGCTTGCCGAGATAGGTCATTTTAAAGCATCTTACAAAGGCTGGAGTTATAAGCCACTCTTAGAACATGTATTCTGAGAGCTTCCTTTCATTGTCTTCTTGTTTCACTAGACATGTGAAGAGCTCGAGGTTAATCACCCTTCTCTGCCTCATAAGAAGACAAGTATAACTTAATTCTTTAATTAAATGAACAAGCAGTAAAGGCCCATAATATCTGCACCCCATAACCATGCTTCAATAAAAGGTTTGATATCAGGATTTGCACTCTACAGGTGGTCCTCAATAAAATAAAATATATAAACAGTGGCTCACTTACATCAATATGTAGTTTATTGCACCAATCTATGGAACAAGCTAAAATGTTCTGGCAATTAAAGGAACACTACAAGGTCAGAAACATGTATTCCTGACCCTATAGTGGTAAAACCACCATCTAACCCACCTGGCCTCCCCTTGCCACCGTAAATATAGTCAAATTTTACTTGTATTCAAGTCTGCAGCTGCTGCCTCTGTCTCTTATCTGCCTGCTGACATCATCAGAAGTGGTGGTCTGAGACAATCACACTGCTTTCCCATAGGATTGGCTGAGACTATCAAGGAGGCAGATCAGGGGCAGAGTCAGCATGATTCAAACACGGCCCTGGCCAAGCAGCATCTCCTCATAGAGATGAATTGAATCAATGCAGAGGGTGGAGACACTGAATGTTATGATGAATACTAGGCACAACTGCCCCAGGAAGCATCTCTAGCAGTCATCTGAGGAGTGGCCAGTGGAGTTATCACTAGGCTGGAATGCAAATACTGCATTTTCTCTGAAAAGACCGTGTTTAATGCAAAAGGCCTGAAGCAAATTAATCTACTCACCAGAACAAATACAATAAGCTGTAGTTGTTCTGGTGAATATTGTGTCTCTTCAATAAGAGGGTCCAACCTATATAACTTGAGAAAACAACCTTTACCTATGTGAAGAAAAAAATATTGCAAAAGGACATTTCTGCTTCAGAAAAAAATGTCAATAAATCGTGGTCCTATCAGAAAAGAATACAAGCACTGTTTACTTTACCTCGTGGTGTTTCCACAGGGACTTTCTGTGGGAAACCGTGAACAAAGTTATTCCAACCTAGGAAAAACAAGAGGATATGTGTTAATAATGCAACCAGCATAATGACATATACCACCTAAAGCTGCAAATATGCTCCCTAACAGCCATACCTATGTATATGGATCTGTATCTCTTTATTATATTATATACTTGCCTTAGTGCTGCACTTGACCCCAAAAAACGTAGAAAATATATACTGATCCCTGTTACCAGAAGCAAAGAGTTGCACTCATATGCATCTACTGTATCCAGTCCTTAGAATATAGTAGTAAATATAAAAAAAAAAAAAAAAAAATGATAATATGCACCAAATGATTAGTGCAGATAAAACCGATAAATATTATAAAGTGTATACAGTGAAAGTAAAATCTCTAAATTATGAAACATCTTAAGGTTAAATAATAATCGCAAGGCAAATAAGATCATAAAGTGGATATAAAGTCTTAATGCTAAATAATATTAAATCACAAAATATTTAAGAACACGTACAATCACATACATACAATGTGTAAATAGGTGAATAGATACAAAACATTTTTAATGTAAAACTGTCCAAGGAACATGTGTGTATGGGATCTTCCTTTGCTTATGGTACAGAAAGCCCCGATTTGACGCAATGTAACAGTGCCCAGATATAGGATGATGTTCTCTAGAATGAAGACCACTCTCCAACCGGGATACACAGTTTATGGAGTTTTCCCGAGAAATGTAAGATGACCTGCTACGGACCCAGCATTGTATATAAGCACTCAAAAAATGGGAAACCACGAAGTAAAGGTGCAGAGTAGTGGGTTTCATAAAATTAATCTGATTTATTATGCACATAACCCGCGACAACGCTCTGATGCAATAGATCAGGGCTGGTAAGAGAAATAGTGTAGGGCCAAGAAGATCTCCAAGTGCGTTTGGCCCCACTGCAGGAGAATGGGCTGGCGTTCCTCTTCTGCCTGAAGCTTGGGTGGCTTTAAAGTAAATCCAGCCCTCACTGTATGCTTAGATCTGCAACACATTTTGCAGTAAGGCACCAAGTACAGGGAGACAATCTTGCAGCAACACCTAGGCAAGGAACACAAGATGTTAGTGTACTTAAAGTGTCCCTTAAATAAAGTCCAAATGGGGGCGGGGCTGGGAGGCCATACTGGACGGCCACAGATTATTTGAGCTCCTGACTGAAATTCACTAAACAGTGATTTAAAAGGTGGAAATACCCCACTACTAAACCTCCTTCAGTTGGTACCCTCATCTGGCATAGCGAGAGCACCTTCGGTGTGAATTCTGGCACCAGAATCTTTGCAAGCCTGAAGCTGCAGCCTATAACCTGTTGACGCCTGGTGGTTCCCTGGCGGTGGGAGTGGCAGATCTCTCCGTCTGGGGTTGCTTGAGCTTTCTTTCTTGTGGACACTCTGAGCCCTGTACCCCCGAGCCCCACCCCACCCGACAAGTGCCTTACTCAGCACACCTCAACAAGATGGCAACTGTGCTCACTACTGGAATCCCTGAGCCCGCGCAGCCTGCAGTGGCAATTTAAAGCGCACTTTGAACGCTTCTGGAAACACCTGGAGGCAAGGGGGTCAATCTCAGCACCTCAAATCCAAGCGGAGAACCGGAGGGATGCAGACTGAGGGAGGAGTGGGAACTCCTTCCCCTGCTCACCTTCATCCACCTACCAGCATGTCCGGGGTGAGGACCACTACAGGCGGGATCCCAGGGCAGCATCCACATAGACAGAGCGGGTCGCGGCGGTAAGCGGCATGTCAACTCGGCCCGCTATTCTCCCTGTGTTGAGGTGGACTCTGACTCTTGCCCCCGGGTCACGGGAACGAAGATGAAGGCCTATGATCTGGCATGGCACAAGAGGAACTCCCCACATCACCCTTGGGGCATCGCTAGCACTCCACGCTTGCCTGCCATGTGCTTCCTCGTCTTGGGCATAGGCTGACTGTCTGCTTACATTACAGGGTAGTTCCTCCAGGTATATTCTGGGACTTCGTTGCATGTGGTTATAGCTAGTACGTTCCATATAGCCCCCATGAGCATTAACAGCTTGACTAGCAGCAACCCTTCCACAATAAAGAATTAAATTAAAAAAAAAATAAAGTCCAAATTTATCTAACCCATGTTTCTTCAGGGGTTAAACTAGGAAACTATCTAATGAAAAAGGAGTCAGAAAATACTGTATTGTTTAAATCATGGAAGCCAGACAGCCAATATTGTGCTAACTTTTTTTTGCAGAAATACCATATAAATGTTTTAGAAAGCTGCAGCAACGTAAGAAAAAAATAAAACATGCCATATGTCTTTGAAAGTCACTGTCCTATTCAGAACAATAAGGATGTGGAATCATCAGCCTAAAGAGGTTGACTTATAAAATGATGTGAAGATTTTTAAACATTTGCATGCTTTTGTAGGTCTGCAAGACTTTCAAGAATAATGTTTTTTGTGAATCTGGGGTAATGGCCTCCTTTAGATCTGAGGTGAAAGGCAATTGCCGGGGGGCGGGGCTGGACCGTCAAGCTGAACGGAAGCCATCTCATGCAGCTCTGGTCCTGAGCCTGAATAAACGCTAATTTACCGCTCGCAAACTGATCATCTGCCCCTCAACATAGCATATTTGAACAGGGGAACAAACAAGCATTAAAAAGAGACCAGTCTGGGGAAATGCAAATTGGGGATGACCGTTACCTCCATATTGTCATGTCTTATGGGACACTAGCAGAGTGTTTCCAGCTTCAGCAGTAGGCTGCAGGCTCATACCATCCAGTCTGGGGACTGAAGACCCCACAAACATGAGGATTCTGAAGCCTCAGGCCTACTGGATGGCATGAGCCTGCAGCCTACTGCTGAAGCTGGAAACACTGCAAGTGTCCCATGAGACATCACAATGTGGAGGTAACTGTCATCCCCAATTTGCAAAGGCAACTGGAGAGCTCATTCTGCAGCCCCGCTCCCCACCCAGGGCCCGGGGGGTCATCGCGGTCACTTGTTTCCTGGATTTACGTTTTAAGTTACAAGTTTCCACTTACAAGCTAATGGCCCCCAGCCTTCATTTGCTGGACTCAGGATACAGCTTTGATCATATGTGCCAAGTCACTGCATAGGAAGCAGCGTCCACACTGTGGAAGCTCTCTACTTGCCCTGCCAGGGAACAGATGAGACGACTCTCAACACACTTACCCAGGAGTCTGCCCATGCACCACACATGTGCCTCGGAGGGACGGCCGACAAGTTATGGCAACACGATGACCAGGCTGTCTCAGGGTGGACAGCAGCGACCCATACCCCTAGGCGATCCGGAGACCTGGAGGGTGTTGCTCCCTGTTGCTGTGAGTCCGGCCGGGCTGGACTGTGGGGGCCTGCGGAGGACCGGTGACCACGGGGTCGTGTGGCCCATGCTTTGGAGGAGTGGCCGGCGACAGAGAGAGCTGACAGGGGTGTCCTGTTTGACCTAACGAGACTCTGCCGGTACAGTGGGGGTGCCGCCCAGCCGGTGGACTCTAGGAGAAGGGAGTCACATAGACTGGGGGGACCCTCGAGTGCCCGCTGTACCAAGAAGCTTATGGTGGGGGGCTTTACCTGGAGTCGGGTGGCAGTAATGAAGTTGGCGCCCCCGGGGTCCAACTGCTGATGCACTGGCTTTGCCCTACAGAAGCTTTACACCAATCCTTAATCTCCTCTGAGAACGGGGGCAGGATGATACATTTGCGTTCACCTATGGCAGTAAGGAATATAGATGCACTCTCATGCAGGGATAGCCTTTACCTATGGCAGACAGAATTACAGATACATTCTTATGCAGAGATAACCTTTACCCAGGGCAGACAGCTATCTTCCAGTAACCAACCCTTCCCCCCCTTTTTATTTATTTTACATATACATAACCTGGCTGTACATGCTTGGACCAAGCACCCTGGAGTCCACAAGGGGACTCTGCTAAGGACCTTCACGATGAGCCCTATCCCACAGTTCCCCCCTCATTCGCGGGGGCAATCCCCCCCACCCCTTTTCCCTTCTTTGTATCTTATAACACTCTAACTGCCCGACCCGTTGCGGGAGATATACACACCACATTCCTGACATAGTCTAAGCTGTAGAATCACAACACCAGCAGGAGAACAGGGTAGAACACACAGCCGCGATAATGTTTCCACTTCTGTCACACAGTACACTACTTTACATGGCTAGCTTGCCTTGCTCAGCTCTATGTTATTACCGTTTAGTCAAATAAGCTTAATTATGCATTAATCAGAGTACAGGCAGTGAAAGACCGCACGGTCCAAATAACAAGGGAAAACTGTGCCACAAGTGGCTACCATAACTTATACAATGCCTAATTATTACTATTGTCTAGCAAATTAACCATAATTAGACTTTGACCTATAGTAAAAGATTGTGATGGAACTTACAATTTCACCAATACCAGAACTGTGTGACACACATGGCTATTAAATTAATATATCGCCTTGACACTGACGTCATATGTAGACATACTTAGACTAAACCTTATATTGCTGACCTATGCTATTTTTTATTATGTTGTTAAGTAATATGTTATACTATGAAGTTGTCTCGCTACATATTATCTTTGATGCACATATTTGCCTTCCTGATGTAAGCAATGATGAAGCTTATAAACCTTGAATGAAAAAAAAAAAAAAAAGAAAGAAAGGTGATTGCCAGTTTGCAGTCTACAAAAATATTTTTTTTCCTCATTTTATTGCAAAATTATGAATTGCTTGACCTAAGATTTTTTTGACCGATTTTTCAACAGAAGCAGAGATGTGTGATAAACTGAACTTGATGTAAGCCAGTCTTTTTAAAGTGAACTAGTCATTTGATTCTCAATTTAGCATAAATCACCCCACCCCCAAATGCATTAAATACATCATATAACACAGAAATACATTACGTATTTAATAAAAAATTGTGTTATTCACTCACTTTACCTCTGATTCAGCGCTGCCGTGTCCTCATCTTTTTTTTTAATTTTATTTTTAAACCCACCTTCATTACGCCCTCACTCCTCCTGCAATCCCCTTTTATCCAGCTTGTGAAAGCTTCCCAAGTAGAGTAAACCTCTGTGATGCAGACAGGCTGGCTTCATCGCCTGCATGCCTACGTCTGTACCGAGTGATATTAATCACTCTGTTCCTATACCCCCTAGCCGGCGGTAGCAGCGTCGCCTAGGGAGATACCACAGCACATGTGTAGTGGTTGCCGTGTGTGGGAAGCAAAAAGACTGCCGGTGAGGGTTCTCTTCTGCACTCACTTGTTAGACAATTCTTTAGCATAGACTCTATACCGAATAATTGATGAACAGGTAGGAGAAGAACCTCTTTTTAAATAGTTTTTTTGTCTCCTTATGTATACTTGCTAGCAAATCCTTTAGTACTATGTATAGATAGCATTGTATGCTCTTTGAAAGGTGCACAAGATGTCTATACTATCAGAAAGTTGTAATTTAAATAAGAGTACAATAACAAGGTGTCATTCTGTAGAGAAAAAAAAACAACAAAAAAATAAAACGTGAAACTGCAAGTAAAATGTATGCGTGCCATAAAACAAGGCTTTTCTAAGAATTTTTGTTTGTTTTTTTTAAAATAGCTTGATGAAATATTCTACCAGCTGGGATGGCAAAGCCTAATACAAGGGAAAAATGAAAACAAAATTACAAATATATCCTCTGATTTTTAGAAAGGAAACAATCAGATTAGGAAGATCAACTGGATATTATCTGCTGTCAGAAGCAATGTTTTCAAAGGGGAAAATAGATTTACAAAAAGTGTTGCAGTTATATGTACTATTTCCCATAGGTTGAGCTTCAGAACATTTACAAAACATCCACAAGTTCAAATTATATGGAATCTCTTGTGAGATCAAAGTATAAAGATATAAATCAGTTTGTTTTCAAAGGAATGCATTGACATCAGAGAAAGGCATGCAATCTCTTTTCAGTAAAAATGGCAGAACAGTATATTTTTCAACATATATTGCATATTTCTTTAAATCCGTTGTGGCTCTATGAATTTACTGCATATAATAATACATTCCAAAAGTTCATTAAGTGCGCAAAAGAGCAATTTTCCTTCATTCAATATTACCCATTCCAAGGCCTAGTACTTTATTATTGATATTACTATTTATTATTATGGACAGACTCACTGTCCTGCACGCATCAACCTATCCAACTCTTGCTTAAAGGCACCTATATGTTTATAGCAGTGTGTATGTTAGTTTACCACTAAGTTTTATTTTTATTTTTTTGCTTCAGTAATACAGCTGTGGGTGATAACATGGTGTATAGCTATGTTATTATAAAAAAGAATGCATTGCAAATATTTAAAGTTGCTGCTCAATTGTAAAAGTGCAGATTTCAATAGAAAAGTCCGAGATTAAAGTGCAAGGAGTAGGTGGTTATGGTGGTAGCGGAGATAATCATAATGATAGATTCACCTCCCCAGTAGGGAGAGACAGAAGAGATTCAGTCATTCCCCCAGCTTGGTAATAACCAGTACATAGCGTGCCCTGTGTAAAATCACTGTCAGAAGGCATTGCGCGTTAACCAGGTAGTTGGGTCAGTGGGTGGGTGTGTCCCACAAGTAAAGAGTGACTAGATGGGTAGTGGGGGAATCAGTGTCTCATAATACTAGGTTAGTGGTTAGTATGAGATGGAGTCTCATCTACTGTCCCCAGGTACAGTAGATAGTTTTGCTCCCAGCTGGAATTCATGAGGTGACCGTGGCATATGCATTCACCCGAGACTTGAGGAACAAAGGGGTTAATCCGCGTCGGGTCCCATGTATGTGGCGGTTTTGGTGCCCCAGATTTTTCAGCTTGGCCAAGAGAATCAGACGACAGCCCCAGGCTTTGTAGTAGAGAGTCAGATTCCTGGAGATAGTGAAGTTAATGCGTGGTGTCACCATGGAGGACCTCCTGTGTGTGAGCCAGGCACCATCAATAGCAAACTTGGTGCTGCTGGAGGAGCAAGGTAAGTGGCTTGAGGGACCGTTGTCAAGGCAACGTGCTGCCTGACAGGTCCGCATAAAATGTGAGTGACATGCTCTCAAATTGATACAGAAAGTTCCCCTTCAGAGCTGTCAAAACCACGGCCTTGTCAGCCCCACTCCGGAATCGGATTACCAAGTCTCTGGGGGCATTAGTCGGTGCCCTGTGTGGCTTAGAGACTCGGAAGATGGTATCCAGCATTACTGCCTTAGCCTGCCATGGCGGTCATAGGGCCAACAGCAAACGCCTCATAAGATGGGAGAGCTCTGCCTCCAAGATATCCTGTACTCCCCTGACTTTTAGGTTGTTCCGTTATCTTCGAAGGCCGCAAATCGGCATTCATATGTTACGTTTTGCTGTTGTAGCTCTTGAACAGCTCGTTTTTCGGAGACCTTCTCTAGCATTCCAAGCTGACCAGTCAGGACCTGTAGATCTCCGCGGAGCGTGGCAACATCAGCCTAGAGAGTTCTCTGCAGATCTGCCAGAAGCTCCCGCAGCACCTACGTGGTCACCGGTGAGTCGGTACCCATCGAGGTCTTTGACTGTTGTGCCGGTACAGGTAAGCTCTCTTCCACCGCCTCATATGAGAAGTCGTCAGATAGGTCTAAGCAGCCTCCAGAGAAGGAGGCCATCTTGGGCCCAGTCACCTCGTGCGCCTGCCTTTACATATCTCCGATTGTGAGGCCCAGGGTAGGCTTGTCCGGTTTCTGCTTTTTGGGCTTGCGTCCCATATTGGTGGTACGGATTAGGGAGACCCTCAGGACTCTTAATTCTGGGGTCGAAGAGCTTGTAGAGCAATGTTTTCAACGCAGAATGCCGGAGCACCAGGTTTGTGCAACCGTTCGCTTCGGCTATCGAGCTCCGCCCCCCCAAAAATGCATTATTAAGTGTAGGCAAGTTTTCATTTGGGGTATAACTACTAAACAGTGATTTGTATTTTTTTGTATTTGGTCAGTGGAGTGTCCCTTTAAAGTAGAACTTCCACAACTCTGGAGGTGTCCTTTCCTTGTTCCCTTACACCAGTAAATGCTACTTAAGCATTTACTGGGGTGGACAATGCAGCAGAGGCAAGTAAAACCCACATACTTCAACTATCCTTCAGTGTTTATGGTGACTTTACCACCCTGTGATGCCTCAGCCACAATTCTTGCTTAGGCATCAAAGAAATGTCAGACAAGCGTATAGTTTGGTTAAAAAAAAAAAAAAAAAAAAAGCAACAGTTCAGCATACTAGTCTTTATATAAACTGGATTATTGTTTAATGTTTTAAGTCTTTGCAGTTTGCCTCATGCACTGGAAGTGAGCAAATTCATGTGTGGACATATCTCCCGCCCTGCTTGGTTTCTGAATATCTAGCCATTCACAATGCTTTTCAATGCTCTGATGCTCGCCTTCAAGACTTCTCCAGGGCTAAACCTATGCTGTGGAACTCCCTTCCCTCCTCAATCAGACTTTCACCCAGCCTCCACTCCTTCAAAAAAATCTTTGAAAACTCACTTCTTTATTAAA
>OW240919.1:50835355-50858343 GCA_933207985.1 Pelobates cultripes
ATACATACATATATATACACATATACATACATATATATACACATATACATACATATATATACACATATACATACATATATATACACATATACATACATATATATACACATATACATACATATATACACATATACATACATATATATACACACATATATATACACATATACATACATATATATACACATATACATACATACACATATACATACATACACATATACATACATATATACACATATACACATATACACACACACACATATATATATATATATTATATATATATACACACACATATACACACACATATAATGCATCCATTACACACACACACAATGCATTCACTACACAAACAGACATTGCATCCATTACCCCTAGAGCATCCATTACACACCTTGCATCCACTATATACACACACATACTATGCATCCACTAGACACACATACGCACTGTGTAATTGCATCCGTGTGTCTGTATCTGTGCCTAAGTATCCATTTGTGTCAGTTTTTGTATCTATGTGTGACTGTATCTGCATGTGTATACATGTCTGTATCTGTAAGTGTGACTCTTTATGTGTGCTTGTCTGTATCTGTAAGAGTGTGAGTGTGTGTGTCTATAATTGTATTTGTATCTGCATGTGTGCGTGATTGTATCTGTGTGTCAGTTTGTTTAGCTGTGTTTCTGTCAGTGTGCATGTGTGTGTGTGTGTGTGTGCGTGTGTGTGTGTGTGTGTATACACACACACACGCACACACACACACACACACACACACCTCAACATCCTACAAACACTACATACAAATACACCCCTGCATTCAAACACCAACACTACATACAAACACACCTCTGTATTAGAACACCACCATTATACATAAACACACCACTGTATTCAAAAACCACACTACATACAAATGTCAGCACTACATAAAAACAGGGTGACAAATTTAGGATCCGTCCCGTGTGCCAAAAGCTCTAGGTACGCCCCTGTATATGCCTGAATGCCAGCCCAGATTAAACAGAATGACTCTTGGACTTTATTTGATCATCTGACATAACTATAAATTCCCACTGGCCTACCACAAGATTCTTAGGGATACTTGTGCAAGTGTAGATCCTGTGTTTTGTTTAAGTCACATTTTATTTTAAGAACTGACTTTTGCATTTATTTTGGTTTTGTAGGTCTGCTCTTTTATGTAATTTTGGCAGTGTGACAAATTAATTTGTCTTTTCATTATTAAAATATTAATCTAATTTTGTATTTGGGCTGTAGTATCTGAATTCACAAACCTGTAGAGACAAGGTTGAAATTCATGTTACCAGACTGTTCATTGTGTAAGGGATTGATATATTTATACCATTTGCCTTTAGGTAGAACTGGAACGTCATTTGGGTACTTCATATCCAGGGTGAGTGGTGGCAGCAGTGTTAGTCTGTGTTGGCGTAGGTACGATTTGCATGTTAATTTGGTGTCACTGCATGCCCTTGTATAAGGTAGCCAGAGGCTAGGTGCTATTAATCCCTTCATGCCCACACTCTCCCCATCACTTGGCAGATAAACCTCCCCATGACACTCAGCATTAGTTTTAATTTAATTTTTTTTTTAATTTTCTTCAGAAAGGTAATTTTAAGTTTTTTTTTTACCTCTCCTAACACCCGGAACAGAGAGCTCTTTCCACATCCATTAGGCCCGCAAACAAGAACATTGGCGCCTGATCTCACCTTAGATTAAAAATGTAAATAAAAAAAATCAGTTCTCAGTTGTAAAATATAATCTATTGGTATATGATTTAGACAAAATTGTGAAATACTCATTCATGTGCTAATCTGGCATTAAGAATTATGTCTTAAATATGGTTTGAGTTCCAATTTGGCTATTTCGCCCTTAAAGGGACACTATAGTCACCAGAACAACTACCGCTTATTGAATTTGTTCTGGTGAGGAGAATCATTACCTTCAGGCTTTTTGCTGTAAACACTGTCTTTTCAGAGAAAATGCAGTGTTTACATTACAGCCTACTGATAACGTCACTAACCATTCCTCAGATAGCTGTTCGAGATCCTTCCTGGGTTATGGCTGCCTAAAATGCATCCAAACATTCAGTATCTCCTCTCTCTGCATGCAGACACTGAACTTTCCTTATATAGATTCATTGATTCAATTCACCTATATGAGGAGATGCTGATTTGCCAGGACTGTGTTTGAATTGTGCTGGATCTCCCTCCTTGCCAGTCTCTGCCAATCCTATGGGGAAGCATTGTGATTGGATCAGGCTACCACTTCTGATGATGTCAGCAGACTGCTTGTTTTTCTGAGTAACAGCATGCAGAGTTACAGCTTCAGGCTTCAATACAGTAAGATTTTGCAATATTTATGGAGGCGTGAAGGGCCCAGCGGGGCTAGATGGTGGTTTTAACACTTTAGGGTCAGGAATACATGTTTGTGGTCCTGACCCTATAGTGACCATTTAATAAGGGACTCTTGTTGACATACTGTTTAGGGATCAAATTCCTCTATCAGCTGGGAGTGAGTTTTAAAATGTGTGCATTTGCTGCTCAGTAGCAGACAGATAAAGATGCAAATTATATATGTTAGACAGATAAAGATGCACTCTATTGGCACTGTAAATACTTAATCTCATTGAAGTGGCTGCAGTCCCTTAGTGCGGTCCTTCGATTGAGTGTTAAACATTTTCTTATATTTTTTAGTGTTATGCAGGAGTTCCAAGCAGTTGATTACCCTCAGTGTTGTTCAGGCTAATGAGGATGTATTAGCTTGAACACAATGGGCATCTGTGATAGGCTGAAGGCAGGCAGCTGACACTCTCAGCCAATCACAGTGCCCATTTTGGTATGAAGGAAGAATGTAATTTCTGCCTTAGCCAAATCTCCAGTGGAGGCGGGACTATGGGAAGCTAGGGACTCTCATTCACTGTTAAACTGCTTGAAAATGGTTTAACACTGTCTAGAGGGACAGTGCCAGGACACACTCGGTACCATAACCAATTCAATGAGGTGAAATGGTTATAGTGCTTACTGTGTCCCTTTATGCAAGATACACATAGCCAACATATATGTTAACAATTAAAATAATACATTTGAAAGAATTAAAAAAAAAAAAAACACAAATCCAGCAAATTAATTAGAATCCCCTCGTACTGAGCCGAAAGGTCTCTACTCCCAAGTCCTGAGTTCCTGCTACTATTTATAGCTTAAGAAGCATTAAAATTTAAAATATAGCCATGTGTCAAAGAGTTTAAAAAACAAAACAAAAACAAAAACAAAAAACGTTACCTCAAAGTCAAGATCTCTGATTAAAATATCCCCATTTGGTGTTGCAAGAGGGACATGATCAAACCTACAGACAGAAGAAAGTAATTCAGTGAAATGTAAAGGAAGGATATGAAAAAAGAACATTTGTAAAATAGCATATACTAGAGAAGTCACATTAACAGTTATGGGATTATATCTATACTGTATGTCTACATGTATTTACCATTTTTTTTTCTAACATTACTTTGTTGCAAATTCTCTGTGGACTTCTGTGTTATCACAGGAATCCATTTCCTGTTAAATCATGCATATTTCTATTGAAACTTGGTACTTTTCAGCAAACACAGCTAGATCATTACTTAAAGGCGCATACTAACACAATAACCACAACATGGAATTATTCTGGCTATGATAAAAGGAGTCTTTCACATCAGAACCTCCATTTCTTGTGAAACCGTTGTAGCAGTTTGCCGAAAATAACACTCTTGGCACTCCATGTTGGCCTCTCCAAATTTAGACAACAATAGCAGGCTGTGAGCACCATATTTATGCTATATGAAATAAACAAAACTTGCACAATACCCCAGCGGTAAGTCAGGTTTGGGTTCTTAAAGATAAAATATTTTTGTTAATGGTGGACTATAGTCACCAGAACAACTACAGCTTAATGTAGTTGTTCTGGTGAGCATAATAGCTCCCTCCAGGCATTTTCATGTAAACACTGCCTTTTCAGAGAAAAGGCAGTGTTTACATTGCCACGAGGGACACCTCCTAGTGGCCACTCCTTAGAGCCCTGCCATTCAGCATCCCCACGCTCTGCATGGAGACACAGAATTTTCCTTGTAGAGATGCATTGAATCAATGCATCTATGAGGAGGTGCTGACTGGCAAAAATGTCGCTTGGCCCTGCCCCCTTGCTGATTTTAGCCAATCCAGTGCTAGCAGACCCGTGGAGAGCTGAAAATAAGGTGATTTTTAACCCATTCTGGGGGGCACCTAAATAGTGGGGTTTAGCACTACAGGGTCAGGAATACATGTTTGTATTAACACAGTCAAGGGACTACCACTAGAGCCACATTTTTAGCAAAACGTAAATATTGTCGTTTCTCATTGTTTGACATTGTCAGAGAAAAGGGACATCTATACTTGAAAATCACTACATTAAGAAACAGAAGGTTTTGGTGCTTAAAGTGTATCTGTAAAAGATTACTCAGTTGTTGTTATGATGCTAGAAGTCACCTGGCCTGTTCCCTGGTAATAGGGCAATGCGTTTTGTGCAGAGGGTCCACTATGGACGTCAGAGTTGCAGAAACTGGATGCCTATCCAGTCGGTAATTCATTGAATGAGAGTGTAAGCAGAGCACAGTCCGCTAGCTAATTTGTTGTGAAACTATTGCAGTGGCTTGCCAAGTATATGGCTTTTTTCCCCCAAATGTAGATCGCTATACAGACTCTGGGCACCATGACCACTTCAAATCACTGAGATTTATATATTCTTTATTTAGTAGATAATATCAGTAAAATAGCGTACAAGACTAAAGCCATGAAGTATAACAAAAATGTATGGTATAGTAACAATACAATTCTATGAACTTAAGGAATGGGCTTTCAGAAAATTATAGAAATATGAGACTTAAAGCGGCCAACGATTGCCATACTAGAACACTAGTTATAACCTAGAGGGAGACTGCTCATAACACCTTTCTATGATCTTATTGTTAGGCAATAGTCCTGAATTCAGGCATAACAAGGCATTGTATTTAACAGTGGTGCTATAGACAAAAAATAAATGCATACGATAAACATCATCTTAAGCACTGAAGAAAAGAAAAAGGTTGACTTGAGTGCCCCTGTCCCTAGATCTTTACAGCCTCATAGCCCTCCTCAATTTGCTAGAAAAGTAAAAAAAAAAAAAAAAGAAAAAAAAAAGATTTACTTACCTTTTTCCACATCGTGAGGCTCCCTCCCAACGGTTTACCTCTCCAATTACCACTACGACACAAATTAGGCATGGACTACTCCATGATGATTCAACCCAGTGCTCCTAAGAGGAGTATTGGGGACCTAATATGCATGTTCAACAAGCACATCACACACTTAAGTTTACTCAGACATGTGTAATGCATGGAACCCATTAGATCAATGCTTTCCTCGGAGTTTAACTTTTTACTTTACAGTAGGACAGCCATACTGAAAAGTATGATGGCTCTCATACTGAATTTAAACACTGGATTCTTGTCCTGCTTTCTTTAAAACCCAAAGAACCAGTGAAACAAAAAGGTAAAAAAAGATAAAAAGATAAAATATGTAAATTAATATACAAAATAAATTTCTGGCAAAAGCTACTCTCACAGCTTGGAGAGCCCTAACTTTTAAAAGGGCACAATCTAGAAATCTATATTTTTAGTCCAGTCTATTCCTTATAATTTTAGATTTATTCCACTCAAAAAAAAAAAAAAAAATGTAAACTTACCTGTAATATAGCACCAAAACAGCCTAATCCACCCTCGCTGAAAGTAATCAAGCATTATGACTACTGACCTATTAAATGTTTCTCATAGAGAAGCACTGGGGGCATACAGCATATGAGAGGCATTTGTGGCAATCCGCCAATACAATGCTTTTCATAACAGTTTCCAGCACGTAAAATAGATTCAGTTATTGGATGTATTTTAGTTGGAAGACTAATGACAGATCAACAGCCATATGAAATATGGGTATTGCGAAAATAAACAGTATTATTTCTCTTCAAGACTGCACTAAAATCACTTCATTAAGACAAAGTGATTTTAGTGCTTAAACTGTCCCTTCAATTGTGTCTGATTAGTGTAAACATAGACTGAAGGATTTATTTTTTTAAAAGGGAATAATGGAAAATTCAAAAGGCAGTTGCAAATTCCAGGCCAAAAATCCCTCAAATTCATCTATTCTTATTTTTCCCAGAAATATACAATTCCGCATCAATTCTTCACAAGTCCTAGTTTAGTGAATAAACAAATCCTTTATATAAAGTTTGAATAGTTTTAAGACTGTTTGTTCGACAAACTTTCATTTATATAAACCAGTTTAACACGGTTTCTTGCAGATTACAAGTTAAATGCAAACTTACTAATAAAGAGAAAAAGCATTTTGTTTGTAAATTATGAAATTATGGATTTTCTGCTCTTATTTAACTCTGTGGTAACCAAGCATTGAGTGGTGAACAATTCTACTCATTAAGACTGGGAAGTACAATACTGACCAATGCTGAAATACAACTCCCATGATAAAAAAAAAAAAAAAAAAGGGCACTCAATTCCCCCAAATTCCATTCCAAATGGAGACTATAGAAAATAAGGACTATGTTTGCTTCTTGCTGACACCATTATCAAGTAGTAGTTTGGGTCACTGCAAGCACCATAACTACTAATGCAGAGGTTACACTGCTAGGCAGCTATAGGTGATGTTTTTGTTAAACAATTTTCCACAGGTTTAACAAAAAAGTCTCGTCCTTGTATTCATCCCTCACTATCTGTTTTAGAATGAGCAAGTAATGATCTGTGAGCACAAGTAAATGGATTCAGCCACACAAACAACGGTTTAGACAAATTTAAACTAACTCTTTCAAGCCATCTGAACTTTCTTAACTTTACTTTTTTCATGACAGCAAAAATGAAAAAGTAGGAGCTCTAGGATTCATGTCATTTTATTCAGTTTATGGTGCCTACATGCGTCAATGTATAGAATGAAGGCTGCCCAAGTTGGCGAGGGTAGTTTGCTGCAACCTACAGTAAATGACTAATTTTTATATGGAATTGGTAGAGGGAAGTCTATCTAGGACCCTTAAACCAATTTAATATTAAAACAAAAAGACTCTCACCCTGCAAACTGCTGCATTGCTGAGACCCACTGCTGATTGGCTAAGTAGCACCTAGCCTAGGGACCAGACAGGCGGTAGAGAAGGATGTTACAGTAATCCAGCATGTATCTGCAAAGATATACATCTACTTTACTGTTTACTAGTAACAAAAGCGTTTCAATGTTTGCTTCTCTATTAAAGGAAAACTGCATTGGATTTGAAAAAGGTATTTAAAAAAATACTTTGTCTCTAATATAGTCTCAAAGAGTTTTGCAACAACCCCCTTCCCACCCCCAATAAAAAACAGTTTTTAGATAAAATATCTACTACTCTTTATTCCAGCACCATCAATTGCCTCCTTGTGGCACTCCACCCCTTGTGACATTCTGAAGTCAGAAGACATGGGTCCAATCAAATGGTTCCCATTTAAAATCTTTGCGGACCCTAGGTGCATGCACGTCTTCAGAGATGATCCACCAACGAAAATCCTCTCGTAGAAAATCATTGAACATAACGATTTTCTATGAGAAGCCGTAAAGGGACACTGTGCATACGCGTGATCTGCACATTCCTGAGAGGTGAGCAGACTGTCCATTCTGCCAACTCTTCGCTTTTTATTAACACGCATAAGTCCTAAATAGTCTACATCAGCACACTAGGCGTGATGATGTCATGGTATGAATGGTATGAGAGCAAGGAAGTAACAGTCCCAGCTCTCTGACAAGGAGGGCGTGGTGGCGTGTCTTGATGCTGTGTTCTCAAGTCTTCAAGCAGCTGAACTGTATCACGTTGGAGGATAGGAGCATGGAGGGAAACATTTATGGCACTATAACAAGTTCAATAAGATGAAGTTGTTATAGTGGCTATAGAGTTCCTTTAATTTACAAGTTGATATCACTATACGTAAAGCATGTATAATAATAATTATTTAAAAAAAATTAAATTTACAAAAAAAAAAAGATGTTAGGGGAAGAAAAAATATGGTAACTCTTAAAGAACTTGTTATTTTTAAGGAATGCTTTCTATTTACTTATCAAAAGATCTAGTTACTCATTTAAAAATATTTTTTACTTTACCTTACAGTTTTTCTGTGCATATGCATCCAAGACACAAAACAGGATTATTCACAAATGTGAGAATTCAAAGTGAATTTCAAATATAAGGCCAAAATAGCCAAACTGAACAAAGAATTGACTTGGAGAGTTTTTGTCTAATCCAATTATTTTAGCCTAGTTTGAAATTCACTTTGAATTCACTTGAAATTCTCACTTTAGTGAATAACCCTGACACTGCTTTTCAATCTACAGAAAAAGGACGGAACTAAAAACTTTAGCTTCATTATTAGTTTTTGTTTTTTTATTATTAAACTCTAACCGTACTGAATCAAAACCGGGCTCTCTTCCAATTTCAGATTATTCTTCCTAAATCATTACTGAGATTATAGACAACGTAATATAAATAGGTAATTAAATTCTTACTTGTTCTGACAAACCAGCCAGCTCTACACTGGAAATGTAAAACATTTCTCATACATCAGGCACAAACTATAAAATTATATTCCCCACCCCCAAAAAAAAAAACATACTTAATTATATTGTCAGCATTGATAATTTTCCCACTTCCAGGTATTAACGGGATGGTCTGTATGGCTTCTAAATCTGCAAGTTCAAGGAAAAATGGGTTGTCTGATTATTCAATCGTTTAAACGTATGCTTTTTTTTATTTCTTTCTTAACACAACAGATTATGTCGTTACCTCCATTTTGTTGAGAAATCATAGTCCGCTCGTATTTCCCTCTGTTCAAATCTTTCAGCACTTGCATTAATTCTGTAATCCTGGCTGTGAAACTAGGAGCCAAACAAAGGATTTTTGTTAGATCACATTTATTGTTCGCATAAAACTTATTTTTGCAAACAGTGCATCATTAATACACAAAGGAATGTGCATGAGATCTTAAATTTGTGTTAAAAGACTGAGATAAGCAACAGTAATTTTCTAAATATAGGCTCCATTCACAAGCCACTAAGTCCTATCATTTCAAACAAATTGTTATCCAAAATTCAATCTAATGAAAGAGGCTTTACAAAACAAATGTACAGTACACAATGATCCTTAAACAACATTTTCAAATGTTATCATTAGTTTAATAACTAGTTTATTTTAGCAAGTTAATAGAAATAAGAAACAAGTTCGAGAAAAACATTTATCACCATATACCCCAACTCAAGCAGGTAAAAAATAAAATCAGCAGCAAAACTGCCAGCAAATGAGCATAATTGCATATTTGTATAGTAAGTGTAAGTGTTCCTTTAATCTCCATAAACTTTATTAAAAGAGAGTGATATCTAAATGTACTATTTTTAGATAACAAAATATCCTTCAGTCTGAGTACTCCAGGTAGACACAGCCACTTGTTGAAATCTGTAGATCTCCCATGACAAGTAGCTTTGTTATTAAAACTAGGGAGCATCAAATCCTGTTCCCTTGCCATTGAATGGGCCGTCATTTGCACATCTCATACCCTTGCCAACACCTCCAAGTTATTCAGCTAAACCTAATCTCAACGGAGTGTATGCTGCAGAAAGAAGAGGCATAAGCATTTCCTCTACACAGGACACAATGTAAATAAAACTTCCTAAATAACATAAATGTAGGAAACCTGAGAAAGTAAAAATATTAGGGTTTTTGCTTGCTCTTTTTTAATAATCACATGAAAAGGGCATAATGGCTTGTGAATAATTAATAAGAAGATCAAACAGAGAGGACATAAATCATAGGTCATAAACACAAAACGGCAGCATTTCCCAAACTGCATCATTTAAGCAAATATAGGCAAACTGTGACTATGGCATAATTTGAATACAAATTGATTACTTAATTTTATAAATTAAGCTACTGTTGCCTAAATTTTGTATTTCAGTTTTCAATTCACAACAACTTGCTGTTTAAACTGTATACTGCATTAAAACAGATGGAAGTAAAAACTCAGACAGACAAGGGAGCTTAAGTTAAAGAAACATAAAAAACACACAAACACATGGGAGAGATGAAAGGACAAAAACATTTAGAGATTGCATTATATAAAAAAAAAAAAAAAGGAAAGCTAATGGGGGGAATAAAAAAGGGGGAATGGGTGGAAGACCGAGAGATGGAAGGGACAACGAACCCACATACACACACAGTTTAACTCTTTCAAAAACAAGGTGTAAAAAATAAATGGCAAAGCTGCCCAAAATAACCATTTCTGTAAAAAATAAAGGTAGATAAAACATTGCACGTCCCTAAACCCCACACTCTCACCCTGCTAATCTTGTCATTTCCCGACCTGCAAGCACAATTCTGCCCAGTGCCTGGGACATCCTCAGCAACATTCTTCCACTCTGGTAGTAATCCTTTGAAAACAAAGAAGCAATAAACATAAGAATATGCTGCCTTGCAAGCACAGAGCTGTACGACATTACCCAATTCCCGCACTCACCTCGAGCAGCTCAGCATGTGTGCTCTTCAAATGTCGCGGGTGATTTGGTGTGAGGAAAGGACGGCTGACAACCAGGTAACCCACCACAGTTGCAAGATCTGCAGTATTGCAATAGGTCAACAGCATTAAAAGCGTGGTAATATATGCAATTTTATAAATACTTTAACACGTATGAGAATAATGTAAAACCACTGAACTTTAGGTTGCATTCCATACTCTTCCACAATTACTACCTCTTATTTGAACACAATTAGACATATATACAATAAAAAATATTTTTCCGCATAATGCAACTTACGGCTACACTTAAAACTCTCCCTGATGGAACTATAACTTACATTTGGCAATAATGCTGTCGACAAAGCCCATAGAGAAACGAAACAAAATGAAGTTATGCAAGTGCTCCACCTGGCGAGGAAAGAATACAAGAGTTACATATTTTTTCAAAAAAAAAAAAAAAAAAAAGATTGCTTCAAAGAATAAAATGTTGCTTTGGCTAGTCCTAAATCTCATATTGGGTGCTCGAATACCTCAACATGTGATGCAAATAAATATATATATCTGATCCCAGCCCATAAAAAGCAATGTTCACTTGGTGACTGACATTAGTATTAATAAAAAATATAAAAAAACAAAAACCATGCTAGGACAATTGGGATGCAACATTAAGAGGTGGTAGTATAACAAGCTATAACTTTATAATTAATAGATTTGCCACTATTATAAAAAAATTATTCATCACCCTAACACAATTTACCATATGAAAAGTTAGGTGATTTTTAAATAGGAGAACATATTATGTCAATCTATTTGACACATGGAAGAGCTCTCTCTTGATATTCCAATTAACACTGCATTACTCAAAACAGTGCAGAAAAACCTGGGCTGTAAATGGCTTTTGAAAGTAGTTTGGAAAATGAGGATGTTAAGTATTTCTGAATGCAGCAATCCACTTACCAATTTGTTGAAAGCTGTGTGAATAGTCTGCTTTTCCCTTTCGTTTCCATTGTAAAATGCAATTTCTTCACTAAAAACAAAATACATTATTAACATTTGTGAAGTTTTATAACTTAGTAATTCTAAAAAGCACCATTTTGGATTCTTCAAAGAGAAAGAGAGGCAAGCTAGAAAACATACAATTATTAATGCGCTTTTGATCAGTGATTATGATCTCAGTCACTCTAATGTTTCTATACAGAGAAGCACTGGTGGTCTACGGTGAATGTGCAGCAATCACCGCACAAGTCAGCATCTCCTCCTAGAGCTGCATAATCCCAATGTGAAGCACAAAGGTGCTAGGTCCTGCAAAGACTGCAGGACTGCAAAAGGGAGCACTTCTTGTGACTATACAAGAGGTGCACAATATGGGCAGAAGAAAAAAAAAATAAAAATAAAAATACCATGGTGTACACGTTACACCAATATTCTCTGACATGCAGCAGTAAATCCAATCAATTTATACAACAAGATTGTGTCCACTTGTAGTTCTTTCAGGCCTCCTAAATAGGTAGCTTTTGTAATTGCTTGACTAACCTATTGGTAATGAGCCGCGAGTTGACATATCTGTATTCTCCTTCATATCTTTGCTCTGCAATGGTCATTTTACCAATAGGCCTCCTGAGACGAGTCAAGAAAAGTCCAGAAACAAGCAGGTAAGCCATCATGCTTGCTGGTCCCTAGAATGCAACATAAGAGCCAAGATCAGACAATTGTAAAATTATGCTTTCAACTTCTAAATAAAAATGAAATAAAAAAATAAAAATAAAAAAAAAGGAACACACACACAAACACAGGCAGAAAAAGTATACAATACCTGAGCTCCAATAGCACTTGTCAGCTTGAAGATATACAAAACAATGTCCAAAAATGGCTGCAAAAGAAAAAAGAGTTGAAGTTTGTGCCATCCTTTAAATTTGTGTACATGCTGTAACCAAAACTGAAGATATTAATGCATTTAAAATAATATACAGATCTGGGACTGTCAGATAAGTTATTTTTATTGGCTGTTGATCTTGGGATGCATATATAGAGGTATGTAAACCAGAAGACCACTTATCATTTGACTTTATGGATGTGTAACAATTTAAACACTGTAAAAAAAATTAAAAATTAAAATAAATATATATGTAATAAAATTAAATTCATAAAATCTATTAATGTTATTTAATTCATAAAACAAAAGCATTCGCTGAGGATTCCAAGCAAATGTAGCCTATTTTAAATCACAAAACACAAAATAAGAATAAAAGTCAGCCTCCAAGTTGTATTAATCTGAGAGTTAATCGATTTATTAAATAAATTAAAACTAGTGTGGCTGTGTATTTGGTGTGTACTGTGAGTAAACTAAATAGATTTATTAAGGTTTTATGTAAATCAGGTTACTCTCAGCAAGTTAAGATCAGGATGTATGTATCAAAACTGACCAGCAGAGGTCTCTTTCCTATGATTGCTTTTGGTATTTGCACACACAGGTTCAAGCACCAAATGTCCTTGATATATGGCTACCTTTTAGTCAGTATGACACAGCTAATCAAAGCCTGAGAGATCGTTACATGTCCTCTTATGTTTCTTTATCAGTGACTATACCAGAGGCTTATCGGTTTTTGTACCATGTCCTAATTATTATCGCCATTTATATAGCGCCAACAGATTCTGTAGTGCTTTACAATATTATAAGAGGGGGGATTTAATTATAAATAGGACAATTACAAGAAAACTTACAGGAACGATAGGTTGAAGTGGACCTTACAGTCTATAGGAGGTGGGGGGTAAAACACAATAGGACAGGAAACAGCAATCAAAAAAAGTGGGAGAGAAGCAGAGCTGGAAGTGAGAGAAGAGTGCTGCCTTTTAGGAGAGAGCAAGAGACAGGTGTGTAAGGTAGAGGTTACTCTGGGAGGCCATTAGCTTTCCTAAAGAGATGGGTTTTAAGGCACTTTTTAAACGTTTAAAGACGAGGGGAGGGTCTAATGGCGGTAGGCAGGCTATTCCATAGTAAGGGAGCCACCTGCAAGAAGTCCTGCAATCGCAAGTTAGCCGTACAGGTGCGAGCAGAGGACAGGAGAAGGTCATGGGCAGAGCAGGGGATCTGTGAAGAGATATAAGAGGGGCTAGAATTGTTCAATGCTTTATAGGTATGGGTGAGTACTTTGAACTGACTCCTATAGGATACAGGAAGCCAATGTAAGGGCTGACACAGGGGTGAGGTGTTAGAGGACCAACTAGAGAGGAAAGTCAGTCTGGCGGCAGAATCATTACAGACTGTAGTAGGACAATACGGTTTTTGGGAAGACCAATTAGGAGCTTGCTACAATAATCCATTAGAGAAATTACTAGAGCATGGACAAGCTTCCTTAGTAGCCTCCTGCGTAAGAAAGGGGTGGATGCGGGCTATGTTTTTCAGATTTTTAAGGAATCTAGAGGATTTGGTAACATACTGGATGTGAGGCTCAAAGGTGAGGCCCGAGTCAAGTATTACGCCAAGACAGCGTGCTTGCAAGGATGGGCTGATGTGGATACCACTAACTTGAAGGGAGAGCGAAGGATCAGTATTAGGAGGAGGAAAGACAAGGAGCTCAGTTTTAGAGAGACTGAGTTTCAGAAAGCGAGAGGACATCCAGTCAGAGATGGAAAAAAGGCAAGCAGTGACACGTTGCAGGACGGCAGGCGAGGGGTCCGGGGAGGAGAGATTTATCTGGGTGTCATCAGTGTACGGGTGGTAGTGCAATCCAAATGAGGTAATAAGTTTGCCAAGAGAGGCAAAATAAAGAGGAAATATAAGGGGACCAAGGACAGAGCCTTGGGGGACTCCAACCGAGAGAGGATGAAGGGAGGAGGGATCATTAGAAAAGAAGACACTGAATGAGCGTTGGGAGAGATAACAGGAAAACCATGAGAGGATAGAGTCACAGAGACAGAGTGATTGAAGAATTTGAAGAAGAGCATGATCAACAATGTCAAAGGCAGCAGAGAGGTCAAGAAGAATTAGTATGGAGTAGTGGCCTTTGGATTTAGCTGCAATTCGGTGGTTAGTAACTTTGATAAAAGCAGTCTCAGTAGAGTAGAGGGGGGGGGAAATGAGGTAGAGAGTATTGCCAGCTACATGGGTGGGAGAATTAGCCCACTGCGATAGCCCAAGGGAGGAAGTAATTGAAAGTAGTTTAGAGGCTGCTGATGTTGAAGTCCCAGAGAATTAGTGATGGAATATTAGAGGAGAGGACGTAGACAGGCAGCAAAGTGGTCAAAAAAGAGGAGAGAGGAACCAAGGAGGCGATAAATAACAGCAATGTTAGCAGAGATGGGGTTGAAAAGGCGAATCTAATGGATTTCAAATGATGAGAAAAAGAGGGAAGGGAAGGTGGGTAGAGGTTTGAAGGAGCAGTGAGGTGAGAGTAGAAACTCTACACCACCACCTTTACATTCAGAGTGTCTTGGGTTGTGGGTAAGTTGAAGACCACCAAAAGATAAAGATGCAGGGGTAGCAGTGTCAGAGGGGGAGAGCCATGTTTTTGTCAAGGCTAGTAAATCTAGAGAACGAGAGATGGAGGTCGTGGACAGCAGTGGATTTTGTATTATTGCAAACAGAGCGTGCATTCCAGAGGGCAGTATTAAAGAAGGATTTGGGTGAAGAGTAACATGAAATGGGTATGAGATTGGTGTGGTTTCCTTGAGTTAGTACGTGGTGGATTTGCCGAGGTGGGACTGGGATTTGGAGAGACATCATCCACCTGCTTGGAGCAGAAGGATAGAAAGGAAGAGAAGGTGGGAGTAAGATTTGAAAGCTTTGTGAGAGGGTATCTATAAAGAGGATTTGGAAAGAGTTGGTGGAGATAAGCTGGAAAGGTATACATAGAGTGCATGGGATGAATAGAGAGGGGAGTGAAGTAAAGTGGAAGCAATGAAGATTGTGTCACCAGGGACAGGTGAGCAGAAGGTGGCAGCAGTGGGATGGCTTCCTAGCGACTTGGGAAATGTCCCTGGGATACCTGCGCATTTTCTGGAGAGTGATAGCAATAGCACTCGTGCAGCATCCTTGTCGGGAAAGGAATTCCAGAGGAGAGTGTCGGAGGGATTGGCTTTCTTCTGAGGCAATCCAAGAGCAGAGTTGCCCACAGACTTTGAGAAGAATCCCTGTAACCCTGGGATAAAGCAAGAGAGCTAGGCCTGAGAGCCACAATTGTCTTTTTAAAGACAAGAGATATAACATTGCAGGCGGATGTGAATACCTCCCTGGAAGAAAAGCTGCAGCGGAAGAGGCAGAGATCACTATACCTGCCTGGAAGCGAGGTTGCAGTGTATGAGGCAGAGGGGACGATACCTGCCTGGAAGGAGAGCTGCAGCCTGGTCGGGTAGAAAAGCTCCAGAAGGACCCCAGTCAAGCATCAACGACTGGGACTGAAGTGTTCCTGCAAACGGCTAGGACGTGGACTGGGCGGAGGTACTCGGTCGGAGTACAGAAGCAGCCTCTACTGGTCTTTATTATACACAGAGGTACACACAGAAGACAATATTTAACACGTTCAAAACGTCTGTCAATTGAAGTAAACACACATGCAATGAGGAACCCAGGACCCAGGTGTAACACTGCCATAAATAATATTACATGATATATGATTATTTATATGTCTAAAATGGTCCTGACAATCAGCTAAGATGAAGTACAGCACAGCCTTTTTTACCTGTGGAAAACAGCTGAAATTGAGATTTTTTTCTACCACCTAACACTAGCCAAAAATGCCCAGTAGAGCCTTATTTATAGAAATAAGAGGAAAAAAGGTGTATTTAAAAAAAAAAAAAAACATACACAAAGTTAAAAGGGTAACTGCCACTGTTCTTCACGTGACACTTTTTTATTTCCTCCCACCATTGAACAGCTTACTGTGGTAAGTAGTGCATTCAGATTTCTCGTATCATAAAAGAGAAGCCTAAGCTAAAAGGCGAGAAGTGCTTTGGGTAAGGCAGCAAATGCTTGGGCCTGTTGGCTTAATTATTCTCAATCAATTAATAGCATAAAATCATTCAATGCAAAAAGTACTTACAAAAGAAAATGTTCATTTTTATTTTAATGTATCAAGCAAGAACTAAAATCTTCAGATCTACTGTGGGCAGACAAAGTACAGCAAGCACAAGCAACTGAAATTAAGGGAACACTACAGCGTCAGGAATACAAATATGAACTGCTTACGCTATACTGTTCAACTAATTATTTAAATGACTACTCATGTGCAATAAAAAATAAATAAATAAATAAATAAATAAAAAGAAGTTTTACTTACATTTTTTGTTCTCATTGCGCCCAACTGTGTGCGCCCTGGCTTCCTGGCTGAAATCATAAATCTTGATCTCAGCCAATCCATAGGGAAGCAATGGGATGCAAGTGCATATGCAAATCACCCCACTGTGCCAACCAGCATCTCCTCATAGAGATGCATTGAATCTATATGGGAAGTGTTCAGCATCTCCATGCAGAGGTTGGAGATACTGAAAGTTGGTCTTGCAATCTATGCAGGAACAAACCAAGGAAGTCCCTCGAGTAGCTGTCAGAGTGATGGCCATTAGATGTAGTCTAAACACTGTATTTTCTCAGAAAAGGCAGCAATCACACTGCTGACCCTGCAGTGGCAGGCTATACGCCCCAGAACCCGTATATGAAGCTGTAGTGGTTCTGGTGACTATAATGTCACTTTAAGGTAAACCTTAAAGTCACTTGGCTTGAAGGAAAATTGTATCACTAATTGGTTGCAGTGGTTATGATGCTTAGATTTTCCTTTTCTGTAAGATGAATACATTAAAGATACCAAGGGAATTCCTTACGCTAGAACAAGAGTTAAAGAGGACATCACTCAAACTTGCTTATAGTGGATTATTCCATTCTATATACAAAAGTATATAGAAGACCATATTTAAATGAAAATCAATGGAATTTTAAACTATTAAATGTTTTAATCTAGACAACTAACCTATACTATTATTAAAGAAAACAAGGATGCTACGAGGGGAAAATTAAGTACTAATCTTCAGCAGGTAGACCAGTCACAATCAGGTGTCAAAAAATAAAAGCATAAAGAATAACTGCACACTGCAAGATTACATACTTGATCTCAGGAAACACCACACACACATTGATGGATTCAAGCAACTTACAGAAACCTACCTTGCTGAGGTTTGAGTACAAGTCCACCACACTGTTGCAAAACCTCTCAACATCTTGTGTAAGAAGTTGATCTGCGTTTGCTATCCTGTTGTCCAAATTTCCCATTTTATAATAGGTGAAAGATCTGTAGTTGGGAGACAGGAACACAATCGTATTACACTCAGGAAATGAACGATAAATAAAGGGTAATCACTGAACTAAAATCTATAATGGGTTATGTTCAGCTACAGAACCATTTTCATATAAGCTGGTAAATGCCAGCCCTTTGCCCCAAAAACACACATATATCTTACCTGTGCCAGTTTCAATAAAATGTTATGCAAAAAAAAAATGTAACTTGACCATTATTTTTACAGAGACACAGATTACGTGGAAGGCATAAGCCTAATAACCAATTCTACAGTTATAAAATAATAGTAAAATTCATTACAACACACCACATACAAAAACAAACAAACATACATACATCTCCCCACTGTAGAAAAAAACTCCACTCCAATAACTGCACTACAAATGACAGTCAAAACTAAGTAAACCATTTATTGTTGAATATACCAAAGCTCACAATTTTCACTAGCCATTGGTCAATGGAAAATCAACCCTGGCATATGTGCCTTGGACCACCACCACCGGTGAACACCATCCCCTTCATGCTAGGTAGGATACTGTCAGTCTGGCCATATCTAGCCAGACTGAAAGCAATGTAAACATTGCTATTTCTCAAAATCAGAAATGTTTTACATTGACTAAAAGGGAAATAGCATCTCTACACCAAAACTATCACATTAAGATGTGTATCCAATTAAGGAAAGCTCACATATAAATAAAAAAAGAAAATCAATTAGATGGACTTACTTTAAGTATTCATCATATAAGTACTTTGTTAACCTTTCCCGGAAACATAATTTAAGTTCATTGAGACCAAACTTCAAGAAATTGTTGACTAATGAGATCTGCAAAAAGAAAAATATAATTGAAAAAAAAAAAAAAACCTACATTAAACAAGCGGAGACATGGTGCACAAAGTTTTGTTCGCATTAAGTGGATGTTTTATGCTTACAAAGCATTATGTCTAAGACCATTTTACCATTTTAATACACACACACACAGTTATAACAACATAAATAGACATGCATATTGCAAGGTACCTGCCAGCAGTGGAGTTGGATTGTGTGTACAAATGTATCAAAATACATGATATATGGATGTCATTGCTTATAAAGAGACACTAAACAGCATGCCCATTATTGTTTATTGTAGTGGCTACGGTACAAGAAGTTAGTGGGGGCAGACCATCTTGTAATTGTCAAACTATTTGAGTTGTCTGACGAAAAACAAATGTGCTTTGCCAGCACCTAAGTCATGGTCCCCCCACACCTGGATGGCCATAATAGTATGTGTGTGATGAAAGTTTCTAAGCCTATCACTGCCATTCAAACGTGGCCGACTTGTGGTGTTAATGAGGAAGTGATGCTCTTGGGTGGGGGGGGGGGTCAGGCTCTGGGTCTCAGAAGGTTTATGTAAAGCAGACTTTTTCACCTATTGCCTTCTTGTAATGTAAATAGCTGTAGTGATTATGATGCTTAGATTGTCCCTTTCTGTAAGATGAATATTTCACTTTAAAAACAGCAAGTGGTAAATGGTTACCAGCTACACTGATCAGGACACATTATACTTTATCATATCATATTTAATTTAGCAAGATCATGCTTTGACTGGCACTGTGTGAGGTTAAGTCTCTATGTCCGCTGGAGACAGAGGACCATAAAAAGACACACAATTGAGGCTATTTTTTTTTTTTTTATATAAAAGCAGCTCTGGTGCCCTTTTAAAGTTCTAAAAGTGGTGTATTTATTATGGCATGTTCATGGCGATGCTCCACTTTTAGATCTTTGATTCAGAATTATTCTTAAAACGCTTGTTATCCAAGTATCAGCAGCAATTTCAATAAAGAACTGGACTAAGTAATAATGTTATTTTCATAGCTAGCTCATTTAACCAGCTTGTAAATATGTACCCAAATCAGGTAGCATGGTACCTCTAATAGTTTATTTTTTATTATGGGACAAAGTTTAGTGTGAGATGCCAGTACTTTCTGGTTTTGTATTAAAGGGACACTATAGTCACCAGAACAACTACAGTTTAATGTAGTTATTCTGGTGAGTATAATAGTTCCCTTCAGGCATTTTCAAGTAAACACTGCCTTTTCAGAGAAAAGGCAGTGTTTACATTGCCTCTAGGGACACCTCCAAGTGGCCACTTCTTAGATGGTCACTGGAGGAGCTTCCTGGGTCGGTGCTGCCGAAAAAGCAGCACTGACATTCAGCATCTCCATGCTCTGCATGGAGACTCTGAATTTTCCTCATAGAGATGCTTTGATTCAGTGCATCTCTATGAGGAGTTCCTGATTGGCCATAACAGTATTTGTCCAGCCCCTGTGCAGATTTTCCCTATGGGAAAGCTTTGGATTGGCTAAAAGCCAGCCACTTTGATAATGTCACAAAGGGGGCGGGGCCAGCGCCGGCAGACCCGCGCGGCGCTGGAAATAAGTTGAGTTTTAAACTTTTATAGGGGGGCAAGCCACCTAAATGGTGGGTTAAACACTATAGGGTCAGGAATACATGTTTATGTTCCTAAACCTATAGTATTACTTTAATTCACAGATAACATAGTTCTCTGGTAACTAGACAAGTGAATTTAAAAAAATTTAACTAGTGACTTTCGATTGTAGAAAATTAAAATTAGCATGTTTGCGAGCTTGATATGTACATAAGTTTTACCAGCTGATTAGAGAAAATTACATGACTTGATGGTGAGTACTAAAAGCATAACACCAAAAGACTAATCCTCTAATACTGCATGCTGTTTATTCAATAACTAAAGAAATAAAAGTTGTGCATTTTGTCTTAACTCACTGTAAAAACACAGACAAAACAATTAACACTTACGGCGGGCATGGTAGCGATAAAGTTGAAAAGGTATTTCTTAAAATCTTTTCTGCTTCGGCCAATGATTGCACTGCAAACCATCACATGCATTAATTTTAATAGCATTTCTTTTTCATATATTCATTGAAAAAGCTCTATTAGAAACTCTGCTAAACAGCAACGTAGGAAACCCATATGACATGACAAAAAGACATAGGTGTTACATGGTTAGGACTTAAAGAGAAAAAGGTGACAGAAATTAGCTACCATAAAACAATCTAAACAAACTGCTCAGCTTGTCTACATATACATCAACCTAATCCTGTTCTGTTCCTCATGAGTTCATTTTTATCAACCTCTTTGGCTAGCATTGTGGAGATAAGAGAAGAGGCTTGTAATCACATTGGTAACAATCCCATGATCCATTGATTAATTTGCTTGATGTTGCAATTGAGAGGTGTGCTGTAGCACCATGTAGTTGGATAAATCAATAACTTGCTGTCAGTGCAGGAGCACCAAAATTACAATTCTGATACGCTTTCGTAATATGAATATTAGACCTTACAGATGTCTAAAACGCCAACATTGTCTGGTGAGGAATGGATCAGGTTTAATGCAGATTGATTTACGTTTGTGTACTTAGACGCAGGTATTGTTTTATAGCCCAAGAATTTACAAGGAATCTTTAATTAGTTTATGTTAACAATTAGTGATACAATTTTCCTTTAAGCCAAGTGTATAGAAAGAATGGTATCCGCTTTGTACATGCCACTGTCAGGTTCCTAAAAGTAAACTTTACCAATACATTAAACGTGCACACAGAGAATCACATGCTTTTATTTGTCCAAAATTCTATGATTTTTGCTTTACCAAGGGAATAGCTGCTATATACTTGAAAAAATATTTCTTAAATTCCGATTTATTCCTGCTTATGATTCCACTGAAATGAGAAGCAAAAGGAAAGAAAACGTAGCCATTTTCATTGAATAAAAAGGAAACAAAATACGCTGTATGTAAATCACTCCCCAGAGAATATAAAGACATTTTCAATATTTACTGTTCAGAAATTCAAACGAAATGTTAAACGAAATGTTTTTGTTAAAGTACCACTATAGTGCAAGAAAAACAAACTCGTTTTCCTGGCACTATAGGGTCATTAGGTCCCCCCCACCCTCATGGCCCTCCTCCTGGTGGGCTGAAGGGATTAAAACCTCTTCAGCCACTTCCCTTTCTCCAGCGTCTGGCTCCCTCGGCGCTGGGGAACTCTCCTCCCCCTGCCGACGTCATATCCGAATGCACATGCGCAGCAAGAGCCGCACGCGCATTCTAACCGCCCATAGGAAAGCATTACTCAATGCTTTCCTATGGACGTCCAGCGTCGACAGTGAGAAGTGGAGTTTACTTAAACAAAATTGGGGATGCCAATGTAAATAATACATTTTCTTTTTATGGAGGAACTGTGTTTGACAAATATTTAAACATTTCTTGCCATATATAAAAATGATACTATAAGCACTAACAGCTCGTTATAGTGCTACAAGTGTCTGGGTGAACACCCTAATTTTTAGACCAGTAGTGGTGGTTGAATTCCCTAATTGTTTTATCATGTTGTAAAACAGATTGTCAATAGCAAGTGCTTGTCTCCATTCTCGTTGCCAGACCCTTTTTTCAGCTACATAAATAATGTGAAAATTATGCTATCGCATTATTAAATGCAAAGCTTTGCAGTCCATATTGGACGCAAGCTTGTTTGAGTAGGGTCATCATCTATTGTTCCTGTAACATTTTATCGTCTCATTTGTTAAATCCCCCTTTTAATGTAAAGTACTGCAGAATAAACTGGCGCTATATAAAAACTAATAATAATAATAATAATAATAATAATAATAAAAGAGCACTTGATAATGAAAAGGCATAGTATCCACATTATCATTGTGGCTAAAGAAAGAATGGGCTGGGGAAGCAAAGTTTGCTCTAGTGGTTATGGCGTTTTAATAATAGTGATACATTAATTAAAAGATCCCAAACCTGACCTAAACTGGCACTTCTCTGTATTACATATGGTATTATTTATCCCGTGTCTGAGCAGCCATCTATAACTGTATGGATGTTTTCTTTAAATCTAACTGATGCTAAAACAAAGTTCTTCAAGTTGACTCAAACTTTTCATAATTTTCTTGCTGGTAGTGATCTCTAGGGATCTACCAATATAGATTTTTTTAAAGCCGATACCTATAATCTGAACTTTCAGGCTGATAGCTTACCAATACTCTGTACATTTACCATTTTTAAAAAAAATTAACTATTTCTACACAAATC
>OW240919.1:50862684-50890184 GCA_933207985.1 Pelobates cultripes
AGAAATTAGGGGGAGAGAAATTAGGAGGGGGGGAGAGAAATTGAAATTAGGAGGGGGGGAGAGATATTAGGAGGGGGAAGAGAAATTAGGGGGGGAGAGGAAGAGAAATTGGGAGGAGGAGAAGGAAATTGGAGCGGGAAGAGAGATTGACATTCATCACATACACACAATGCACCCCTTGCACACAGAAAAACACACAATGCATTACACACACACAGACACACATACACAAGCAATGCAACAGTTTCACACAATGCATCCCTTACACACACAGAAACACACAATGCATTCCGTACATACACAGAAACACACCTTGCAGCCCTTACACATACAAACACAGATTCACACAATGCATTCCTTACACACATATCAGGACATCCCCTACACACTCCACCCCCTGTGGACAAACTCATTGGTGGAACATGAAGGTGGACCCTGGGACCCAGACCTTGAGCTGTGTAAAGGACCCCCAAAAAATGGAGCTGCTTCCCGTTCTCCCAGAACATTGATTTTTGTGACCACAGTTACAAACCGCCTCCAGAGCCTGTTCTGCACCAGACCAGTGGAGCCAGACTGCAGCTAGAGCCCATCATCATCCTCATCTGGTTGTAAGTAGGCAATCTAGTATATTATTCGTGGCACTAAGCTCTAATTTACCTCATATTAAAGAAACGCTATACTCCCCAGAACCATTTCAGCTTAATGTAGTGGTTCTGGTGTCCTAACCTGTCCTTACAGGCCTTTTGAAAATGTAAACACTTGTGGCGGCACTGCAGCACTGGCGTTAGTTAACATGGCAGAATCATATGGGTGGGGCATTGTGATGTCACATGGGGGCTGACAAACTTTACCACTTTTGCCCACAAGTGGCAAAATCCTTGCACCGGCCCTGGCTGGAGGGGGCTGTGTGAGCTGTGGCCGCACAGTGTCCCATGGTAGTTAGGGTGCCGTGCGGCCAGTACAGCTCACACAAGCAAACAGCTGATAAACTGGCCGCATGGAGGGAATGTGTATGTGTGACTGTCTGCCTGTGACTGTATGTGACTGTCTGCCTGTGACTGTATGTGACTGTCTGCCTGTAACTGAGTGTGTGACTGTCTGTAACTGAGTGTGTGACTGTCTGCCTGTAAATGTGTGTGTGGGGCTGCAGGGATTTTGTAGAAGGGGGCGGGGGTTTTGTATAACAACCCAGCCAGCTCTCACTGTATGTATTTATATAATAATAATAATATAACCCAGCCAGCTCTCACTGTATGTATTTATATAATAATAATAACAACCCAGCCAGCCCTCACTGTATGTATTTATATAATAATAATAACCCAGCCAGCCCTCACTGTATGTATTTATATAATAACAATAATAATAACCCAGCCAGCTCTCACTGTATGTATTTATATAATAATAATAACCCAGCCAGCCCTCACTGTATGTATTTATATAATAACAATAATAATAACCCAGCCAGCTCCCCACTGTATGTATTTATATAATAATAATAATAATAACAACCCAGCCAGCTCTCACTGTATGTATTTATATAATAATATAACCCAGCCAGCTCTCACTGTATGTATTTATATAATAACAATAATAACCCAATTAATAATAATAACTCAGCCAGCTCTCACTGTATGTATTTATATTATAATAATAACAACCCCTTAAGGGTATTTTTGCATTTTTTGCTGTTTGTGTTCAACTGCAATTTGCATCGCTCTCATTTATTGAATCAACACATATTATATATCGTTTTTTAAAGGACAAAATGGGCTTTACTTTGATGTGACTTATACATATATAAAATCTAATTTATTATTAAAAAACATAAAAAAAAAGAAAAAAAAAAGAAAAAATATACCGTATATACTCGAGTATAAGCCGACCCGAATATAAGCCGAGGCCCCTAATTTTACCCCAAAAAACTGGGAAAACATATTGACTCGAGTATAAGACTAGGGTGGGAAATGCAGCAGCTATTGGTAAATTTCTAAATAAAATTAGATCCTAAAAAAATTATATTAATTGAATATTTATTTACAGTGTGTGTATGAGTGCGCAGTGTGTGTATAAATGCAGTGTGTATATGAGTGCGCAGTGTGTGTATGAATGCAGTGTGTGTATATGAGTGCAGTGTGTGTGTATGAGTGCAGTGTGTGTGTGTATGAATGCAGTGTGTGTGATGCAGTGTGTGTATGACTGCGCAGTGTGTGTAAATGCAGTGTGTGTATGAGTGCAGTGTGTGTGTGTATGAATGCAGTGTATGTGCGTATATGAATGCAGTGTATGTGTGTATATGAATGCAGTGTGTGTGTATGAGTGCAGTGTGTGTATGAGTGCAGTGTGTGTTTGTGTTGCAGAGCTTTGGTGGGGGGTGGGCATTTTTATAAAAAAAAAATAATTTTTTTGGTTATAATTTTTTTATTATTATTTATATATTATTAATTGATATTATTTAAAAAAAAAATGTTATATTATTATTTTGTTTATTATTATTTTTATTTATATATTATTAATTAATTTATTTATTTTTTGTCCCCCCTCCCTGCTTGATACATGGCAGGGAGGGGGGCTCTCCTTCCCTGGTGGTCCAGTGGCATTGGCAGTTCAGTGGGGGGAGGAGGGGGGCTGGCAGAGCTGTTACTTACCTTCCTGCAGCTCCTGTCAGCTCTCTCCTCCTCCGCGCCGGTCCGTGCAGCTCTTCTCCAGCTCACACTGTAAGTCTCGCGAGAGCCGCACTATGACCCCGCGGCTCTCGCGAGACTTACACTGGGAGCTGACCGAGGTGCTGCACGGACCGGCGCGGAGGAGGAGAGAGCTGGCAGGAGCTGCAGGAGAGGTAAGTAACAGCTCTGCCAGCCCCCAGTCTGTATTATGGCAATGTAAATTGCCATAATACAGACACTGACACGAGTATAAGCCGAGTTGGGGTTTTTCAGCACAAAAAATGTGCCGAAAAACTCGGCTTATACTCGAGTATATACGGTATATATTTTTCACAGTTTTGGCAATAATAGTGTGTGTATAATATGTCCAGCTTAGGAAAAGTAATTCAAAATAAATTCATTTAGGTTTCTTGTTTTTCAAAGTGCATAATATGTAAAGGATTTCAGCTTATTTTAAAAGTTACAGGTCACAAAATACAAGGAGTAATATAAAATTTAAATGTGAAAAAAATTTAGAAGTTGGTATGTTTGACTTGTAAGTTTGACAGCTGTCACAGAAAACAAAATTGCTACACAAAAGTATATATTTAAATAAAGAAGACATCACAGGCTATTTATTTAAGGGTATTTTGACACTTTTTACATAGCCTTTTTCCCACCAATCTCTGCTACATATTGTAGTAAAATTGTGTTTTTTCTGTTTTTTGAAATACACACATGTAACAAGGTTTTTTAAATGTGTATTTTGTAAAGCTGCTGTGTGCTATTCCTGGTCAAAATGCCATTTTGTGTTCAGCAACATCTGCTGAGTACAACAATACCCCCATTGTATGTCTTTGCCACTATTTTGGGAAGCTACAATGAAATATAAGAGGCCAGACTATTTCAGTTTCTACAGTTAGAAAATTCAAAGATGGATTTAATGGACCTATGTCTTATTTTGGGGCATTATAGTAGTTTGGTTGTTCAAATGACCACACAAAGGCCTTCCATTCGTGAAAGTAGACACTACATGGTATCTCATATGGCATATATTTTGCCTTAACGGTTCACCATTTATTCACCATTATATGTCAAAATTTGTGTTTAAAAATATTTTCCGCATTTTTTCCTTAAGCATTACATTTGTGCTGGGCATTTTGTATATTTGATATGTTCCACTATGATCAAACACCCCTAATTATGCTCAGCTAAGTCTTCTGAGTAAAACAATACCCCCAATGTATGTCTTTGACACTATCTGGTGACGCTACAGTGCCATAAAGGAGACCTGACCATTTCAGTTTTTAGAGTAGAATTTTGAGAGACGGATTTGCAGGGCTTATGTTTCAATTTGGGCCATTATAGCAGTTTGACTGTTTCAAAAACCGCAAAAAGGCCTACCATTTGTGAAAGTAGACACTCCAGAGTATCTCACATGGCATATATTGTGCCTTAACATGTCGCCATTTTTTCACCATGATATGTCAAAGGTTGTGGTAAAAAAATATTTTTTGCATTTTTAACTTATGCGTTACATTTGTGCTGGGCATTTTGTATATTTGATATGTTCCAATATGATCAAACACCCCTAATTATGCTGAGCTATCTCCTGTGAGAAAAACGATACCCCCAATGTATGCCTTTAGTCGTATTTCCTGATGCTACACTGCCATATAGGAGACCTGACCATTTCAGTTTTTACAGAATTTTATAGGTTTATGACTCATTTTGGGTTCTAATAGCAGGTTGCTTATTCAAACTTTCCCCACAAAGGCCTACCATTTTTTAAAGTAGACACCCCAGGGTATTTCAAAAGGCCCATTTTGAACCTTAGGGTGGAATCATTTTTTCGCTAGTGAGTACCAAGTCTAGTAGTAGTAAGCATTTTCTCTGCCTTTTTGACACACACTGAGATTTTACTGCATAGTTTACAATCCTTAGGTGTGCTACGGCAGTATAACGCTTCATATGTCACTCAGCTATGTCGTCTGAGTACAGCAATACCCCTGTGTGTACCTTTCCCAGGTATATGTGGATGTTGGAGGGGCAAATTTGAGACTCGGCAATTTCAGGTCTGTTTCAAACTTTGAATTTTTACGCTGGGTCCATGTCCCATTTTGGGGCATTTGACAGGTTGAGAATTCAAACTTCCCCCACAAAGGCCTACCATTTTTTAAAGAAGACACCCCAGGGTATTTCAAAAGGCCCATTTTGAACCTTAGGGTGGGATCATTTTTTCGCTAGTGAGTACCAAGTCTAGTAGTAGTAAGCATTTTCTCTGCCTTTTTGACACATACTTTGAGATTTTACTGCATAGTTTACAATCCTTAGGTGTGCTACGGCAGTATAACGCTTCATATGTCACTCAGCTATGTCGTCTGAGTACAGCAATACCCCTGTGTGTACCTTTCTCAGGTATATGTGGATGTTGAAGGGGCAAATTTGAGACTCGGCCATTTCAGGTTTGTTTCAAACTTTGAATTTGCATGCTGGGTCCATGTCCCATTTTGGGTCAAACTCTGAGGCACTGTCTGTCACCTCTGAATCCGCTGTCAGAATTCTCAAACTGTACTTCCAAAGCATTTTAAACTTTTTACACAAGAACTTTAACAAAACAATGTTATTTTATTTTTTTGTTGGTTTTTTTTATTTGTATTTCTACCCCTAGCATATGCACTAAACTCCCCAATTTCCCAGGAACTATCATCTACCCCAATTAACTAAATAAAAGGTAAAAAAAAAAATTGTATTGAGAATTTATTGGCTGAAATAATTTAAAACAGTTCCCAATACAAAGGCCAGGCTGAGAGGGACAATCAAGGCAGTAGAAACTGGTCTCCGTTCGAATGCCTCTCTGGTAACACAGCCTGCACCTTTTCTGGGGGGTCTTTTTTGGGGGGGTTGGTGGTATCCGAAAGCAGAAGTGACCTGTCTGAATATCTCTGCTGCTAGGCCCTGCTGATGGCTCCCCACTGTGGCACTCAGTGAGCAGCACAGAAATGAGCTGAAACTGAAATGTAAGAAAAGTACATTTCAGCTGAGGATTTGCCTTTTTGAAAAGGATGAATGCATTGTGAGTAGCCATTTGCATTAAATAAATGCCCACTTTCTTATACCAGGCCCTGGTCTTTCTCATTATCTGATATGGCTGCAGCAATTGATCAGACAGGTCAACTCCCCCCATGTGTTTATTGTATTGCTTAATGCAGACAGGCAGCCGTCTTGTTTCCTGTCTGCCTCGAACTGCGACCCTGCGTGTGTGTTCACTGTGCATGGTAGTCAGTATGAACACCTCCTCTTTGTCTCTGTATTTCAGAGCCAGCAGTTCGTCCTGGCATAGAGCAGCCGTTTCCCCCTTTTTAATTTTTTTCTCTGCCAGAGCCTTGGGGAAGCCAGTGCGTGTCTTGCGGATAGTGCCGCAGACCACAGTCTCAAAACAATATAGCATTTTTTGGAGGGGTATGCTATTGTAGTAATTATCAAGGTAGAGGTGGTACCCCTTGTTCAGTAGCGGGTTCATTAGATCCCAAACTATTTTTCCGCTAGTCCCAACTACATCAGGGCAACCTGGGGGATCCCGGTGGCTATCTTTACCTTCATATATTCTGAAGGTATAAACATACCCACTGCTACTTTCACATAACTTGTATAGCTTGATGCCATACCGGGATCTTTTGGCTGGGATGTATTGCTTAAACCCCAGTCTACCCTTGTATTTCATTAGGGAATTGTCAATACATATATTCTTTTGGGGAGTATAAATTATGCCAAATTCTTTATTAAAATGGTTAATTAGGGGGCGGATTTTATAGAGTTTGTCATACTGCGGATGATCTTTGGGGTGGCACTTCGAATTATCATTGAAGTGCAGAAAACGCAGTACTGTTTCGTATCTGGGCCTACTCATGGTCTGAGAGAAAATGGGAGTATTGCATACTGGGTTTTTGGACCAGTACATTCGGATGCTGGGCTTTTTTATAATTCCCATTAGCATGGTTAGTGCCCAGAACTGTTTTAACTCTGGCACACTGGTGGGGTACCAGCTCCCTTTTGTGGCAAGGTGACTTGTTGCATTTTGTGCCAGATACTGCGCTGCATAAATATTTGTTTGTGTAGCTATCTGCCCTAAAAAATCATCCCCAAGGAACAGCTCCATAAAATCCTGGGAGTTATAGCTGGGCACGTCTCCCTGAATACCAGGAGTCGCAGTGAACAGAGGGATGTCGGGGACAAAATTGTTAGGGGGCACCCAGATATCAGCGCCAGGAGCAGTGCCAGGGGTATCGTCACTTTCTTCATCTGTGTCTGGCACATAGTCACCCTCTGCACTCTCTGAGGCAGTGTCGGTTGCCTCTGAGTCGGCTGCTAATATATTATATGCCTCCTCGGCACTAAACTTTCTAAGCATGGTGAAAGCTTAAAATTAACTTTAACTAAATAACGTATTTTTTTGTTTTGTTTTTTTAACTTTTTTTATACTTTTTTTGTTTTCTGAATTTTTTTAATACTTTTTTTTAACTTTTTTAAAACTCTTAAAAACTTTCTAAAACTTCTAAAAACTTTTTTAAAAATGAACCCCTGTGGGTAAAAACAGGAATCAGATCACCGTGCTTACACCTAGCGAAGCAGAAATGCTTTGACTTAAAATAAACTACTTTTTTTTTCTGTTTTTTCCTTTTTTCACTTTTTTTTTTATACTTTTATAAACTTTTAATAACTTTTATAAACTTTTAATAACTTTCGAAAACTTTTCAGCTTCCTAGCTACACTAATGCTAGATTCCCCAATTCCCCCTAGCTTCAATCCACCCCAGCTAACTAATTAACTGAAAATAAAAGTAAAAAAAAAAAAAATTCAATATATTTAACCCCTGAGGGTTAAAAAGAAAATAAAGTTAACCCCTGAGGGTTAAAAAAAAAAACCTCTGATCTCAGTAAAGTACTGTGATCAGTATTGTGATCACTGCTGCCAGTGATCAAAGGGTTAAACTTTTAAAGTTAAAGGGGGTAAAAGGTTTTTTTTTAAACTTTTAAACACTTTGTGTCTGTCAGGGACACAAAGTTTCAAACGATCCGTCTCTCTCCACTTCTAATCACACACAGAGGTGGAGGGAGGAGGATCAGAATTCCCAGCAGCACTGTGATCGCTGTGACTGGCTGTCACAGCGATCACATGTGCTGGGACAGCACTATTGGCTGTTGCTGGGCTTCCTCAAACGCCAAGGCACCCAGCAACAGCGTTAACCCCACGATCGCGGCGATCTGGCGTTAACTTTAGTAATTGACGGAAGTTTTCCGTCAAGCGTCCTTAAGGGTAGGTCTGCCTTGACGGAAAATTTCCGTCCAGCGTCGTTAAGGGGTTAAGCATACATGTAGAATTTTTATGTATATATACATATATATGTATTTAAATACTATGTGTACACTTATGTAGTTATTTATGTAATTATATTTATCTATATATATTTACAGTTATTTGTATTTTATACATAGATTGATATATATAGAATATCATTATAAGTGTATTTTGTTACCAATATATGTATTCATAACAAAATACAGTTAGAATGAGATTACATATGTATATATAATTTATTAAAATTTTAAAAAAATATAATAAATGTAATCGCTCTTTGAGAGCGATCACATGGCCCCGGGAGCCTGATTTGCTGGGGGAGGGATGCCTGGGCTGTCAGGCAGTCCTCCCGAAGAGGATCGAGGCAGAGGAGAGTACCGCCGAGCTCCTGGGGGTGAAAGCCGTTACAGCGTTCTATGCCTCCGCAACGGCTTTAAAGCTCATTTAATGCGGGACGGCATAGAATGCCGTAACGGCGTTAAAGGGTTTAGCTAAATTAAGCGATTCCCTCACAAGGCAGCTTTGGGTACCTGTCATAAGTGATTATATAGCTCCAGATTATGTCAACTATGTTGTTCTATCCCGCTTCTTAACCACTGAGTACAATACAAAACTGGGCCATGTTTAGCAGGATTAGGTATCCTATTCACCATGCCCCAAGCAAAACAAATTGCTTACTGCAACACCATTGCCTTTCCCACAGTAATGGTACTCCCATTGGCAACAATTTTGTTTACCTTCGAGTGTCCATTTAACCCCTTAAGGAGCGGCCTGTTTTTGCGATGTTGTACGTTAAGGACCAGAGCGGTTTCAACACTTTTGTGGTGTTTGTGTTTAGCTGTAATTTTCTGCTCTCTCATTTACTGTTCCCATACAAGATATATATTGTTTTTTTTCAGGGCAAGAAGGGCTTTCTGTATCATGTCATATTTTATTTTTGGGACTTTTACTTGAAAAATCTTTTACTTACCTACGAAAGCTAATGAAAGAAAACTGCAAAATAGATTCAAAATTTTTTCCAGAGTTTAAAAACACCCAGTGTTTACGTGCTTTTTTTTTTTGTTATATGGCTATAAGCACAAGTAGGAAATTACTGTTTCAATATATTTTAAATGTATCAATAGTGACATTGTAACACTATTATCTGTCATAAATCTCTGAAGCACACCCCACAGGTACATATATATTTTTTTAAAGTAGACAACCTAGGGTATTCAATATGGGGTATGTCCAGTCTTTTTTAGTAGCCACTTAGTCACAAACACTGGCCATTTATATTTGTTTGCGTGTTAAAAATGCAAGAAACGCTAACTTTGGCCAGTGTTCGTGACTAAGTGGCTACTAAAAAAGGCTGAACATACCCCATTTGCAATACCTTGGGTTGTCTTCTTATGCAAATGGTATCCCATCATGGGAGTAATTCTCACTCCTGGGCTACCATAAGCTCTCAAAGGCAACATTTCAATGAAAAAAAAAAAAAAGTAAAATCAAACCTTATATTTGACCCTGTAACTTTCAAAAACACTATAAAACCTCTACATGTGGGGTACTGTTATACTCGGGAGAATTCACTGAACACAAATATTAGTGTTTCAGAACAGTAAAACGTATCACAGCAATAATATCAGTGAAAGTGCCGTTTGTATGTGAAAAATGCAAAAAACTTCACTTTCACTGACAATATCATCGCTATGATATGTTTTACTGTTTTGAAAGACTAATATTTGTGTTCAACGAAGTCTCCCGAGTAAAACAGTACCCCCCCATGTACAGGTTTGAGGGTGTCATAGAAAGTTACAGGGTTAAACACAGTGCTAGCAAATTAAATTCTCTAGAATTTCGGCCTGGGTTCTCAGGCATGTCCCTCAAAATGCAATCAATAAAATTACTTAATTATGTAATATTACATAAATATGCACGTAGAATTTAAATATATATACATATTTATATATTTGAAGTCTAAGTGTATATTTATGTAATTATGTATATGGACAAATGTATATTTCGTATTTTTATTTATTTATACATAGATATATAAATATTATTTTATTCTAAGTGTATTTTGATATAAATATACATAGATATATAATATCAAAATACCGTTAGAATAAAATTACATATATATAATTTTTTTAAATTAAAAATTATTTTTACATTTTTAATTTATTTATATACTTATTTATATTTTATAATATATATATACACACACTATATATTGTTATTATATATACACGTGTATAATTTAAATAGAAGTGTATTTTTATATTAATATATATATATATAAATATAAAAATACACATAGTATGACATATATATATATATATATATATATATATATACACATACATACACACACACACACACACACACACACACACACACATTTTTTTACATTGGATTTTATTGTTTTTCACTTGCAGGGAGACTTCCTGTCAGAACATACAGTCCCCCTGCAGGAAAATACACAGGCACCTACTGCGGTCATGTGATCAAGCGATCACGTGAACGAAGGGTCCTGATCTGCCGCGGGGAGACTGTCTGTGCAGACAGGCAGTCCCCCTGGACCGGGTAACACGCTGATCACCGACGGTGATCAGGTAAGTCCCCCCCAGACCGTTATGACGGTTCAGGACCGTCATCAGTCCTCAAGGGGATGTTTCCGATAATGGTCCTGAACCGTCATCCTTCGTCAAGAGGTTAATAACACATTGTGTTGGCAATTCCTGCCACAAACACAGATTCACACACTTGAAGAATTCTCCTTCACTCAAAATGGTGTCTGAGAAAAGAAAGGTGATGGCTGCAACTGCGGCTACTGTCCTAATCAAACATGTGGTAATCCACAATTCTGAGGATGCATGTGTTACTTGGGCTATGAGGCAGAGGCATGCACAGTTGCATAGTGGTTAAATGGACATTGCAGACCCCTAAAGCACTTCAGCTCCCTTAAGTGCTTTGTGTGTAAAGAGTGTGTAATATAATATATATATATATATATATATATATATATATATATATATACACACACATATTTCTCAATTACAATTGGTACTTTTATCAATTAACCTTGCTACACCCCTTTGCTGTTAATCAGGCAACTGTTCCTATTGCAACCTGGAGATAAACTCAAGAGGCAGACAAATTGCCCAGAGCACCTGCTTTGCAAAAACATCTCATTAGGCTGCATTTGGAAGTCTGTGATTGGACGGCCACAGGAAGTCTTTGTTATATTTTTAAGTATCGCACAATAACAAAAAAATGCATAATTAAATGCATGCATGTTTTCTTTGGGCATATATATACTACCCAGTGACTTTTTTTTCCTTATTTGAGCAGTGGTGTTCCTTTAAGTGGGGTGGATGGGGTTAAAACAATGTAAATTGATAAAAACTTTCAACTATACATGTACCAGCTTTAAGGCTAGCACAATGTACACAACATGTAAATTCATAACTCATGATAAGGATAGTTTAAGACTGCTATATTGTACAGGATATCCAAGTCATAGAGAGTGCATTAGGTGACAGATATGAGCCAAGTAACAGAACATTAGTACCTCAATGACCCCTATACAACCACATTTGACAGGAGTGGTGACGTTTGGTTCCTGGTTTTCACGGTTTACAACATATACCTTTAATGTTTCTCCTCCTGTATTGTTGGGACCTGTGTGTTTTACGGTTTGTGTTTGCGGATTTTGCCTCACGGATCCTGTGCAGAAATTGTTTTGGGGAAATAAGCAGAAGGGCTTTTTTTTTTTTTTACATTCTGGTTTGTGTGTTCTTTCCCCGTATTGCAGTAAACTGTTGACCTCCATGCAGGATCACCACAAGATGTAATCTGAATAACTTATTTTGCCCTACCACCATGCGCCAGATACATTTCAGCTTGAGCCAAATCCACACTCTTTATCATGCACCCAGCAGCTGGACAAAAAAAAAAAAAAGGAAAATAATAGCTGTGGGTGTCAAGCAAAAGGGAAAGCAGATTTGAGCCCTGGGAAACTGCCCCTTTTATCCTGTCTAAAATACAGCTTTGTCGAAAAACATCTCTCCAGTATTTCATTAAAGGATGAAGTAATAATTGGGGGGTGGGGAGGAATGTACATTTTGTACTTATCCCTGGATAACAATCTATTCATGATGCTACAGGTTTATCCTACATTATTGTGCTAGCTATGTTTCAAATAAATAGTGTGCCAAGTTTTTAATTTAAATGATCCTGGTGCTGAAGGGTTTCATGTGAAAGTTGGAATCACCAAATTGACTGATTCAGTCCATCATCTGCAGAGTTTAGTAGGTTCAAAAAGGCAATAAAGATACCTGTGTGATATGAATGCCAATAATCTGATATTTGTCAAGATATACAAAATAGTATTCTAGTAAGTTACATAATAAACAAATAAACGTAAAAAGCATGGAAGAGGATTTATATAGATCCCATTTATTGCATACTCAGTGCATGCTTTCAAGAAGCACATTTCTATGTTACAATATATCCATTCAGCCCACCCTGCCGCAGAAGACATATCTACAATAAATGGTTCACTACCTTATGGAGCACGCTCCTTTTAACAGTGTAAAAATTCATCCAACTATTTATTAAGTTAATAGGTTATTCAAAATCACATGGAAAGTACATTGAGATCTGTATCTGGGAGGAGTAAATCAAACATAATATAAAATTAACGATATACAGAATCAGTCCAACTGGCATATTCAACATGATAAAACAAGCCAGCACATGGCTGTTTGGTGGAGTTTAAAGGGCTACAATTCCCTGGGATGTATATAGTGTTGTACATATTACACGCTGACCAACTCATTACGGATATCTTCTCAAATTAACATTCATTTATTTTTGCGCATAATCTTTAAACTGGAATTTAAACACAACTTTTGATATTTAGTGCATTTGTCATCTTTTTTGTTTTTCTTTCTTCTCCTTATTACCAGGTATTGGCTTCAAATAAAAAGTTAACCTGAGATTAATTTAAGAGGAAGTTATGCTACGCATGTTTAAATAACATTATAATGGGCGCCATGTCAAAGGCTTAGATGAATTTCTTTAATATAAAAAAAAAAAGTCCTCTTGTAAAAGGCAGCCCATGCCAGATAGGAACAAAAAAAAAGTAGCACAATACCTTGGTACCTTATCTTAATTTATGACAACTGAGGAGACATTTCATATCGAAACCTTATGAAAACCGGATAAACCCCTCTTCTACTGGCTAGGTAAATCACAGGAGTTGATTTCGGATTCACTAACCAGATCCAAAAAGGCAAGCACCGCATTTGCCATTTCATTGTATTCTTAGTGTTAATAACTTAGTTGATGAATGCACAGTTATCAGTATTCTATATTAGACACGGATTGTTTAGAATTATGCAGTAATCTCTCTCTAAAAAAAAAAAAAGAATAAAAACTTTTTAAAGTTTTTCTTCCATGAGTTAATTTGATTTTCTCTGTATTTTTTCATAATCATGAGCAGAGGACACTTAAGATCCAAATTCAATGGTGTCATCAGTGATCTGCTTGAATTCATAGTTCCCTCTGCCATCCATGTGAAGGTAGTACTGTAAAATTAAGTAAAACATTATGAGTAATGGTAAAAAAAAAAACAAGGCAATCTGTTTCACAAGCTTTTGGTTCCCGTCTCAGGCAGCAGATGATGGGTTTAAAACAGGGTTGGTGAACCTTTGGCCCTCCAGATGTTTTGGACTACATCTCCCATAATGCTCTTACAACCGTAATGCTGGAGAAGCATCGAAGGAGATGAAGTCCACAACATCTGGAGGGCCAAAGGTTTCCCATCACCGGTTTAAAAGAACAGATTTTCAAGAATGCAAAACTTTTTTGGGGGGGGAGGGCGGGAAGGTGGGAGTTATATTCAATCACAATCTTTATTTCTCTTACATAATCTAGCAATTGAGACTACAGCTTTCTATAGGTTTGGCCAATGATAGCCAATTTCTCCCCTTATAGACTGATGAGTATCTATATTGTAATCAGGTCTGTAATCAACTGAGGCACAACTCTTTTTGGGGAGAATAGAGGGAGAACCTTCCTAGTTACCCTTCCATGCAGTTGCATGAATAACTTGGACAAGGCTGACATATCAGAAGAAGAAATACAGATTAAGGAACAGCACACATACACAATCAAACACAGGTTTACATTTTACAAGGCTATTTAAAATCATCTCTGAGCAAACAAACATGGGTATTCAGCTTCACATATGGTCATACTGTGTTAAGCCCCATATTGTGTTAATCCACCAATATTGGTGGATCCTACACTAATTTTAATGACTGAGGCAAATTTAACAGTTCTAGTGCTAAATGTACTGAAGTGTATTTGATTAATCTGTTATGAGAGCATTGTGAATTTATATAATGCAAAATTAATAGAGAAATACAGAAAGTGTTAAAACTAATCAATTCAAGTGATCGTGCTTTGATGTAGAACAAAAAAATGGGTCGCAAGAGTATACTGAGAATGGGCAGCAGCTGAAGTAGCCTGCCCTTCGGTGGGTCCCCGCTCAGATCTCAAGCTGGTTTTTGCTCATCTTGTGCCATTACAGATGGAACTTATCTGAAGCACATCAGACTGGTCCCAACCATACGGGCAGTCCAGATCCGAAATGCCAGCATACTCAGTATACTCTTGCGACCCATTTTTTTGTTCTCCACAAGTTTAAAAGATATAATCCAGACGTGGACCCCTTGCTCACGGTGCCTAGGGAGATATCAGCTATGCCTCACTGATGATGCCTAACAAGGCTGAATCGATCGTCTGGGGTTGCTGTATCTCTCGTGCAGAACTTGCTGGACTGCCCATATGGGTGGGACCAGTCTGATGTGCTTCAGACATGTTCTCTCTGTAATGGCACAAGATGAGCAAAAACCAGGCTACTTCAGCTGCTGCCCGTTCTCAGTATACTCTTGCGACCCATTTTTTTGCTTTGATGTAGATACTCACAATGCATGCCATATACCTGCTCTATATAAAATGAAGATTATTAAGTGACATTGCTATCCAAAACCTCCTCAAACTTATACTTTTTTGCAGGCACCTACAAAGGAGCATTTGAAGTGAGTTTCTCAATGCAAAAGTAATCTGGTCTGGACTCCAAACATACGTAGAAAAAGGGTTGAGCGCCCTGCCCTTTATCACAATAATTTTGAATTATATATATTCACAATGCTCTTATAACAAGTTAATTACATACAATTTAGTTAATTGAGCACCAGCAAGATTTAAGTCTCACACATGGAATTCGTGTAAGACCCATTGAAATTGTGGTACTCTAGCTTTGTAGTGGTCTTAACACGATATGGTCTTTGGTGGAACTGAATCCCAATATTTGCTTGCCGAGATAGGTCATTTTAAAGCATCCTTACAAAGGCTGGAGTTATAAGCCACTCTTAGAACATGTATTCTGAGTGCTTCCCTTCATTGTCTTCTTGTTTCACTAGACACGTGAAGAGCTCGAGGTTAATCACCCTTCTCTGCCTCATAAGAAGACAAGTATAACTTAATTCTTTAATTAAATGAACAAGCAGTACAGGCCCATAATATCTGCACCCCATAACCATGCTTCAATAAAAGGTTTGATATCAGGATTTGCACTGTACAGGTGGTCCTCAATAAAATAAAATATATACACAGCTCACTTAAATCAATATGTAGTTTATTGCACCAATCTATGGCACAAGCTAAAAGGTTCTGGCAATTAAAGGAACACTATAAGGTCAGAAACATGTATTCCTGACCCTATAGTGGTAAAACCACCATCTAGCCCACCTGGCCTCCCCTTGCCTCCATAAATATATTCAAATTTTACTTGTATTCAAGTCTGCAGCTGCTGCCTCTGCCTCGTATCTCAACATCATCAGAAGTGGTGGTCTGAGACAATCACAATGCTTTCCCATAGGATTGGCTGAGACTATCAAGGAAGCAGATCAGGGGCAGAGTCAGCATGATTCAAACACGGCCCTGGCCAAGCAGCATCTCCTCATAGAGATGAATTGAATCAATGCAGAGGGTGGAGACACTGAATGTTATGATGCATACTAGGCACGACTGCCCCAGGAAGCATCTCTAGCAGTCATCTGAGGAGTGGCCAGTGGAGTTATCACTAGGCTGGAATGCAAATACTGCATTTTCTCTGAAAAGACTGTGTTTACTGCAAAAAGCCTGAAGCAAATGAATCTACTCACCAGAACAATTACAATAAGCTGTAGTTGTTCTGGTGAATATTGTGTCTCTTCAATAAGAGGGTCCAACCTATATAACTTGAGAAAACAACCTTTACCTATATGAAGAAAAAAATATTGCAAAACGACATTTCTGCTTCAGAAAAAATGTCAATAAATCGTGGTTTCCTATCAGAAAAGAATACAAGCACTGTTTACTTTACCTCGTGGTGTTTCCACAGGGACTTTCTGTGGGAAACCGTGAACAAAGTTATTCCAACCTAGGAAAAACAAGAGGATATGTGTTAATAATGCAACCAGCATAATGACATATACCACCTAAAGCTGCAATATGCTCCCTAACAGCCATACCTATGTATATGGATCTGTATCTCTTTATTATATAATATACTTGCGTTAGTGCTGCACTTGACCCCAAAAAATTTAGAAAATATATACTGATCCATGTTACCAGAAACAAAGAGTTGCACTCATATGCATCTACTGTATCCAGTCCTTAGAATATAGTAGTAAACAATATTAAAAAAAAAATAAAAAATAATATGCACCAAATGATTAGTGCAGATAAAACTGATAACAAATATTATAAAGTGTATGCAGTGAAAGTAAAATATCTAAATTATGAAACATCTTAAGGTTAAATATTAATCGCAAGGCAAATAATAAAGTGGATATAAAGTCTTAATGCTAAATAATATTAAATCACAAAATACTCAAGAACACGTACAATCACATACATACAATGTGTAAATAGGTAAATAGATACAAAACATTTTTAATGTAAAACTGTCCAAGGAACATGTGTGTATGGGATCTTCCTTTGCTTATGGTACAGAAAGCCCCGATTTGACGCAATGTAACAGTGCCCAGATATAAGATGATGTTCTCTAGAATGAAGACCACTCTCCAACCGGGATACACAGTTTATGGAGTTTTCACGAGAAATGTAAGATTACCTGCTACGGACCCAGCATTGTATATAAGCACTCAAAACATGAGAAACCATGCAGTAAAGGTGCAGAGAAGTGGGTTTCATAAAATTAATCTGATTTATTACGCACATAAATAACCCGCGACGACGCTCTGATGCAATAGATCAGGGCCGATAAGAGAAATAGTGTAGGGCCAAGAAGATCTCCAAGTGCGTTTGGCCCCACTGCAGGAGAATGGGCTGGCCGTTCCTCTTCTGCCTGAAGCTTGGGTGGCTTTAAGGTAAATCCAGCCCTCACTGTATGCTTAGATCTGCAACACATTTTGCAGTAAGGCACCAAGTACAGGGAGACAATCTTGCAGCAACACCTAGGCAAGGAACCCAAGATGTTACTGTACTTAAAGTGTCCCTTAAATAAAGTCCAAATGGGGGCGGGGCTGGGAGGCCATACTTGACGGTCGCAGACGATTTGAGCTCCTGACTGAAATTCACTAAACAGTGATTTAAAAGGTGGAAAATTCCCCACTACTAAACCTCCTTCAGTTGGTACCCTCATCTGGCATAGCCAGAGCACCTTTGGTGTGAATTCTGGCACCAGAATCTTTGCAAGCCTGAAGCTGCAGCCTATAACCTGTTGACACCTGGTGGTTCCCTGGCGGTGGAAGCGGCAGATCTCTCCGTCCGGGGTTGCTTGAGCTTTCTTTCTTGTGGACACTCTGAGCCCTGTACCCCCTCCCCCTGCCCCCCACCCGACAAGTGCCTTACTCAGCGCACCTCAACAAGATGGCAACTGTGCTCACTACTTGAATCTCTGAGCCCGCGCAGCCTGCAGTTGCAATTTAAAGCGCAGTGGATCGATTCCTGAAGGGCCGGGGGGGAGGGGGTCATCGCGGTCACTTGTTTCCCGGATTTACGTTTTAAGTTACAAGTTTCCACTTACAAGCTAATGGCCCCCAGCCTTCATTTGCTGGACTCAGGATACAGCTTTGATCATATGTGCCAAGTCACTGCATAAGAAGCAGCGTCCACACTGTGGAAGCTCTCTTCTTGCCCTGCCAGGGAACAGATGAGACGACTCTCAACACACTTACCCAGGAGTCTACCCATGCACCACACATGTGCCTCGGAGGGACGACCGACAATTTATGGCAACACTATGACCAGGCTGTCTCGGGGTGGACAGCAGCGTCCCATACCCCTAGGCGATCCTGTGGGGGCTGGACTGTGGGGGCCTGCGGCGGACCAGTGACCGCGGGGTCATGTGGCTCATGCTTTGGAGGAGTGGCCGGCGACAGAGAGAGCTGACAGGGGTGTCCTGTTTGACCTACCGAGACTCTGCCGGTACAGTGGGGGTGCAGAGGCCGCCCTGCCGGTGGACTCTAGGAGAAGGGTGTCACATAGACTGGGGGGACCCTCAAGTGCCCGCTGTACCAAGAAGCTCATGGTGGGGGGGCTTTACCTGGAGTCGGGTGGCAGTAATGAAGTTGGCGCCCCCAGGGTCCAACTGTTGATGCACTGGGTTTGGCCCTACAGAAGCTTTACACCAATCCTTAATCTCCTCTGAGAACGGGGGCAGGATGATACATTTGCACGCAGTGAGAGCGTTCACCTATGGCAGTAAGGAATATAGATGCACTCTAATGCAGGGATAGCCTTTACCTATGGCAGACAGAATTACAGATACATTCTTATGCAGAGATAACCTTTACCTAGGGCAGAAAGCTATCTTCCAGTAACCAACCCTCCCCCCCCCCTTTTTTTTAAATTTATTTTACATATACATAACCTGCCTGTACATGCTTGGACCAAGCACCCTGGAGTCCGCAAGGGGACTCTGCTAGGGACCTTCACGATGGGCCCTATCCCACAGTCCCCCCCTCATTTGCGGGGTCAATCCCCCCCTTTTTTTCCCCCTTTTCCCTTCTTTGTATCTTATCACACTCTAACTGCCCCGACCCGTTGCGGGAGATACACACACCACATTCCTGACATAGTCTAAGCTGTAGAATCACAACACCAGCAGGAGAACAGGGTAGAACACACAGCCGCGATAATGTTTACACTTCTGTCACACAGTACACTACTTTACTTGGCTAGCTTGCCTTGCTCAGCTCTATGTTATTATCGTTTAGTCAAATAAGCTTAATTATGCATTAAATCAGTGTACAGGCAGTGAAAGACCGCACGGTCCAAATAACAAGGGAAAACTGTGCCACAAGTGGCTACCATAACTTATACAATGCCTAATTATTACTATTGTCTAGCAAATTAACCATAATTAGACTTTGACCTATAGTAAAAGATTGTGATGGAACTTACAATTTCACCAATACCAGAACCGTGTGAAACACATGGCTATTAAATTAATATATCGCCTTGACACTGACGTCATATGTAGACATACTTAGACTAAACCTTATATTGCTGACCTATGCTATTCTTTATTATGTTGTTAAGTAATATGTTATACTATGAAGTTGTCTCGCTACATATTATCTTTGATGCACATATTTGCCTTCCTGATGTAAGCAATGATGAAGCTAATAAACCTTGAATGAAGAAAAAAAAAAAAAGGCGATTGCCAGTTTGCAGTCAATAAAAATGTTTTTTTTCCTCATTTTATTGCAAAATTATGAATTGCTTGACATAAGATTTTTTGGACGGATTTTTCAACAGAAGCAGAGATGTGTGATAAACTGAACTTGATGTAAGCCAGTCTTTTTAAAGTGAACTAGTCATTTGATTCTCAATTTAGCATAAATCACCCCACCCCCAAATGCATTAAATACATCATATAACACTGAAATACATTACGTATTTAATAAAAAATTTTGTTATTCACTCACTTTACCTCTGATTCAGCGCTGCCGTGTCCTCAGCTTTTTATTTTTTTTAAAGTAAAACCCACCTTCAGTACGCCCCCTCTCCTCCTGCAATCCCCTTTTATCCAGCTTGTGAAAGCTTCCCAAGTAGAGTAAACCTCTGTGATGCAGACACAATGGCTTCATCGCCTGCATGCCGACGTCTGTACAGAGTGATATTAATCACTCTGTTCCTATACCCCTAGCCGGCGGTAGCAGTGTCGCCTAGGGAGATACCACAGCGCATGTGTAGTGGTTGCCATGTGTGGGAAGCAAAAAGACTGCCGGTGAGGGTTCTCTTCTGCGCTCACTTGTTAGGCAATTCTTTAGCATAGACTCTATACCGAATAATTGATGAACAGGTGGGAGAAGAACCTCTTTTTAAATAGGTTTTTTTTGTCTCCCTATGTATACTTGCTAGCAAATCCTTTAGTGCTATGTATAGGTAGAATTGTATGCTCTTTGAAATGTGCACAAGATGTCTATACTATCAGAATGTTGTAATTTAAATAAGAGTACAATAAAAAGGTGTCATTCTGTAGAAAGAAAAACAATCACACAAAACAAAAAACAAAAAAAACAAAAAAACGTGAAACTGGAAGTAAAATGTATGCGTGCCATAAGACAAGACTTTTCTAAGAATTTTTATTTGTTTTTTTAAAATAGCTTGATGAAATATTCTACCAGCTGGGATGGCAAAGCCAAATACAAGGGAAAAATGAAAACAATCAGATTAGGTAGATCAACTTGATAATATCTGCTGTCAGAAGCAATGTTTTCAAAGGGGAAAATATATTTACAAAAATTGTTGCAGTTATATGTACTATTTCCCATAGGTTGAGCTTCAGAACATTTACAAAACATACACTAGTTCTATTTATATGGAATCTCTTGTGAGATCAAAGTATAAAGATATAAATCAGTTTGTTTTCAAAGGAATGCATTGACATCAGAGAAAGGCATGCAATCTCTTTTCAGTAAAAATGGCAGAACAGTATATTTTTCAACATATATTGCATATTTCTTTAAATCCGTTGTGGCTCTATGAATTTACTGCATATAATAATACATTCCAAAAGTTCATTAAGTGCGGCAAAAGAGCAATTTCCTTCATTCAATATTACCCATTCCAAGGCCTAGTACTTTATTATTAATATTACTATTTATTATTATGGACAGACTCACTGTCCTGCACGCATCAACCTATCCAACTCTTGCTTAAAGGCGCCTATATGTTTATAGCAGTGTGTATGTTAGTTTACCACTAAGTTTTATTTTTATTTTTTTTGCTTCAGTAATACATGTTATTATAAAAAAAGAATGCATTGCAAATATTTAAAGTTGCTGCTCAATTGTAAAAGTGCAGATTTCAATAGAAAAGTATAAACTTTTATAAATGAATCTGGTTACACACCCCATGCAGTCGATCAGATAAAAAGTCCTGTCACTTCATGGTTTGTTTAGCTCAGTGGAGCTAAACTCAAGAGGAAAGAACTGCCTAGTGCACCTGCCTTTCAAAGACTTCTCATTGAGCTGCATTGGGAAGTTTGTGATTGGACAGCCACAGAATGTCTGTGCGGGATCAGAACAGGAGAGCTGGCAAATGAAGACAAGAGAACTGCAACTTTTACAAGCGTTTTTTAGTTTTATCCCCAATGTAAAAAATCATTATTTTTTTATAATTCTTTATTTTTCATGGTGCATTAAAGATCTGTATGTGACAATGTACACGTAACGTTAAGAACTTAAGCAGTGAGTGTATGTTATACATTGCAGTAAGATGGAAGCATTTTTTTTATAAAGACAAGAGAAACAACAGTTAACAGGACATCGTGAACGTAGATTAGGAACGCATAGTCAAAGCAGGGTACAGTAGATGTGTATGCTCTTGAGAACTGTGGAATAGTCTCCACGAACCACCTAAGACAGAGGATAGTGTCTAAGGATTGGAACGTGTAAACAGGTCCTATATAGAGGCTTTGTCAGAGATTAAAGTGCAAGGAGTAGGTGGTTATGGTGGTAGCGGAGATAATCATAATGATAGATTCACCTCCCCAGTAGGGAGAGAGAGAAGAGATTCAGTCATTCCCCCAGCTTGGTAATAACCAGTACATAGCATGCCCTGTGTAAAATCACTGTCAGAAGGCATTGCGCGTTAACCAGGTAGTTGGGTCAGTGGGTGGGTGTGTCCCACAAGTAAAGAGTGACTAGATGGGTAGTGGGTGAATCAGTGTCCCGTAATACTAGGTTAGTGGTTAATATGAGATGGAGTCTCATCTACTGTCCCCAGGTACAGTAGATGTTTTGCTCCCAGCTGGAATTCATGAGGTGACCGCGGCATATGCATTCACCCGAGACTTGAGGAACAAAGGGGTTAATCCGCGTCGGGTCCCATGTATGTGGCGGTTTTGGTGCCCCAGATTTTTCAGCTTGGCCAAGAGAATCAGACGACAGCCCCAGGCTTTGTAGTAGAGAGTCAGATTCCTGGAGATAGTGAAGTTAATGCGTGGTGTCACCGTGGAAGACCTCCTGTGTGTGAGCCAGGCACCATCAATAGCGAACTTGGTGCTGCTGGAGGAGCAAGGTAAGTGGCTTGAGGGACCGTTGTCAAGGCAACGTGCTGCCTGACAGGTCCGCATAAAATGTGAGTGACATGCTCTCAAATTGATCCAGAAAGTTCCCCTTCAGAGCTGTAAAAAAAACGCGGCCTTGTCAGCCCCACTCCGGAATCGGATTACCAGGTCTCTGGGGGCATTAGTCGGTGCCCCGTGTGGCTTAGAGACTCGGAAGATGGTATCCAGCATTACTGCCTTAGCCTGCCGTGGTGGTCATAGGGCCAACAGCAAACGCCTCATAAGATGGGAGAGCTCTGCCTCCAAGATATCCTGTACTCCCCTGACTTTTAGGTTGTTCCGTTATCTTCGAAGGCCTCAAATCGGCATTCATATGTTAGGTTTTGCTGTTGTAGCTCTTGAACAGCTCGTTTTTCGGAGACCTTCTCTAGCATTCCAAGCTGACCAGTCAGGACCTGTAGATCTCCGGAGCGTGGCAACATCAGCCTAGAGAGTTCTCTGCAGATCTGCCAGAAGCTCCCGCAGCACCTACGTGGTCACCGGTGAGTCGGTACCCATCGAGGTCTTTGACTGTTGTGCCGGTACAGGTAAGCTCTCTTCCGCCGCCTCATATGAGAAGTCGTCAGATAGGTTTAAGCAGCCTCCAGAGAAGGAGGCCATCTTGGGCCCAGTCACCTCGTGCGCCTGCCTTTACATATCTCCGATTGTGAGGCCCAGGGTAGGCTTATCCGGTTTCTGCTTTTTGGACTTGCGTCCCATATTGGTGGTACGGATTAGGGAGACCCTCAGGACTCTAATTCTGGGGTTGAAGAGCTTGTAGAGCAATGTTTTCAATGCAGAATGCCGGAGCACCAGGTTTGTGCAACCGTTCGCTTCGGCTATCGAGCTCCGCACCCCCAAAAATGCATTATTAAGTGTAGGCAAGTTTTCATTTGGGGTATAACTACTAAACAGTGATTTGTATTTTTTTGTATTTGGTCAGTGGAGTGTCCCTTTAAAGTAGAACTGCCACAACTCTGGAGGTGTCCTTTCCTTGTTCCCTTACACCAGTAAATGCTACTTAAGCATTTACTGGGGTGGACAATGCAGCAGAGGCAAGTAAAACCCACATACTTCAACTATCCTTCAGTGTTTATGGTGACTTTACCACCCTGTGATGCCTCAGCCACAATTCTTGCTTAGGCATCATCAAAGAAATGTCAGACAAGCGTATAGTTTGGTTTAAAAAAAAGCAACAGTTCAGCATACTAGTCTGTATATAAACTGGATTACTGTTTAATGTTTTAAGTCTTTGCAGTTTGCCTCATGCACTGGAAGTGAGCAAATTCATGTGTGGACATATCTCCCGCCCTGCTTGGTTTCTGAATATCTAGACATTCACAATGCTTTTCAATGCTCTGATGCTCGCCTTTAAGACTTCTCCAGGGCTGCACCTATGCTGTAGAACTCCCTTCCCTCCTCAATCAGATTTTCACCCAGCCTCCACTCCTTCAAAAAAATCTTTGAAAACTCACTTCTTCATTAAAGCGTATCAATTAAACAGTCAGCAGGTTTCTCATCCCCCACCCCATGACTCCTTTCCTGTAACTGTCAAAAATGACCTACCAAGCACTTAATAAACCCTTCTCTAACAAACTATGTAATTCCCCTACTTTAACCCTTTGTGTCACTATACCCCACTCCCTCAAGCATGTAAGCTCATCGAGCAGAGACCTCAACCCCCTCTGTTCTTGTACGTCCAGTGGTCTGATCTCAATTATGTGTCTGTTAGTCCACCCATTGTACAGTGCTACAGAATTTGTTGGCGCTATATAAATAATAATAATAATAATAATAAATAAAATACTGAAGACAGCCAACTTATTTCAGTGGGTCCCTTTTACAAAAAGTCATTAAACTTCTGTTAAACATTTCCGAAATCTAAATAGCAAGCCCAATTTCCATAAGAGATCAACTATATGGTATTAGAGTGAAAGCTGATATTTATAGCACAGAGAGCACCATCTGCTGGGCAATATAATATAGACAATAATTATCTATGTATTTTTTATATTAAACACTCCGAATCCAGGTTATACAAATCCCAAGTCATTGGCCCTGAAAATGTTAAAGGGGAACTGTCACTTCATTGTCTGTCAATCACTGTTACAAATGTTGCGCCCCCCATTCTTTTTTTAACCTCTGAACACAATTAGTAGAAGAGGTAAAACGGAATGTTTCTATTCTCTCCCATGTCTGCACTGTGTACCCTGCATGTGTCTTGACTGAATCAGATTGTGATGTCACTTGCTAAACCTTTAATCTACATTTAAAAGTAAAAGGAGCCACACACACACACACACACACACAAAAGTTACAGATGGTTTTTAGTGTTTCATACAATTACTTAATTTCCACAGAAGTGAGAGTTCCCCTGTAAAGTAGAACTGCAGAAATGTAATTCTCCACAGGTAGGAATAAATTAAGATACAACTAGCATGTCTGCCACCAGGGGGAAAAAAAAAAAATCCATATATGGTTTCATTTTCATTATAGATTCTTAACACATTAGCATAAGGCAGAACTGGTTTTCAAAACTCTGACATTACATGAATAAGGAAAAAATAAGAAAAAATTAAGTAGACAAGGTCATAAGAGGAATCCCACCTGGAAAAAGTTTGTAGTCATGGTAGGTATACACACAAGGCACTATAATAAACATGCAAGTAAGTACAAGCTGAAGTGCAAGGTCATCCAGCAGTTAATGAGTTAACTTTTAAGACCGCAGTTTACAGTTGGCAAACAGTGGAAAAATGAATGGTTATAAGACCTGGCTTCAAAGCCTAAAGCACTTTTAAAATAATTTTCTCTGTATTCAAAAGCAGAGTGTAAACATGCCGAAGTGGCTTTAATGATGCAAAAGCGGAATTGGTTTTATGATGAAATTAGTAAAAAGGTTACATGGTCTGCTCGGAATTTCATCCAAAGAAGTGTTGCCTCACATAGGTTGAGAAATCAGCAAATACTTCAAGACGCTCTACTGAAGTTTTTGAACAGAAAGAAATTCATGCAGGCAGGCCTTTCATTTACATGTGGCCTGTTTCAGCAAACCATATTCATATGAAAAGGACTCAGATTTTGTCCAGTTTCCATGGAAACACCGACTATACCAACAACTTCATCTCATTTCCAGGTTTAAATGCAAAGCTTTCATATTTCTGTATTGAAATTGGAATTCTGTGCATGTTCTGGATGTGTGCACATGCCATACAAGTACTTGTATAGGCAGGGGGAATGGCCCCTCTATGCCTTAACTAAAAAGGAATTATGTGGGCTTAAAGCAACACTGAACTGTACAAATCTCTAAAGATGCAAGTATCAGATTGCAGTGAGACAGGGGAATCAAAGGGAGTTTGCCAATACCACCAGTGGCATTTCTTTATATTTTATTTGTTATATGTTATTTCTTTATATGTTACATGTCTAACGCTCAAATGAAAACGGACTTGTTTTGATAACTACTAAATGACAATAATAAACAAAATAGATATTGAAAATAATACACACACAATCAGTTTCTATGACTGGAAAACAAAATATTACATTTGAAAGATTCTAAGAGAAGAATTTCTGAAAAGCTGCATTTTCTGTTTGAGGCACTTACTTTTCTGCAATGGTCATATATGTACCCTTCTACGTCCACACTAACAGCACTTGTGCATTCGTCCAAAATTGCGAACTGTGGCTTGTGGTAAAACAATCTTGCCATCTGGAACAGCAAATATAGTCATTTGCAACTTTGTTCAATTAACTGTGGCATTGAGAACTTGCATTGCTACAATTAGCCAATTGTAACAACTTGTACTTCATATATACATCCCAATGAATAACTTTATCACTCCAGACCCCTGACGCACTTCAGCCTACAGAAGTGCTTTATGTGTTTAGAGTGTGTCCTCTTTTTTTCCCATTTTGAAAAAGTGAAGATTTCAATAGAAATGTAAACCTTTATAAATTAACCTGGTTACATCCCTAAAGCAGTCGATCAGACAACCGGTCCTGTTACATGCTGGTTTGTTTAGCTCATTTAAAAAAAAAAAAATTGCAGATTCCCCTAGAAATTCGCACTTTTCTAAATTAACCATGGCTAATAACCATAATCAATGGTCCTTTTACTTCCTGGTTGTTTAGGTCAGTATAGCAAATCTCAAGAGGTAGGCAATTTCCCAGAGCACCTGCTTTGCAAAAACTCCTCATGAGCTGCATTGGGAAGTCTGTGATTGGACAGCCACAGAAAGTCTGGGCTTGAAGGGGAAGGATTGCAAAGGCAGCAGACAAGAGATCTGCAACTTTGCAAGCAGTTTTTAGATATTAAAAAAATGCATAATTAAATGCATTAATTTTGTCATTGGGGTAGATCTACTAAAATGTTATAATTATAATTTTTTTTTTTATCAGTTGGAGTGTTCGTTTTTAAGATTAACTGGTATTAAAATGTACACACATCTGGAACATTGTAAGTCATATTGACATGAAGTAGAAACTGAGAAGTCATTCAGAATTATACTAATAACGCCAATATTAACAAGTTTTACTGCGACATACTGCAAAGCGATATTTCTAAAATGTACAATTTTACTACGATAGTTCTATATGTTATTGCTTATGAAGCACATCAGTCCCCCACAAATGGGACGGAATACATAGTTAGCTTCACATTATAGGTGTGGAAATGTATTCTATGCATTGTGCTTGCAAACTTCCCAGTACATGTTTCAACAAATTGACTTTTGCCTCAATATGGCCACCAATGAGTAAGTTAACAGACCCACAAATATATATGCCCTCCTCCCAAACCATGCTCAACAAGGAGCCATTCACCCAAAAGGCACTGTCAGGAACAGTAATGAAATATCACAAGCATGATTGTCAGG
>OW240919.1:50895184-50930298 GCA_933207985.1 Pelobates cultripes
ACATAAGTCCAGCAAATTAATTAGAATCCCCCTTGTACTGAGCCAAAAGGTCTCTACTCCCATGTCCTGAGTTCCTGCTACTATTTATAGCTTAAGAAGCATTAAAATTTAAAATATAGCCATGTGTCAAAGAGTTTAAAAAACAAAACAAAAACAAAAAACAAAAAAAACTTTACCTCAAAGTCAAGATCTCTGATTAAAATATCCCCATTTGGTGTTGCAAGAGGGACATGATCAAACCTACAGACAGAAGAAAGTAATTGAGTGAAATGTAAAGGAAGGATATGAAAAAAGAACATTTGTAAAATAGCATAGACTGAAGAAGTCACATTAACAGTTATGGGATTATATCTATACTGTATGTCTACATGTATTTACCATTTTTTTCTAATATTACTTTGTTGCAAATTCTCTGTGGGCTGTTATCACAGGAATCCATTTCCTGTTAAATCATGCATATTTCTATTGAAACTTGGTACTTTCCAGCAAACACAGCTAGATCATTACTTAAAGGGGCATACTAAGCACCATAACCACAACATGGAATTACTCTGGCTACGATAAAAGGAGTCTTTCACATCAGAACCTCCATTTCTTGTGAAACCGTTGTAGCAGTTTGCCAAAAATAATACTCTTGGCACTCAATGTTGGCTTCTCCAAATTTAGACAGCAATAGCAGGGTGTGAGCACCATATTTATGCTATGTGAAATAAACAAAACTTGCACAATACCCCAGCGGTAAGTCAGGTTTGGGTTCTTAAAGATAAAATCTTTTTGTTAATGGTGGACTATAGTCACGAGAACAACTACAGCTTAATGAGCATAATAGCTCCCTTCAGGCATTTTCATGTAAACACTGCCTTTTCAGAGAAAAGGCAGTGTTTACATTGCCACGAGGGACACCTCCTAGTGGCCACTCCTTAGAGCCCTGCCATTCAGCGTCCCCACGCTCTGCATGGAGACACTGAATTTTCCTCGTAGAGATGCATTGAATCAATGCATCTATGAGGAGGTGCTGACTGGCCAAAATTGTGCTTGGCCCTGCCCCCTTGCCGATTTTAGCCAATCCAGTGCCGGCAGACCCGTGGAGAGCTGAAAATAAGGTGATTTTTAACCCATTCTGAGGGGCTTGGGGGGGTGGAGGGGGCACCTAAATAGTGGGTTTAGCACTACAGGGTCAGGAATACATGTTTGTACTAACACAGTCAAGGGACTACCACTAGAGCCATGTTTTTAGCAAAACGTAAATATTGTCATTTGTCATTGTCATTGCTTGACATTGTCAGAGAAAAGGGACATCTATACTTGAAAATCACTACATTAAGAAACAGAAGGTTTTGGTGCTTAAAGTGTATCTGTAAAAGATTACTCGGTTGTTATGATGATGCTAGAAGTCACCTGGCCTGTTCCCTGGTAATAGGGCAATGCGTTTTGTGCCGAGGGTCCTCTATGGACGTCAGAGTTGCAGAAATTGGATGCCTATCCAGTCGGTAATTCATTGAATGAGAGTGTCAGCAGAGCACAGTCAGCTAGCTAATTTGTTGTGAAACTATTGCAGTGGCTTGCCAAGTATATGGCTTTTTTTTTCTCCAAATTTAGACCGCTATACAGACTCTGGGCACCATGACCACTTCAAATCACTGAGATTTATATATTCTTTATTTAGAAGATAATATCAATAAAATAGCGTACAAGACTAAAGCCATGAAGTATAACAAAAATGTATGGTATAGTAACAATACAATTCTATGAGCTTAAGGAATGGGCTTTCAGAAAATTATAGAAATATGAGACTTAAAGCGGCCAACGATTGCCATACTAGAACACTAGTTATAACCTAGAGGAAGACCGCTCATAACACCTTTCTATGATCTTATTGTTAGGCAATAGGCCTGAATTCAGGCATAACAAGGCATTGTATTTAACAGTGGTGCTATAGACGAAAAATAAATACATACGATAAACATCTTAAGCACTGAAGAAACGAAAAAGGTTCTAACACTTGAGTGTCCCTGTCCCTAGATCTTTACAGCCTCATACCCCTCCTCAGTTTGCTAGAAAAGTAAAAAAAAAAAATGGATTTACTTACCTTTTTCCCACATCGTGAGGCACCCTCCCCACGGTTTACCTCTCCAGTTACCACTACGACACAAATTAGGCATGGACTACTCCATGATGATCCAATCCAGTGCTCCTAAGAGGAGTATTGGGGACCTAATATGCATGCTCGACAAGCACATCACACACATTTAAGTTTACTCAGACATGTGTAATGCATGGAACCGATTAGATCAATGCTTTCCTAGGAGTTTTACTTTTTACTTTACAGTAGGACAGCCATACTGAAAAGTATGATGGCTCTCATACTGAATTTAAACACTGGATTCTTGTCCTGCTTTCTTTAAAACCCAAAGAACCAGTGAAACAAAAAGGTAAAAAAAAAAGATAAAAAGATAAAATATGTAAATTAATATACAAAATAAATTTCTGGCAAAAGCTACTCTCACAGCTTGAAGAGCCCTAACTTTTAAAAGGGCACAATCTAGAAATTTATATTTTTAGTGCAGTCTAATCCTTATAATTTTAGATTTATTCCACTCAAAAAAAAAATTTTAAAAAAGGAAAATGTAAACTTACCTGTAATATAGCACCAAAACAGCCTAATCCACCCTCGCTGAAAGTCATCAATCAAGCATTATGACTACTGACCTATTAAATGTTTCTCATAGAGAAGCACCTATGAGAGGCATTTGTGGCAATCCGCCAATACATGCTTTTCATAACAGTTTCCAGCACATAAAATAGATTCAGTTACTGGATGTATTTTAGTTGGAAGACTAATGACAGATCAACAGCCATATGAAACATGGGTATTGCGAAAATAAACAGTATTATTTCTCTTCAAGACTGCACTAAAATCACTTCATTAAGACAAAGCGATTTTAGTGCTTAAACTGTCCCTTCAATTGTGTCTGCTTAGTGTAAACAGACTGAAGGATTTATTTTTTTAAAAGGGAATAATGGAAAATTCAAAAGGCAGTTGTAAATTCCAGGACAAAAATCACTCAAATTCATCTATTCTTATTTTTCCCAGAAATATACAATTCCACATCAATTCTTCACAAGTCCTAGTTTAGTGAATAAACTTGAGAGAAACAAATCCTTTATATAACGTTTGAATAGTTTTAAGACTGTTTCTTCGACAAACTTTCATTTATATAAACCAGTTTAACACGGTTTCTTGCAGATTACAAGTTAAATGCAAATTTACTAATAAAGAGAAAAGGCATTTTGTTTACAAATTATGAAATTATGGATTTCCTGCTCTTATTTAACTCTGTGGTAACCAAGCATTGAGTGGTGAACAATCCTACTCACTTAAGACTGGCAAGTCCAGTACTGACCAATGCTGAAATACAACTCCCATGATGCAAAAAAAAAAAAAAAAAGTAAAGAAGGAAAAAAAAAAAAAAAAAAGGGCATTCTATTCCCCCAAAACCCATTCCAAATGGGGACTAGAGAAAATAAGGACTATGATTGCTTCTTGCTGACACCATCATCAAGTAGTTGTTTGGGTCACTGCAAGCACCATAACTACTAATGCAGAGGTTACACTGCTAGGCAGCTATAGGTGATGTTTTTGTTAAACAATTTTCCACTGGTTTAACAAAAAAGCCTCGTCCTTGAATTCATCCCTCATTATCTGTTTTAGAATGAGCAAGTAATGATCTGTGAGCACATGAGTAAATGGATTCAACCACACAAACTGTAGCCACACAAATAACGGTTTAGACAAATTTAATCTAACTCTTTCAAGCCATCTGAACTTTCTTAACTTTACTTCTTTCATGACAGCAAAAATGAAAAAGTAGGAGCCCTAGGATTCATGGCATTTTATTCAGTTTATGGTGCCTACATGCTTCAATGTATAGAATGAAGGCTGCCCAAGTTGGCGAAGGTAGTTTGCTGCAACCTACAGTAAATGACTCATTTTTATATGGAATTGGTAGAGGGAAGTCTATCTAGGACCCTTAAACCGATTTATTATTAAAACAAAAAGAGACTCTCACCCTGCAAACTGCTGCATTGCTGAGACCCACTGCTGATTGGCTAAGTAGCACCTAGCCTAGGGACCAGACAGGCGGTAGAGAAGGATGTTACAGTAATCCAGCATGTATCTGCAAAGATATACATCTACTTTACTGTTTACTAGTAACAAAAGCGTTTCAATGTTTGCTTCTCTATTAAAGGAAAACTGCATTGGATTTGAAAAAGGTATTAAAAAAAAAAAAAAAAATACTTTGTCTCTAATATAGTCTCAAAGAGTTTTGCAACAACTCCCTCCCCTCCCCCAATAAAAAACAGTTTTTAGATAAAATATCTACAACTCTTTATTCCAGCACCATCAATTGCCTCCTTGTGGCACTCCACCCCTTGTGACATCATGAAGTCAGAAGACATGGGTCCAATCAAATGGTTCCCATTTAAAATCTTTGCGGACCCTAGGTGCATGCACGTCTCCAGAGATGATCCACCAACGAAAATCCTCTCATAGAAAATCATTGAACATAACGATTTTCTATGAGAAGCTGTGAAGGGACACGTGGTCTGCACATTCGTGAGAGGTGAGCAGACTGTCCATTCTGCCCACGCTTTGCTTTTTATTAACACGCATAAATCCTAAATAGTCTACATCAGCACACTAGGCGTGATGATGTCATGGTATGAATGGTATGAGAGCCAGGAAGTAACAGTCCCAGCTCTCTGACAAGGAGGGTGTGGTGGTGTGTCTTGATGCTGTTCTCAAGTCTTCAAGCAGCTGAACTGTATCATATGTTGAAGGATAGGAGCATGGAGGGAAACATTTATGGCACTATAACAAGTTTAATAAGATGAAGTTGTTATAGTGGCTATAGAGTTCCTTTAAATTACAAGTTGATTTCACTATACGTAAAGCATGTATAATAATAATTATTTTAAAAAAAAAAAAGATGTTAGGGGAAGAAAAAATATGGTAACTCTTAAAGAAGTTATTTTGTTATTTTTAAGGAATGCTTTCTATTTACTTATCATTTAAAAATATTTTTTTACTTTACCTTACAGTTTTTCTGTGCATATGCATTCAAGACACAAAACAGGATTATTCACAAATGTGAAAATTCAAAGTGAATTTCAAATGTAAGGCCAAAATAGCCGAACACAGAATTGACTTGGAGAGTTTTTGTCTAATCCAATTATTTTAGTCTAGTTTAAAATTCACTTTGAATTCACTTGAAATTCTCACTTTAGTGAATAACCCTGACACTGCTTTTCAATCTACAGAAAAAGGACGGAACTAAAAACTTTAGCTTCATTATTAGTTTTTGTTTTTTTATTATTAAACTCTAACCGTACTGAATCAAAACCGGGCTCTTTTCCAATTTCAGATTATTCTTCCTAAATCATTACTGAGATTATAGACAACGTAATATAAATAGGTAATTCTTACTTGTTCTGACAAACCAGCCAGCTCTACACTGGAAATGTAAAACATTTCTCATACATCAGGCACAAACTATAAAATTATATTCCCCACCCCCAAAAAACATACTTAATTATATTGTCAGCATTGATAATTTTCCCACTTCCAGGTATTAACGGGATGGTCTGTATGGCTTCTAAATCTGCAAGTTCAAGGAAAAATGGGTTGCTTGTTATTATTCAATCGTTTAAACGTATGCTTTTTTTTATTTCTTTCTTAACATAACAGATTATGTCGTTACCTCCATTTTGTTGAGAAATCATAGTCCGCTCGTATTTCCCTCTGTTCAAATCTTTCAGCACTTGCATTAATTCTGTAATCCTGGCTGTGAAACTAGGAGCCAAACAAAGGATTTTTGTTAGATCACATTTATTGTTCGCATAAAACTTATTTTTGCAAACAGTGCATCATTAATACACAAAGGAATGTGCATGAGAGCTTAAATTTGTGTTAAAAGACTGAGATAAGCAACAGTAATTTTCTAAATATAGGCTCCATTCACAAGCCACTAAGTCCTATCATTTCAAACAAATTGTTATCCAAAATTCAATCTAATGAAAGAGGCTTTACAAAACAAATGTACAGTACACAATGATCCTTAAACAAAATTTTCAAATGTTATCATTAGTTTAATAACTAGTTTATTTTAGCAAGTTAATAGAAATAAGAAACAAGTTTGAGAAAAACATTTATCACCATATACCCCAACTCAAGCAGGTAAAAAATAAAATCAGCAGCAAAACTGCCAGCAAATGAGCATAATTGCATATTTGTATAGTAAGTGTAAGTGTTCCTTTAATCTCCATAAACTTTATTAAAAGAGAGTGATATCTAAATGTACTATTTTTAGATAACAAAATATCCTTCAGTCTGAGTACTCCAGGTAGACACAGCCACTTGTTGAAATCTGTAGATCTCCCATGACAAGTAGCTTTGTTATTAAAACTAGGGAGCATCAAATCCTGTTCCCTTGCCATTGAATGGGCCGTCATTTGCACATCTCATACCCTTGCCAACACCTCCAAGTTATTCAGCTAAACCTAATCTCAACGGAGTGTATGCTGCAGAAAGAAGAGGCATAAGCATTTCCTCTACACAGGACACAATGTAAATAAAACTTCCTAAATAACATAAATGCAGGAAACCTGAGAAAGTAAAAATATTAGGGTTTTTGCTTGCTCTTTTTTTAATAATCACATGAAAAGGGCATAATGGCTTGTGAATAATTAATAAGAAGAACAAACAGAGAGGACATAAATCATAGGTCATAAACACAAAACTGCAGCATTTCCCAAACTGCATCATTTAAGCAAATATAGGCAAACTGTGACTATGGCATAATTTGAATACAAATTGATTACTTAATTTTATAAATTAAGCTACTGTTGCCTAAATTTTGTATTTCAGTTTTCAATTCACAACAACTTGCTGTTTAAACTGTATACTGCATTAAAACAGATGGAAGTAAAAACTCAGACAGGCAAGGGAGCTTAAGTTAAAGAAACATACCTGTCAAAAAAAACCCACACAAACACATGGGAGAGATGAAAGGACAAAACCATTTAGAGATTGCATTATATAAAAAAAGGGGGGAATGGGTGGAAGACAGAGATGGAAGGGACAACGAACCCACATACACACACAGTTTAACTCTTTTAAAAACAAGGTGTAAAAAATAAATTGCAAAGCTGCCCAAAATAACCATTTCTGTAAAAAATAAAGGTAGATAAAACATTGCACGTCCCTAAACCCCACACTCTCACCCTGCTAATCTTGTCATTTCCCGACCTGCAAGCACAATTCTGCCCAGTGCCTGGGACATCCTCAGCAACATTCTTCCACTCTGGTAGTAATCCTTTGAAAACAAAGAAGCAATAAACATAAGAATATGCTGCCTTGCAAGCACAGAGCTGTACGACATTACCCAATTCCCGCACTCACCTCGAGCAGCTCAGCATGTGTGCTCTTCAAATGCCGCGGGTGATTTGGTGTGAGGAAAGGACGGCTGACAACCAGGTAACCCACCACAGTTGCAAGATCTGCAGTATTGCAATAGGTCAACAGCATTAAAAGCATGGTAATATATGCAATTTTATAAATACTTTAACAAGTATGAGAATAATGTAAAACCACTGAACTTTAGGTTGCATTCCATACTCTTCCACAATTACTACCTCTTATTTGAACACAATTATACATATATACAATAAAAAATATTTTTCCGCATAATGCAACTTACGGCTACACTTAAAACTCTCCCTGATGGAACTATAACTTACATTTGGCAATAATGCTGTCGACAAAGCCCATAGAGAAACGAAACAAAATGAAGTTATGCAAGTGCTCCACCTGGCGAGGAAAGAATACAAGAGTTACATATTTTTTCAAAAAAAAATTGCTTCAAAGAATAAAATGTTGCTTTGGCTAGTCCTATATCTCATATTGGGTGCTTGAATACCTCAACATGTGATGCAAATAAATATATATATCTGATCCCAGCCCATAAAAAGCAATGTTCACTTGGTGACTGACATTAGTATTAATAAAAAATATAAAAAAACAAAAACCATGCTAGGACAATTGGGATGCAACATTAAGAGGTGGTAGTATAACAAGCTATAACTTTATAATTAATAGATTTGCCACTATTCTAAAAAAATAATTCATCACCCTAACACAATTTACCATATGAAAAGTTAGGTGATTTTTAAATAGGAGAACATATTATGTCAATCTATTTGACACATGGAAGAGCTCTCTCTTGATATTCCAATTAACACTGCATTACTCCAAACAGTGCAGAAAAACCTGGGCTGTAAATGGCTTTTGAAAGTAGTTTGGAAAATGAGGATGTTAAGTATTTCTGAATGCAGCAATCCACTTACCAATTTGTTGAAAGCTGTGTGAATAGTCTGCTTTTCCCTTTCGTTTCCATTGTAAAATGCAATTTCTTCACTAAAAACAAAATACATTATTAACATTTGTGAAGTTTTATAACTTAGTAATTCTAAAAAGCACCATCTTGGATTCTTCAAAGAGAAAGAGAGGCAAGCTAGAAAACATACAATTATTAATGCGCTTTTGATCAGTGATTATGATCTCAGTCATTCTAATGTTTCTACACAGAGAATCACTGGTGGTCTACGGTGAATGTGAAGCAATCACCGCACAAGTCAGCATCTCCTCCTAGAGCTGCATTATCCCAATGTGAAGCACAAAGGTGCTAGGTCCTGCAAAGACTGCTGGACTGCAAAAGGGAGCACTTCTTGTGAATATACAAGAGGTGCACAATATGGGCAGAAGAAAAAAAAATAAAAAAAAATACCATGGTGTTCACGTTACACCAATATTCTCTGACATGCAGCAGTAAATCCAATCAATTTATACAACAAGATTGTGTCCACTTGTAGTTCTTTCAGGCCTCCTAAATAGGTAGCTTTTGTAATTGCTTGACTAACCTATTGGTAATGAGCCGCGAGTTGACATATCTGTATTCTCCTTCATATCTTTGCTCTGCAATGGTCATTTTACCAATAGGCCTCCTGAGACGAGTCAAGAAAAGTCCAGAAACAAGCAGGTAAGCCATCATGCTTGCTGGTCCCTAGAATGCAGCATAAGAGCCAAGATCAGACAATTGTAAAATGATGCTTTCAACTTCTAAATAAAAATGAAATAAAAAAATAAAAATAAAAAAAAGGAACACACACACAAACACAGGCAGAAAAAGTATACAATACCTGAGCTCCAATAGCACTTGTCAGCTTGAAGATATACAAAACAATGTCCAAAAATGGCTGCAAAATAAAAAAGAAAAAAGAGTTGAAGTTTATGCCATCCTTTAAATTTGTGTACGTGTTGTAACCAAAACTGAAGATATTAATGCATTTAAAATAATATACAGATCTGGGACTGTCAGATAAGTTATTTTTATTGGCTGCTAATCTTGGGATGCATTTTTTCACAAAGCATTGCATATATAGAGGTATGTAAACCAGAAGACCACTTATCATTTGACTTTACGGATGTGTAACAATTTAAACACTGTAAAAAAAAAAAAAAAAAATTTAAAAAAAGTTCAAATAATATATATGTAATAAAATTAAATTCATAAAATCTATTAATGTTATTTAATTCATAAAACAAAAGCATTCGCTGAGGATTCCAAGCAAATGTAGCCTATTTTAAATCACAAAACACAAAATAAGAATAAAAGTCAGCCTCCAAGTTATATTAATCTGAGAGTTAATCGATTTATTAAATAAATTAAAACTAGTGTGGCTGTGTATTTGGTGTGTACTGTGAGTAAACTAAATAGATTTATTAAGGTTTTATGTAAATCAGGTTACTCTCAGCAAGTTAAGATCAGGATGTATGTATCAAAACTGACCAGCAGAGGTCTCTTTCATATGATTGCTTTTGGTATTTGCACACACAGGTTCAAGCACCAAATGTCCTTGGTATATGGCTACCTTTTAGTCAGTATGACACAGCTAATCAAAGCCTGAGAGATCGTTACATGTCCTCTTATGTTTCTTTATCAGTGACTATACCAGAGGCTTATCGGTTTTTGTACCATGTCCTAATTATTATCGCCATTTATATAGCGCCAACAGATTCTGTAGTGCTTTACAATATTATAAGAGGGGGGATTTAATTATAAATAGGACAATTACAAGAAAACTTACAGGAACGATAGGTTGAAGTGGACCTTACAGTCTATAGGAGGTGGGGGGTAAAACACAATAGGACAGGAAATAGCAATCAAAAAAAGTGGGAGTGAAGCAGAGCTGGAAGTGAGAGAAGAGTGCTGCCCTTTAGGAGAGAGCAAGAGACAGGTGTGTAAGGTAGAGGTTACTCTGAGAGGCCATTAGCTTTCCTAAAGAGATGGGTTTTAAGGCACTTTTTAAACGTTTAAAGACTAGGGAGGGTCTAATGGCGGTAGGCAGGCTATTCCATAGCAAGGGAGCCGCCTGCAAGCGCAAGTTGGCCGTACAGGTGCGAGCAGAGGACAGGAGAAGGTCATGGGCAGAGCAGTGAGACAGAGCAGGGGATCTGTGAAGAGATATAAGATGGGCTAGCATTGTTCAATGCTTTATAGGTATGGGTGAGTACTTTGAACTGACTCCTATAGGATACAGGAAGCCAATGTAAGGGCTGACACAGGGGTGAGGTGTGAGAGGACCAACTAGAGAGGAAAGTCAGTCTGGCGGCAGCAATCATTACAGACTGTAGTAGGACAATCCGGTTTTTGGGAAGACCAATTAGGAGCTTGCTACAATAATCCATTAGAGAAATTACTAGAGCATGGACAAGCTCCTTAGTAGCCTCCTGCGTAAGAAAGGGGTGGATGCGGGCTATGTTTTTCAGATTTTTAAGGAATCTAGAGGATTTGGTAACATACAGGATGTGAGGCTCAAAGGTGAGGCCCGAGTCAAGTATTACGCCAAGACAGCGTGCTTGCAAGGATGGGCTGATGTGGATACCACTAACTTGAAGGGAGTGCGAAGGATCAGTATTAGGAGGAGGAAAGACAAGGAGCTCAGTTTTAGAGAGATTGAGTTTCAGAAAGCGAGAGGACATCCAGTCAGAGATGGAAGAAAGGCAAGCAGTGACACGTTGCAGGACGGCAGGCGAGAGGTCCGGGAAGAAGAGATTTATCTTGGTGTCATCAGTGTACGGGTGGTAGTGCAATCCAAATGAGGTAATAAGTTTGCCAAGAGAGGCAAAATAAAGAGGAAATATAAGGGGACCAAGGACAGAGCCTTGGGGGACTCCAACCGAGACAGGATGAAGGGAGGAGGGATCATTAGAAAAGGAGACACTGAATGAGCGTTGGAAGAGATAACAGGAAAACCATGAGAGGATAGAGTCACAGAGACAGAGTGATTGAAGAATTTGAAGAAGAGCATGATCAACAATGTCAAAGGCAGCAGAGAGGTCAAGAAGAATTAGTATGGAGTAGTGGCCTTTGGATTTAGCTGCAATTCGGTGGTTAGTAACTTTGATAAAAGCAGTCTCAGTAGAGTAGAGGGGGCGGAAGCCAGATCAAAGAGGGTCAAGGAGAAAGTTGGAATTGAGGAAGTCAGACATACGGGTAAAGACAAGTCTTTACAGAAGCTTTGAGGAAAAAGGGAGCACGGATATGGGAAAATAGTTAGAGATGAAGATGGGTCGAGAGATTTTTTTTCAGGATAGGTACTACAGTTGCATGTTTAAGGTCAGCAGGGACAATGCCAGAAGAGAGAAAGCAGTTGAAAATGTGTGTTAAGGAAGAAAAAAGACAAGGGGAGAGAGATCTGATAAGGTGAGATGGGACAGGATCAAGCGGGCAAGTGGTGGGGCGACAGGAAAGGAAAAGCGCAGCCACCTCTTGTTCAGTAGCCGGGGACAGGAAAGATCTGCGTGTGGTTGAGAAAGAGAAAGACAGGGTGGGGAGAATGCTTTCCTTAGCTGTTTAATCTTGTCGGTAAAGTAGCATGCAAAGCTATCGCTGTAAGGTTAGTCTTGGGGGTGGCCACAGCAGGTCAAAGAAGAGAGTTAAATGTGTCAAAAAGGCGCCTGGGATTGCAGGAGCATGAACTAATAAGAGAGGAAAAGTATGACTGTTTGGTAAGGGCAAAGGATGCGCTGTATAAACACAATATGAATCTATAATGGAGAAAGTCTGACTGGGTGTGAGACTTCCTCCAGGAGCGTTCAGCACAACGTGAGCATCTTTGCAGGTAGCGTGTTAATTTAGTATGCCACAGTTGGAGGCGTGTCCTCCTCAAGGTGCATGTTTGGAGCGTGGCAGCAGTGTTCACGGCAGAGGTGAGGGTAGTGTTATATGTGGAGATGGCCAGTGAGGAACAGGAGAGAGAAAGGATGGATAGGAGTTGTGAATTAATATCAGCTGACAGCTGCTGGAGGTCAATAGAATTAAGGTTCCTCCTGAATTGAGGGGAGTTAGGCTGAAGTTGTTGGGTGAAGGGGTACTCGAGAGCAAATTATGGTGGTGATCCGAGAGAGGAAATTGAGTGTTGCAGATATTACATACTGTACATGCATAAGAGAAAATGAGGTAGAGAGTATTGCCAGCTACATGGGTGGGAGAATTAGCCCACTGCGATAGCCCAAGGGAGGAAGTAATTGAAAGTAGTTTAGAGGCTGCTGAGGTTGAAGTCCCAGAGAATTAGTGATGGAATATTAGAGGAGAGGACGTAGACAGGCAGCAAAGTGGTCAAGAGGAGAGAGGAACCAAGGAGGCGATAAATAACAGCAATGTTAGCAGAGATGGGGTTGAAAAGGCGAATCTAATGGATTTCAAATGATGAGAAAAAGAGAGAAGGGAAGGTGGGTAGAGGTTTGAAGGAGTAGTGAGGTGAGAGTAGAAACTCTACACCACCACCTTTACATTCAGAGTGTCTTGGGTTGTGGGTAAGTTGAAGACCACCAAAAGATAAAGATGCAGGGGTAGCAGTGTCAGAGGGGAAGAGCCATGCTTTTGTTAAGGCTAGTAAATCTAGAGAACGAGAGATGGAGGTCGTGGACAGCAGTGGATTTTGTATTATTGCACACAGAGCGTGCATTCCAGAGGGCAGTATTAAAGAAGGATTTGGGTGAAGAGTAACATGAAATGGGTATGAGATTGGTGTGGTTTCCTTGAGTTAGTACGTGGTGGATTTGCCGAGGTGGGACTGGGATTTGGAGAGACATCATCCAGCTGCTTGGAGCAGAAGGATAGAAAGGAAGAGAAGGTGGGAGTAAGATTTGAAAGCTTTGTGAGAGGGTATGTATATAGAGGATTTGGAAGGAGTTGGTGGAGATAAGCTGGAAAGGTATACATAGAGTGCATGGGATGAATAGAGAGGGGAGTGAAGTAAAGTGGGAGCAATGAAGATTGTGTCACCAGGGACAGGTGAGCAGAAGGTGGCAGCAGCTTCCTAGCGACTTGGGAAATGTCCCTGGGATACCTGCGCATTTTCTGGAGAGGGATAGCGATAGCACTCGTGCTGCATCCTTGTCGGGAAAGGAATTCCAGAGGAGAGTGTCGGAGGGATTGGCTTTCTTCGGAGGCAATCCAAGAGCAGAGTTGCCCACAGACTTTGAGAAGAATACCTGTAGCCCTGGGATAAAGCAAGAGAGCTAGGCCTGAGAGCCACAATTGTCTTTTTAAAGACAAGAGCTATAACATTGCAGGCGGATGTGAATACCTCCCTGGAAGAAAAGCAGCAGCGGAAGAGGCAGAGAGGACTATACCTGCCTGGAAGCGAGGTTGCAGTGTATGAGGCAGAGGGGACGATACCTGCCTGGAAGGAGAGCTGCAGCCTGGTCGGGTAGAAAAGCTCCAGAAAGACCCCAGTCAAGCATCAACGACTGGGACTGAAGTGTTCCTGCAAACGGCTAGGACGTGGACTGGGCGGAGGTACTCGGTCGGAGTACAGAAGCAGCCTCTACTGGTCTTTATTATACACAGAGGTACACACAGAAGACAATATTTAACACGTTCAAAACGTCTGTCAATTGAAGTAAACACACAGGCAATGAGGAACCCAGGACCCAGGTGTAATACTGCCATAAATAATATTACATGATATATGATTATTTATATGTCTAAAATGGTCCTGACAATCAGCTAAGATGAAGTATAGCACAGCCTTTTTTACCTGTGGAAAACAGCTGAAATGGAGATTTTTTTCTACCACCTAACACTAGCCAAAAATGCCCAGTAGAGCCTTATTTATAGAAATAAGAGGAAAAAAAGTGTATTTAAAAAAAATAAAAAATACACAAAGTTAAAAGGGTAACTGCCACTGTTCTTCACGTGACACTTTCTTATTTCCTCCCACCATTGAACAGCTTACTGTGGTAAGTAGTGCATTCAGATTTCTTGTATCATAAAAGAGAAGCCTAAGCTAAAAGGCGAGAAGTGCTTTGGGTAAGGCAGCAAATGCTTGGGCCTGTTGGCTTAATTATTCTCAATCAATTAATAGCATAAAATCATTCAATGCAAAAAGTACTTCCAAAAGAAAATGTTCATTTTTATTTTAATGTATCAAGCAAGAACTAAAATCTTCAGATCTACTGTGGGCAGACAAAGTACAGCAAGGACAAGCAACTGAAATTAAGGGAACACTACAGCGTCAGGAATACAAATATGAACTGCTTACGCTATACTGTTCAACTAATTATTTAAATGACTCCTCATGTGCAATAAAAAAAAAAAAAAGAAGTTTTACTTACATTTTTTGTTCTCATTGCGCCCGACTGTGTGCACCCTGGCTTCCTGGCTGAAATCATAAATCTTGATCTCAGCCAATCCATAGGGAAGCAATGGGATGCAAGTGCATATGCAAATCACCCCACTGTGCCAACCAGCATCTCCTCATAGAGATGCATTGAATCTATATGGGAAGTGTTCAGCATCTCCATGCAGAGGTTGGAGATGCTGAAAGTTGGTCTTGCAATCTATGCAGGATCAAACCAAGGAAGTCCCTCGAGTAGCTGTTAGAGTGATGGCCATTAGAAGTAGTCTAAACACTGCATTTTCTCAGAAAAGGCAGCAATCACACTGCTGACCCTGCAGTGGCAGGCTATACGCCCCAGAACCCGTATATGAAGCTGTAGTGGTTCTGGTGACTATAGTGTCACTTTAAGGTAAACCTTAAAGTCACTTGGCTTGAAGGAAAATTGTATCACTAATTGGTTGTAGTGGTTATGATGCTTAGATTGTCCTTTTCTGTAAGATGAATACATTAAAGATACCAAGGGAATTCCTTACGCTAGAACAAGAGTTAAAGAGGACATCACTCAAACTTGCTTATAGTGGATTATTCCATTCTATATACAAAAGTATATAGAAGACCATATTTAAATGAAAATCAATGGAATTTTAAACTATTAAATGTTTTAATCTAGACAACTAACCTATACTATTATTACAGAAAACAAGGATGCTACGAGGGGAAAATTAAGTACTAATCTTCAGCAGGTAGACCAGTCACAATCAAGTGTCAAAAAATAAAAGCATAAAGAATAACTGCACACTGCAAGATTACATACTTGATCTCAGGAAACACCACACACACATTGATGGATTCAAGCAACTTACAGAAACCTACCTTGCTGAGGTTTGAGTACAAGTCCACCACACTGTTGCAAAACCTCTCAACATCTTGTGTAAGAAGTTGATCTGCGTTTGCTATCCTGTTGTCCAAATTTCCCATTTTATAATAGGTGAAAGATCTATAGTTGGGAGACAGGAACACAATCGTATTACACTCAGGAAATGAACGATAAATAAAGGGTAATCACTGAACTAAAATCTATAATGGGTTATGTTCAGCTACAGAACCATTTTCATATAAGCTGGTAAATGCCAGCCCTTTGCCCCAAAAACACACATATATATCTTACCTGTGCCAGTTTCAATAAAAGGTTATGCAAAAAAAAAAAATGTAACTTGACCACCATTATTTTTACAGAGACACAGATTACGTGGAAGGCATAAGCCTAATAACCAATTCTACTGTTATAAAATAATAGTAAAATTCATTACAACACACCACATACAAAACAAACAAACAAACATCTCCCCACTGTAGAAAAAAACTCCACTCCAATAACTGCACTACAAATGACAGTCAAAATTAAGTAAACCATTTATTGTTGAATATACCAAAGCTCACAATTTTCACTAGCCACTGGTGAATGGAAAATCAGCCCTGGCATATGTGCCTTGGACCACCACCACCGGTGAACACCATCCCTTCACACTAGGTAGGATACTGTCAGTCTGGCCATATCTAGCCAGACTGAAAGCAATGTAAACATTGCTATTTCTCAAAATCAGAAATGTTTTACATTGACTAAAAGGGAAGTGGCATCTCTGCACCAAAACCATCACATTAAGATGTGTATCCAATTAAGGAAAGCTCACATATAAATAAAAAAAGAAAATCAATTAGATGGACTTACTTTAAGTATTCATCATATAAGTACTTTGTTAACCTTTCCCGGAAACATAATTTAAGTTCATTGAGACCAAACTTCAAGAAATTGTTGACTAATGAGATCTGCAAAAAGAAAAATAGATTGAAAAAAAAAAAAAAAACTACATTAAACAAGTGGAGACATGGTGCACAATGTTTTGTTCGCACTAAGTGGATGTTTTATGCTTACAAAGCATTGTGTCTAAGACCATTTTAATACACACACACACAGTTATAACAACATAAATAGACATGCGTATTGCAAGGTACCTGCCAGCTGTGGAGTTGGATTGTGTGTACAAATGTATCAAAATACATGATATATGGATGTCATTGCTTAAAAGGGACACTAAACAGCATGCCCATTATTGTTTATTGTAGTGGCTACGGTACAAGAAGTCAGTGGGGGAAGACTATCTTGTAATTGTCAAACTATGAGTTGTCTGACGAAAAACAAATGTGCTTTGCCAGCACCTAAGTCACGGTCCCCCCACACCTGGATGGCCATAATAGTATGTGAGTGATGAAAGTTTCTAAGCCTATCACTGCCATTCAAACGTGGCCGACTTGTGGTGTTAATGAGGAAGTGATGCTCTTGGGTGGGGGTCAGGCTCTGGGTCTCAGAAGGTTTATGTAAAGCAGACGTTTGCACCTATTGCCTTCTTGTACTATAAATAGCTGTAGTGATTATGATGCTTAGATTGTCCCTTTCTGTAAGATGAATATTTCACTTTAAAAACAGCAAGTGGTAAATGGTTACCAGCTACACTGATCAGGACACATTATACGTTATCATATCATATTTAATTTAGCAAGATCATGCTTTGACTGGCACTGTGTGAGGTTAAGTCTCTATGTCCGCTGGAGACAGAGGACCGTAAAAAGACACACAATTGAGGCTATTTTTTTTTATATATATATAAAAGCAGCTCTGGTGCCCTTTTAAAGTTCTAAAAGTGGTGTATTTATTATGGCATGTTCAAGGCGATGCTCCACTTTTAGATCTTTGCTTCAGAATTATTCTTAAAACGCTTGTTATCCAAGTATCAGCAGCAATTTCAATAAAGAACTGGACTAAGTAATAAGAATGTTATTTTCATATCTAGCTCATTTAACCAGCTTGTAAATATGTACCCAATCAGGTAGCATGGTACCTCTAATAGTTTTTTATTTTTTATTATGGGACAAAGTTTAGTGTGAGATGCCAGTACTTTCTGGTTTTGTATTAAAGGGACACTATAGTCACCAGAACAACTACAGTTTAATGTAGTTATTCTGGTGAGTATAATAGTTCCCTTCAGGCATTTTCATGTAAACACTGCCTTTTCAGAGAAAAGGCAGTGTTTACATTGCCTCTAGGGACACCTCCAAGTGGCCACTCCTTAGATGGTCACTGGAGGAGCTTCCTGCGTCAGTGCTGCTGAAAAAGCAGCACTGACGTTCAGCATCATGGAGACTCTGGATTTTCCTCAGAGATGCTTTGATTCAATGCATCTCTATGAGGAGTTCCTGATTGGCCATAACAGTATTTGTCCTGCCCCCTTGCAGATTTTCCCTATGGGAAAGCTTTGGATTGGCTAAAAGCCAGCCACTTTGATAATGTCACAAAGGGGGCGGGGCCAACGCCGGCAGACCCACGCGGCGCTGGAAATAAGTTGAGTTTTAAACATTTATAGGGGGGCAAGCCACCTAAATGGTGGGTTAAACACTATAGGGTCAGGAATACAGGTTTATGTTCCTGACCCTATAGTATTACTTTAATTCACAGATAACATAGTTCTCCGGTAACTAGACAAGTGAATTTAGAAAATTTAACTAGTGACTTTCGATTGTAGAAAATTAAAATTAGCATGTTTGCGAGCTTGATATGTACATAAATTTTACCAGCTGATCAGAGAAAATTACATGACTTAATGATGCTGAGTACTAAAAGCATAACACCAAAAGACTAATCCTCTAATACTGCATGCGGTTTATTCAATAACTAAAGAAATAAAAGTTGTGCATTTTGTCTTAACTCACTGTAAAAACACAGACAAAACAATTAACACTTACGGCGGGCATGGCAGCGATAAAGTTGAAAAGGTATTTCTTAAAATCTTTTCTGCTTCGGCCAATGATTGCACTGCAAACCATCACATGCATTAATTTTAATAGCATTTCTTTTTCAGATATTCATTGAAAAAGCTCTATTAGAAACTCTGCTAAAAAGCAATGTAGGAAACCCATATGACATGACAAAAAGACATAGGTGTTACGTGGTTAGGACTTAAAGAGAAAAAAGTGACAGAAATTAGCTACCATAAAACAATCTAAACAAACTGCTCAGCTTGTCTACATATACATCAACATAATCCTGTTCTGTTCCTCAGGAGTTCATTTTTATCAACCTCTTTGGCTAGCATTGTGGAGATGAGAGAAGAAGCTTGTAATCACATTTGTAACAATCCCATGATCCATTGATTAATTTGCTTGATGTTGCAATTGAGAGGAGTGCTGTAGCACCATGTAGTTGGATAAATAGTTTTAGCCAGTTCAATAACTTGCTGTCAGTGCAGGAGCACCAAAATTACAATTCTGATACGCTTTCATAATATGAATATTAGACCTTATAGATGTCTAAAACGCCGACATTGTCTCGTGATGAATGGATCACGTTTAATGCAGATTGATTTAAGTTTGTGTACTTAGACTCAGGTATTGCTTTATAGCCCAAGAATTTACGAGGAATCTTTCATTAGTTTATGTTAACAATTAGTGATACAATTTTCCTTTAAGCCAAGTGTATAGAAAGAATGGTATCCGCTTTGTACATGCCACTGTCAGGTTCCTAAAAGTAAACTTTACCAATACATTAAACGTGCACACAGAGAATCACATGCTTTTATGTGTCCAAAATTCTATGATTTTTGCTTTACCAAGGGAATAGCTGCTATATACTTGAAAAAATATTTCTTAAATTCCGATTTATTCCTGCTTATGATTCCACTGAAATGAGAAGCAAAAGGAAAGAAAATGTAGCCATTTTCATTGAATAAAAAGGAAACAAAATACGCTGTATGTAAATCACTCCCCACAGAATATAGAGACATTTTCAATATTTACTGTTCAGAAATTCAAACGAAATGTTAAACGAAATGTTTTTGTTAAAGTACCGCTGTAGTGCCAGAAAAACAAACTCGTTTTCCTGGCACTATACGGTCATTAGGTCCCCCCCCCACCCTCATGGCCCTCCTCCCAGTGGGCTGAAGGGATTAAAACCTCTTCAGCCACTTCCCTTTCTCCAGCGTCGGGCTCCCTCGGCGCTGGGGAACTCTCCTCCCCCTGCCGACATCATATCCGAATGCACATGCGCTGCAAGAGCCGCGCGCGCATTCTAACCGCCCATAGGAAAGCATTACTCAATGCTTTCCTATGGACGTCCAGCGTCCACAGTGAGAATCGCGGAAGCGCCTCTTGCAGCTGTCAGTGAGACAGCCACTAGAGGCTGGATTAACCCTCAGTGAAACATAGCAGTTTCACTGAAACTGCTATGTTTTCAGTTGCAGGGTTAAAACTAGAGGGACCTGGCACCCAGACCACTTCATTGAGTTGAAGTGGTCTGGGTGCCTATAGTGGTCCTTTAATATAAGGTTAAAGGAGGAAAAAAATTTATTAAAGTGGAGTTTACTTAAACAAATGCCAATGATGCCAATGGGGGATGCCAATGTAAATAATACATTTTCTTTTTATGGAGGAACTGTGTTTGACACATATTTAAACATTTCTTGCCATATATAAAAATGATACTACAAGCACTATAACAGCTCGTTATAGTGCTACAAGTGTCTGGGTGAACACCCTAATTTTTAGACCAGTAGTGGTGGTTGACTTCCCTAATTGTTTTATCATATGTTGTAAAACGGATTGTCAATAGCAAGTGCTCGTCTCCATTCCCGTTGCCAGCCCCTTTCTTCAGCTACATAAATAATGTGAAAATTATGCTATCGCATTATTAAATGCAAAGCTTTGCAGTCCTTATTGGACGCAAGCTTGTTTGAGTAGGGTCATCATCTATTGTTCCTGTAACATTTTATCGTCTCATTTGTTAAATCCCCCTTTTAATGTAAAGTACTGCAGAATAAACTGGCGCTATATAAAAACTAATAATAATAAAAAAAGAGCACTTGATAATGAAAAGGCATAGTATCCACATTATCATTGTGGCTAAAGAAAGAATGGGCTGGGGAAGCAAAGTTTGCTCTAGTGGTTATGGCGTTTTAATAATAGTGATACATTAATTAAAAGATCCCAAACCTGATGTAAACTGGCACTTCTCTGTATTACATATGGTATTATTTATCCCGTGTCTGAGCAGCCATCTATAACTGTATGGATGTTTTCTTTAAATCTAACTAATGCTAAAACAAAGTTCTTCAAGTTGACACAAACTTTTCATAATTTTCTTGCTGGTAGTGATCTCTAGGGATCTACCAATATAGATTTTTTTAGAGCCGATACCTATAATCTGAACTTTCAGGCTGATAGCTTACCGATATCGATATTCTGTACATTTACCATTTTTTAAAAAATTTACTCTTTCTACACAAATCTACTGTTAACTGAACATGTTTATTATTTGCAAAAAAATAATTATTATTTTTTATTTTTTTTAAAGGTAAATGCACAAAATATACATGTTTTCAAAAATATGTGTGTGTGTAGTGAGAGTATTTGATTAGTGAATGCAGTGTGTATATATTGAATGCAGAGTGTGTGTTTGTGTAGTGTGTGTATAGTGAATGCAGTGTGCTTGTGTAGTGTGTGTATAGTGAATGCAGAGTTTGAGAGTCTGTGTAGTGTGTATATAGTGAATGCAGTGTGCGTATAATGAATGCAGAGTGTGTTTGTGTAGTGTGCATATAATGAATGCAGAGTGTGTTTGTGTAGTGTGCATATAATGAATGCAGAGTGTGTTTGTATAGTGTGCATATAATGAATGCAGAGTGTGTTTGTATAGTGTGCATATAATGAATGCAGAGTGTGTTTGTGTAGTGTGCATATAATGAATGCAGAGTGTGTTTGTGTAGTGTGCATATAATGAATGCAGAGTGTGTGTGTAGTGTGCATATAATGAATGCAGAGTGTGTGTGTAGTGTGCATATAATGAATGCAGAGTGTGTTTGTGTAGTGTGCATATAATGAATGCAGAGTGTGTTTGTGTAGTGTGCATATAATGAATGCAGAGTGTGTGTATACTGAATGCAGTGTTTGTGTAGTGTGTGTGTATATAATGGATGCAGAGTAAGTGTTTGTGTAGTTTGTGTATATAATGAATGCAGAGTGTGTGCAGTGAGTGTTTGTGTAGGTATGTTAAGTGTGTAAAATGGGGGGGGGGGAGAGGGGGCACATTTTTATTTTTGTAACTTTATTTTTTTTAAATTGTGTTTTAGTGCCCCCTCCCTGCTTCTTACCTGGCCAGAGAGGGGGGATATGGCATTCTTTGGTGGTCCGGTGGCATGGAATGTGCAGAGGGGGCCCAGCACACTCTTACTTACCTTCCCAGAAGCTCCCCTGCCTAACTCTCAGGTGTGTGTCACGCGGAGCTTTGCCATGGTAACCAATGGCAATGCTCTGATGGCCGCGGGATTCGCGAGATTTAGACAGGGGACCTGAAGGGAAGGTAAGTAAGAGTGTGCTGGGCCCCCAGGACCGCCGCGGGCCCCCTAGGACACTGATGGTAGTCCTGGTCTGCATTATTGGCAATATCGGTATCTTTATTGGCAGATACCGATATTGCTGAAAATACAGAATATCAGCTTATATCGGCCAGACCGATAATCGGCCGATCCCTACCTCACTTACAGATTTAGCAGAACATTTTAGGTTTTGACAAATATGCTGAAGCACCGAAAAAGAATGCAGCAATATATTAGTTATATTATTAATCATGGAAGGAGGAGGAAAAAAGCTATAGGTCGAAATAGAAATAAAAAAGTGACTGGTCTCTAAACTATAAATACATTCAAGGAGAATATTTAGCATTACCTTTCAATAAAAGTGCCATTCTGAATCATCCAAACATCACAGTATGTACGTGCAATCAGCATGACAGCTATAAGTAGCAGGTATCCACTCTGAAATGGGAAACCAAACCAAGCATTAAAATCAAAATATCGGACTTGCTTTTGATGAAGACCAGCCGGCTAATTCAGAAACATCAACTACAAACGTTGGATAGTCACCATTGTCAGGAATGGTAATAACCCCAATAAAGGCAGATGTCACATAAAAGAAAGCAGCATGTTTGAACCCTCACCTCCTTTGAGATAGTTTTTGGAACTAATATTCTCAATATCCGCCCAATCCGTGCAAAGAAAACTCTGTCAACCACTGCCTTTTCTTTTTTGGCTTCTTTCTGCAAAGACAATAATTGGTTACAGATGCAGATATGAATATAGATCAGTTTCTTACAAGCTTAGATATTACACACTATGCTTAACATAGTGCAGGGTTAGGCAACCTTCAGCACTCCAGATGTGGTGGACTACATCTCCCATAATCCTCGTACAGCCATAATGATGGCAAAGCATCAGGGGAGATGCAGTCCACTACAACATCTAGAGTGCCAATGTCAAAGTACACTTTTCTTGAAAAATGTGTGTCTCCCATATTGTAATTCATGTATTACCAAAATCCCAATAAAATTGTGAAGAGAATCTCTGGATCTCTTGTTTTATCTCGTGACTTTCCCAAAAAATATATATTTTTATCTTCTGCAATAAATGCATGATGGTATTTTTAATCAATAAGTGTTGGCACAAAATAATTCCAATCAATTAGGAGTCTACTAAAAATATTACTCAAAACATTTCAAAATTCTAAATAATATATAAGAGCAATGTGGAAACAATAAATCGACTCAGAATTCAAATATTGAAATTTTGCTTATTGCAGGAGAAATACAAGATAAAAATGCAAACTAGTGACTGATATAGGGATACATCACAATACAAGTCCACAGCCCTTATTTCTAGAAATCTTGGCTGGTAGAGTAATAGTTATTCTGGGTAAACTTTGACCATTTTTTAATGCATTATATAGAAGATGCATTAAAAGATGGGCAAAAAAAAACTAATAATAATAATATAGTTACTAGTCTTTTAAAATATCTATCTGTGAACTACTTAGTGGATATGCTTACAGCTGCAGACAGGTCCTGCTTACATCAGTATGAGATGGTCCAAGAATGTTTCATTCTTGACTATTGGGATTGATTTTATATTATAACCAATGGTCCAGCTGAGGATTATGGGATAAGTAATTTATCCTCAAAGAGTATTTCTAATCACCACATATTAAATGAGTCAGGAATTGCTGAGGATTGGCAAATTATTATAAACCTTTAAAAAGACTGTTTAGGCACCATAACAACTTCAACTAGATGAAGTTGTTATGGTGCCAGGAGGCCCCCGAGCACTCTCTTACCTTAAGGAAGTAAACCATTCTCATACAGTTTCACCCCAAAGTGAGCCTCCAACGCCGATTCTCGGGTCCCCCAGGCAGCATCCGGCTTCTAAATGTCCTGGTTAAGGAAGCGCTGAGTGCTAGCAGACAGGGACGCCACTGATTGGCTGAGAGCAGTCAGCTGATGCTCTCAGCCAATCAGTGACTAAGCATTCATAAAACTGGCTTGAAAAGAAACACTTTTTTTCAAGCCAGATTTATGAATGGCTAGTCTTTGGCTGAGAGTGAAGCCAGATGCTGCCAAGAGAATCTGAGGATCAGCGATGTAGGCTCAAGTTGGGGCGAAACCGTTCAAAAAAGGTTTAATTCCTTAAGGTGAGAGTGCAACTGGGGGCCTCCTGGCATCATAACATAATTTAGATGATGTGGTTATGGTGACTGGAATGCCCCTTTAAGGCCAACATAAACAGGAACAATTCTCCAGTTCAGATATTTTGGCCTAAAAGATGAAAATCCCTTGCTAATTCACCTTCACTGTTTTAGATTTAATTTGAACAAAAACAAACAAAAGAAACCGCACAATCATTAGAAAACATAGAATGTGACGGCAGATAAGAACCATTTGGCCCATCTAGTCTGCCCAATTTTCTAAATACTTTCATTAGTCCCTGGCCTTGTCTTATAGCTAGGATAGCCTTATGCCTATTTCAAAGGCTTAAACTCCTTTACTGTGTTAACCTCCACCACTTCAGCTGGAAGGCTATTCCATGCATCCACTACCCTCTCAGTAAAGTAATACTTCCTGATTTTATTTTTAAACCTTTGCCCCTCTAATTTAAGACTATGTCCTCTTCTTGTGGCAGTCTTTCCTTCTTTGAAATATAGTCTCCTCCTTTACGGTGTTGATTCCCTCTATGTATTTAAATGTTTCTATCATATCCCCTTTGTCTCGACTTTCCTCCAAGATATACATGTTAAGATCCTTTAACCTTTCCCTGTAAGTTTTATCCTGCAATCCATGAACCAGTTTAGAGAAGAGAAACTAAATTATCAATATCCTTCTGGAGACACGGTCCCCAGTACTGCGTACAATACTCCAAGTGAGGTCTCACCAGTGTTCTGTGCAACAGCATGAGCACTTCCCTCTTTCTACTGCCAATATCTCTCCCTATACAACCAAGCATTCTGCTAGCATGTCCTGCTGCTCTATTACATTGTCTGCCTACCTTTAAGTCATCAGAAATAATTACCCCTAAATCCCTTTCCTCATATGTTGAGGTTAGGACTCTATCAAATATTCTGCCCTTGGGTTTTTACATCCAAGATGCATTATCTTGCACTTATCCACATTAAATGTCAGCTGCCACAGCTCTGACCATTTTTCTAGTTTACCTGAATAATTTGCCATTTGGCTTATCCCTCCTGAAACATCAACCCTGTTACATAACTTAGTATCATCAGCAAAAATACATACCGTATATACTCGAGTATAAGTCAACCCGAATATAAGTCGAGACCCCTAATTTTGCCCCAAAAAACTGGGAAAACTTATTGACTCGAGTATAAGACTAGGGTGGGAAATGCAGCAGCTACTGGTAAATTTCTAAATAAAATCAGATCTCAAAAAAATTATATTAATTGAATATTTATTTACATTGTGTGTATATAATGAATGCAGTGTATGTGTGTATGAATGCAGTGTGTGTATGTGATGCAGCGTGTGTATGTGATGTATGTGATGTGTGTATGTGATGCAGAGCCTTGGTGGGGGTGGGCATTTATTATTTTTTTTATTATTATTTTAATATTAATTTTTTTATATATATATTTTTATTTTAATATTATTTACATTTTTATTTATTTCCGTCCCCCTCCCTGCTTGATACATGGCCAGGCAGGGGGGCTCTCATTTCCTGGGGGCCAGTGGTGTGTACTGTGCAGGAGAGGGGCTGGCAGCAAGCTGTAACTTACCTTTCCTGCAGCTCCTGTTAGCTCCCTTCTCCTGCGTGCTGGTCAGCTCCCCTGTCAGCTCCACTGTAAGTCTCGCAGAGCGTTGCCACGGCTCTGACCCCATGGCTCTCGCGAGACTGACAGTGGGAGCTGACCAGCACGGAGGACAAGGGAGCTGCAGGAAAGGTAAGTTACAGCTCGCTGCCAGCCCCCAACAGGACCGCCGGGCTTGTAATGAGCCCGGCGGTCTTGGTCTGTATTATGGCGATGTAAGTTGCCATAATACAGACATTGACTCGAGTATATACTGTACCTTACAATCAAGACCTTTTGCAATATCACTAATAAAAATATTGAAGAGAATGGATCCAAGAACAGATCCCTGAGGTACACCACTGGTGACAAGACCATGCTTTGTATATACTCCACTGATTACAACCCTCTGTTGCCTGTCACTCAGCCACTGCTTTACCCATTCAAGATTATTGGAATCCAAGTGTAAATATTGCAGTTTATTGAAAAGCCTTCTATTTGCAACAGTGTCAAAAGCCTTACTGAAATCTAGGTAAGCAATGTCTACTGCACCACCCTGATCTATTATTTTAGTTACCCAATCAAAAAAATCAATAAGATTAGTTTGGTATGATCTCCCTGAAGTAAAGCCATGTTGTCTCCGATCTTGAAATCCATGTGATTTTAGATGTTCAACAATCCTATCCTTTAACATGATTTTCATTACTTTCCCCACTACTGATGTAATGCTTAATGGCCTATAGTTGCCCGACTCCTCCCTACTACCTTTCTTGTGAATGGGCACAACAACTAACTTCCAATCTTCTGGGACTACTCCGGTTTATAATGATTGGTTAAATAAATCTGTTAATGGTTTTGCTACACCACTAAGCTCTTTTCATAACGTTGGGTGTATTCCATCTCGTTCCATTGACTTATTTGTCTCCTTTTGACAGTTGAAATAGAACCTCTTCCTCTGTAAACTCACATGTAACAAATGACTCATTTGTCATTTGTTTATTCCTAACTGAGGCCCCTTTCCTTCATTTTCATCTGTAAATACTGAACAAAATGTTCATTGAGGCAGTCAGCTAGAATGTTATCCTGCTTTTATTTTTAATCTAACTTTACTTTCCTTTTCTCATTTATGTATCTAAAAAATGTTTTGTCCCTTTTTTTTTTTACTAATTGTGCTATTTTCTCTTGTGTGTGTGATTTGGAAGCTTTTATACCTTGCTTAGGCTCTATCTGCCTAATCTTATAGATCTGTCTATCTTCCTCCCTTTTTTTTTTTTTAATATACACACATACTAAATGCTAAATTTTTTTTTTTAACACTATTTTGGCCACATTTCCGGAGTACCACAGTGGTTTCCTTTTTTTGCTTTTAATGACAAGCCTAATGCAATTTTCTGTTGCCTTCAGCAGTACAACTTTTAAAGAATCCCATTTCTTTTGGACTCCATTTAAATTGCTCCAGTCTGATAATGATATGATGGACACATTCTAATTTTAGAAAAGTCTGTTTTTGCTAAAGTCTAAAACTTTTGTTTTTGTGTGGTGTGACTCAGCCACTGTTCTTATATTAAACCACACTGACTGATGATCACTGGATCCTAAACTTTTACCTACAGTAATATCTAATAGCAAATCTCCATTTGTTAACATTAAATCTAGTATGGCGTCTTTACGAGTTGGCTCCTCAATGACTTGTTTTAGAGACAATCCCAGTAGGGAGTTTAGAATATGTGTGCTCCTGTCACAAGCAGCTATTTTGGTTTTCCAGTTCACATCAGGAAGATTAAAGTCACCCATGATGATAACTTCCCCCTTCATTGTTATTTTAGCCATTTCCTCAACTACTAGATTATCTAACTCTTCTATTTGTCCTGGGGGCTTATAAATAACACCTACACGAGTTACTGTGTGATTACCAAATTCTAACGTAACCCAAACTGACTCTATATTCACCTCACTAACTTTCATTAGGCTAGATTTTATGCTATCCTTCACATACAGGGCCACCCCTCCCCCTTTCTTGCCTTCCCTGTCTTTTCTATATAAAGGGTACCCTGGTATTGCTATGTCCCAGTCATTTTTCTCATTATACCATGTCTCAGTAATAGCGGCTAGAGTTATATGCTGACGTTACTATTAGCACTTCTATATAGTAACAGAGGGACACGAGGTCTCTCAGTCTTAGTCCTGTCTTGGCTTGGCTCTGTACAACGATGTAACTCTCCCATCAGAAGTCCAGCAATTACCATCTGCTGTTGAATGTCTATAATCCTGTAACATCATTTATTATGCTTTATTATGTATCCGTAACAAAGAATAAACCGGAAGAAACCGTAAGTCAGATTGCGTATTACTACTTTTCAATAATATAGACATATATTATTGTGGCGAGCATTTGGCCCAAGATTATATATACAAAAGACGTATATATATCAATCAACTGAAGATAAGAAGAAATTAAGAAAGAGTCTACATTAACATCCATTCATCTAGTTTTTTTACATTCCCTAAACTACGAGCATTTGTAGACATGACTAAGCTTATAATTTTTTTAACACACTTGCTACAGGCACCTTCTGTCTTTGTATTGGGGGACAATTTGATTGATGTTTTATCACCCTTTTGCCCCCCTCCTAGTTTAAATACATAAAAGGGAACCGTCACTTCCCATGTCATTTAATATTCAGTTTATCTCCATTATTTAAAGGAACACTATAGTCAGGAATACAAACATGTAAACTAATAGCGCCATTTAGGTCTATGGCCCCTGTTGCATCCCGATAAAAAGATGTAAAATTCAACTTTTTTCCAGTGCTGCTTCTGCAGTTGGCTCCGCTTCCTTGCCTGAGATCAATTGATTTTGACCAATCCAATCCTTTCCGATGGAGGCTACGGCTGCAATCAACAAGTTGTCTGAGAGATGCATTGAAATAAGAGCGTGGAGACGCAGAACGTGTGCAGCATTGGCCCAGCAAGCACCTCTAGTGGCTGTCTGAATGACTGCCACTGGAGGAGTCCTTAGGCAGCATTGTAAACAATGCCTTTTCTCTGAATTAAAAAAGCCTGCAATGACAGGCAGTAGACACCAGAACAACTACACCCTTCTAAAGTGACCCTTAAAGTGACCCTTTAACACGTCACGTGTCTGGGTTTCAGAGATGTGCCTATGTCAGCTATCTCTAGTTTATACCACCAGGTTAACACACTAAAAAAAAAAAAATATCACATGTCTCAAATCCTCCTTTTAGTTACACATGATCCCATTACCTCATTGTTCTGTACAGGTTTCTTGACACTTTTACCCCTGGAAAGAGATTCAAATATAAAAAGGTTAGAAAACTATGTTAACGTATGTAAAATCAAATTAAGTAATAATAAAAAAATAATAAAAAAAAACACAAAGCATATAATGGTGCAATATTTCAGCATTTTGTCAGTAATGTAAAATCTTGATCAAAATAGCAAAGCTAAAAATTATTATATACTATTACTACAATAAGAGACCAGTGATAGGTAAACTGAGCTGGAGTACTGGATGAAGGAATATAAATAGCTGTCAGGTGCCAGGGGAGCCCTTGAAGGAAAGACAGCACCCAGGCACTCCAGGCCCCATAACTTCTGAGATTAAATTGTTATGGGGTGGGAGTGTTTCTTTAAGGTATGGGTAGTGTATCCATTAGTAAAAAGAGGCAATGCTCATTGGTGTTAAAATGTCTCAAATCACTAAAGATCTATGTAAGTTTAACTGTATCAGTCAATGTACTTTCACCTAGTTATGCGTAAGCATGCAGGCTACCTTTCACCTATAACACAATATGTCAACTGGTTAAAAGGTCTTTCCTTTACTTGCAAAAACCTTTTGTACTGCTTTCAAACCAAATTACATAATTGCAGACATGCTACTCTCCTTTGTCAGTAATCAAAATGCAACACAAAAAGTGCATATAAATATGTCATTTAACAAATGTTAAACACAATGCTAGCTGCTCCCAAATTCTCTACAAACATCTTTAGTGACACAATGCTATTTATTACTAGGAAGAAAAAAAAAAATAAATAATAAAAAAAAAAGTCTAAAGGAACATTCTGGGAACCGTCACAACTTTATCCCAATTATGTTTTTATGGTGTCTAGAAGTCCTCGACAGCATATAAATTTGAGGGGTTAAACAGCTTATGAACCCCAACATTATCCAGATGACGTTTGCCCACACAGCCGCTCTTCCTCTATCTCCACCTTCAATGTAGAATACTTGGATTGGACACTAGTGATGGGCTGAGGGCATCAACTGACACTCTGAGCTGATCACTGGCTTCCAATTGAGAAACACACACAAGGTATTTGTACCTTTATCATGCATTTTTCTCAATAGAAGAGAAGGAAGAGGGGCCTGAAGGACAGGCACCATCAGGACTACTTTGTGGTTAAACCATAAGTAAATTGTTTAACCCCATAAGGTAAGACAGCGTTCAGGACTTCCAGAAACCATAACAACACTCAGATAAAGTAGTTATGGTTGCCTGGGCAGCACAAAAACACAATTTTGAATCGTCTCAAAACATCATCCATATAATTATAAGTGTAAATGTAAAATATGAATTGTTTTTAACTGTACTGTAAATAGGTCTATACAAATTTACGTATTCCAAGAACAAATTAAATTTAAAACAAAAACAATGCAAATCAGCAAACAATACACACTTCAGACTTGCAAGAATAAAAATTCAAATACAACACACTAAGAGGGAAGAAACAGTTTGCACCACTAGACAAAAGGTTACCAGACCAGAGATTTTTATGACTTGCTCCCCACATAAACAGAACCACAAATATTTTATATCAGTGTTCCCCAACCCTGTCCTCAGGGGCCACCAACAGTTCAGGTTTTTTCAGTATCTCTATTAGAAGATATATTTTGTTTGTTGTATGATTTTACATGGATATACAGCTACATGTTTTCACTTGTTTCAAATGTTTACAGATTTAGAAAGTCAGTGCCATTAAGATAGTGTTAGGTTGTTGTCCTTAAAACACCTTAAATTGGGAATTTAAATTAAATAGTAAATCTTTTTAACTCACAATTCACGTCTTAAACTGGATGACTGCATGAAGCCTATTTACATTGTTCTAAGGATCTAGGCAGTGCTACTCAGAACCATTAGATACACTTGATTATAGATTGCTGTGGTCTGCCATGCAGAGAATTGAAACTTTTATCAATATTTAGAGCACAATATGTAAACAAAGCCAAAAAGGATAAACAAACATATTTGTAGTTTAATTTTTCTATATGCCAATGGCCAGTGGGTTTGTATACTCATAATGAACTTATTGCAATACTAGAAAAAACTCAAGTATAACAGGTGACTGAATAATGGCAATGAGGTCTACTACACAAAGTAATACATTTTGTAAAAACAATAAAATGTGTTTTAGCAACAGTGCATGAACATGCCAGTACAAGATTACAATATAGGAAGCAGCATGAATAATAGCTATTGGTTTGGTTTTTTCCAGGCGTGGCTGGGACATGGTATGTAGAAGCACGTGTTAAAGAACACTAGTTAAATAGAAATAAATACATTTGTAATAGAGAAGTTTCTTTATTTGTTATTGTTGTGATGGGAGTGGAGAGTAAAGGTAGAGGAAGAGGGGAACATTAAATTAAAAAAAAAAAAAAAAGGATTGGTGCATTGTCGGTTGTGTATAGAAATTGTTTCTCTTTTCAAAACTAAACGTACAGAATATCGGTATACGCATATCGGCCCTAAAAAGCAATAATGGTCGATCCCTATGCAATATATCAATAGCATATTAAATAGTTGGCCAATGATGCAATTCAATTTGTGATTTAAAGGGACACCGTAGGCACCCAGCTAATTGAAGTGGTCTGGGTGCTGTGACCCTTTTGCACTTAGTGCTGCAATGTTTACATTGAAGCTCTAAGTCTGCCCTCTGTGGCAGTATAACAGACAAAACTGACTTTTGGTCCATTATCTGACGCTGGATGTCCTCACGGACCTCCAGCATCAGATTTTCACCATAGGAAAGCAATGAATAATGCCATGCAGGTGCATTAGGTCTCCCCTGCCGGCTGAAGTTTCAGGTAAGTGGCTGAAGGAGTTTTTACCCCTTCAGCCCTGCGGGAGGGTGGTGCGCACTATAGGATTCCTTTAAAACAAAATAGCAAAAACAGTTAGAACAGTGTTCTCCATGATCTCCAACTACGCTGTTGCAAGAGTGAGCTATACCCTAGTGACGGCTACAGTTACAATTAGACACATCAAGCTTCTCAGAAAGCCATTCACCAGTCACGCAGCATCACAAGCCATTAAAATAAGATGAATAAACAGCACTTAATTTGCAAGAACTAATCATTAAAATTGATAATCTATAATAATATATTATTTGGTCTGCCAATTAATCAATAAAAGATGTGGAAGATAACGTCTGTCTGCATCACTAACATGCTACAATAAAGACAGACATACAGCAAGATACATTGCAGAATTGGTAGAGGAGGTAGCTGCAAAGTATGTGATTCCTACTGCAAACTTACTGGATTAGAGGCATGGCGGACCAGTATCTGATGGTTTCAGAAGTCTGACATTTCTGACACCCAAACAAATTATATATGTGAAAGCAAACAGAGGAGCTTGCAGTTAGAAGGGAGATGGTGCAAGCAAATGACAACCTCAACCGTACCTACAGTTGCTAAAACTTCACCGTCTGCCACTTTGCTTGACTCACTTCTTGAGTCTGGAAACAACAATGAAGAAGGTAATAAAGAGAGGTAACCTCAAAAGGACATCAACAGCCAAGTTAGAAATTATGTCCAAGCTTACTCAAGGATGAAATCCCTTTGCATTGGTAGAACGATAAAAGTAAATATGCAACCATGGCGAAACTGGCAAAATCCTATTTATGCATCCCAGGCACCTTCACACAATCAGAGTGTCTCTTCTCTGCTGCAGGCAACATAGCTTGCCCTATCTTGCTACTACCGTTTGCCTACAAGAGTCTAGAGAGTTTAGTTTGCAAGATTGCCCAGCTTCCTTGAACCCAACTCTCTGCTCGACTAACTCCGCTTCAGTTTGGAATCCAAGCTCGTCGCTCTGTTGAAACTGCCTTGACCAGAGCATCCAGTGATTTAATTACTGCTAAATCCAGTGTTTGCTACTCTCTCACTTCTATGCAAATCTGTCTTCTCCTGATCTCTCGTCTTTCCTTTTGACGCGTGTCTGACAGTCTCTATTATTTCTAACTGTATGGCAGTTTTTTGTTTTTGTTTTTTAAACCAAAAAAATAAAAACAAAGCTTCTCATCTTTCCTCTCATTTGTTGTTACTCCCGTTTTAGTCTCCTCAAAGTCACTACCATCAACTCTACCTCACAGGCTCACTGCCTAAGTGTTCTCTATGACTTCAACCTCTCTTTCGCCCCTCATGTTTAGTCACTCACCAAATCCTACCGATTCAATCTCAAAAACATAGCAGGTCCAACTCTCGTCTTGACTACTGTAATCTGCTCTCAGTGGACTTACATGTTCCCAGCATGCTCTGTTACAGTGTTAAGGAGAGGATATCAAACAGTTAAAAGCTTTCCTTTCCTGCACCATCGTAATCCACGCTGCTTCCTCTCCTGTAAATACTACATAAATATAAATATATATATATATATATATATATATATATATAAAAATTATATTGAAGAAAGATGCACTCTCCGGTCTTTTTAAGAATATTAACAGTCTTTAATCCATCAAAGGTTTACAGGTTGTTTGATCAACAATTCGACCCGTTCGGGTCTTCCTCAGGATATATATCTCCCTTCATTGTAAAATTATTCTAGTAGCCTACTTTTACCCCCATACATGAAATACTTCCTACCTTTACCTCTTGTGGCACTTTACCCCTATTCCCTCTAGAATTTAACCTTATGTGAGCAGGGCGGTCAACACCATTTATTCCTGTGCATCCAACTCGTTTTGTTACAAATACTTGTCTGTTAGTCCTCCCATTGGACAGAGATGCAGAATCTGTTGGTGCTTTATAAATAATATTAATGATTAAAATAGAGCCAGCCTCGGCCAGGAGCACGTGGACATGACAAATTAGCATTTAAATTCAAAGTTTCTGGAAGAGTTAATAATGTTATAAATAGCAATAGTCTACCTTTTTCTGGTTTTACCTCTTTTCGAGCACTTCGTTGTTTTGCTTTGCTTAATTATAAAAATAGTTTTTTTAAAAATGCTTAAAATCTGGACTAACAGTTGTGTTAATGCAAAGTATTAAGTCTGAAGTTCACATTTATAACACTCGTTTTACCGATTTTATTTTAGATTAAAAAAAATAAAAGGTTTTGAATTATTTTTTATCCGACCAATCGAAAAAAACTTTAAATCATTCGATTAATCAATTATGAAAATAATTGTTTGTTGCAGCGCTAAGGAGGACACGTGAAAAATATACAATATAAATAAAGATTACTACAATTGCACATTGTTTATAAATGTTTAGAATTGAAAGATGTGAAAACATTTATATTATAGATCAGTGATGGCGAACCTTTTTGAGCCCGAGTGCCCAAACCGTAATACATGCCAATTTTTTTTCCCCTCAAAGTGCCAAAACGGCAATTAAACCTGAATATTGAGGTTTAAGTTTAAAAAAAACATCTCATACAGTTGTCCGAACTAATTAACATCTGTGTGTGTATTAAGCAGTTTGTGTGTGTGCTCGGCAGTCTCTCTGTATGTGTATTTAGCAGACTGCTGAATACACACAGACTGCTGAGTACACAGTCTGCTAAATACACACACACACACACACACACACAGACTGCTAAATACACACACACACACACACACAGACAGACTGCTGAGTGTACACACACACAGACTGCTAAATACACACACTGCATTGAGGGGTACAGTGTATATGTTTGTGTGTGCGGTGATGTGTTTGTGTGTGGGGTGATGTGATGTGTGTGTGTGTGTGGGGTGATGTGTGTGTGTGTGGGGTGATGTGAGGTGGTGTGTGTGTGTGTGTGTGTGTGTGGGGTGATGTGAGGTGGTGTGTGTGTGTGTGTGTGTGGGGTGATGTGAGGTGGTGTGTGTGTGTGTGTGTGTGGGGTGATGTGAGGTGGTGTGTGTGTGTGTGGGGTGATGTGTGTAGGGCAGGGGTGCTGTGTGTATGT
>OW240919.1:50930398-50959229 GCA_933207985.1 Pelobates cultripes
CCCAATCTCTCCCTCAGGTCCCCCCCCCTTGAGCTCCTACCTTGTAGCGTGGCCGAGCGCACCGCGGAGCTCAGTTTCCTGTACCCGGCGGACAGGAAGTGCTCTCTCTGTGAGCACTTCATTTCTGTCCGCCCGGGTACAGGAAACATAAGTTCCTGTACCGCGGTGCGCTCGGCCACGCTACACAGAGTGCCTGGCAGGAGGGAGCGCTGTGCGCTCACCTCCTGCCGGTCACTCCGGCTTTGCGCCCGTCGGGCCGGTGCGCCCTAAGGCGGCCACTTGTGCCGCCTTATGGATGCGCCGGCGGAGCGCACCCTCCCTCCCTCCGGCGACCTATGGCCGCGTGCCCACAGAGGGGGCTCGGCGTGCCACCTGTGGCACGCGTGCCATAGGTTCGCCACCACTGTTATAGATCTTCAATAAAACTGCCACATAATGTCAATTAAATCTGCCATAATATAAATGTAAATCATACCATACAAGTACTGGCAGCATATAACAACTTAGTAAATTGGCAAGCAAGGCTGTTTTCAGATACACAGCACTGAACAGAGAATGTTAGATCAATAACTACCGGGGATGTGACTCTGCACAAAAGATTGCTTCACTGTGAAGGACTATAGTCACAAAGGCATAAGCGAGCTTTGCAATTAACTAGTGGAAGACGTTTGACAATGATTCAGAGATTTTGCCAGTAAATTTCTCTGAACCATCTGAATCTGTTAAAAAAAAAAAAGAAAAAGAAAAAAAAAAAGGGTAATTTAGTAATCAATTAGCTAGAGGCTCTTCATAAAACGTCCTACATAGCTGTCTGTATTATTGAATATTCACACTTAAAGACCAGATTAAATTATTACAGCGCATGGGCATTGATTTTACCCTTCTGCTTGGCTTGTTTGTGCACCAAACTATTAACACTTTAATTTTCAATAAAATAAAAAATAAATAAATCTATGGGTCAAAATTTATAGGAACCCTGCGAAGTGAGCAAACATTCAGGAATAATTAAAAAAACAAAACAAAAAAAATCATAACTTTATTTTAACTTGTGTTGTGCCTTGATGCACAGATAAAATGTAAACCTAAATACTATTTTGTTATATTTTCTATTACACAATGCAGTTAACTCCCCCCAAAAAAATGAAGTGGTTTGGTGCCAAGTGAAGTAATAGTACAGCTATAACATCTGTGAATCAAACAATGAAAAGTCATATAAAACAATAATGAATTTAAGAATTACGAAAGCATACTTTCACTTTTTTATATATTTGTTTACACATTTCAGTTTATAGTCAAGTAATTTTCTATAGTCCACATGTGTAATGTGCATTTGGGATACAAAAAATAAAACTAAAATCTCATTGAGATAAACAACCCAAAAGATTTTGTTCCCGACTTCTTCAGGGAAATTATTGTTTCAGATTTAGTCACCACCATGATGAATTTAAAAGCTGCAATACAACATTATTTTGACCAAGTCAGATTTTGTTTGCATGCTTAAAATCCACTCTAGTATAGAGGATAGGCGAATAGCTGGTCTAAGTGCTATTCTTCAAGTTTGTCTGTATTTTACAGCCACGAGTCGAAAAGACCATGGCACGATAACATCCTTCAGGTAACTTAAATCTACACCCATCTGCAACATACTGCTAAAATGTGCTTGTAAATCGACTTGGCACAAGATAAGTGGCATTCATTCCCTGGGTAAATCTGGACATGTGACTCATAATCTGTCACTTGTGTTATCACATGCTCCGTAATCTGTGCTTGCCCACTGTACTTATCTGCACCCTGTGATTGCATACTATTGTGCAAATTGACAACTTTAAGGTCTGTTCTTTTGTAACAAGAAAAGCATCCCATACAATTTAAAGGACCACTATAGTCACCCAGACCACTTCAGACCAATTAAATGGTCTGGGTGCCAGGTCCCCCAGGTTGTAACCCTGCAGCTCTAATGGCTGTCTTCCACCAAGTTCAATGCAAAAATCATTGAGTAATGCTTTCCTATTGGCGGTTTGAATGCGCATTCAGCTCCACTCGGGAGCTGACGTCAGAGGGGGAAGAGAGGTCACCAGCACCGAGGGAGCCCAGTGCTGGAATAAGGTAAGTGGTAAGGAGTTTTAACCCCTTCAGCCCAATGGAATAATTATATTATCAGTGGAAGTACCGTTTGAGTGTGAAAAACCTACATTTTTACTGACGATATCATATATTTGTGTTCAGCAAAGTCTCCCGACTAAAACAGTAACCCCCATGTACAGGTTTTATGGTGTCCTTGAATGTTACGGGGTTAAATATAGGGCTTGCGAGCCAAATTCTCTGGACTTTCAGCCTGGGGGGTCCCTCCAATGTTGGATCCAGGGTTCCCATACTCTTAAATATTTATCTTTTTTCCCCTTTTACTGACCAGTGTATTTCTTCAAATTACCTCATTTTCTCCACCCTTTGTACCCACTGTTCTCTAGTCGGTATTTGAGTCTGACGCCAGTACACTGGAATTGTACTGTGCATTTTCTTCTCCTAATAGAAGGTTCAGTAGTTCCTGCTTATGTTTCTCTCAGAGACAGATGGCCATCCGAGCAGAACCGGAGACGGGGTTAATTGGGCCTTTAGTTGGATAATTGCTGCAAGCATTTGTTGCCAATATGGGCTAATGTTTTTGCAAAGCCACCAAATGTGTTCTATGGCTCATTGTTACATCTCAAGCAAATGTCGCTGACCATTTGCCAGTAGGTATGGAGCTGCACTGGGGTCCTATACCATCTGGTGATCATTTTGTAGAAGGTCTCCTTTTGAGAAATACTGACTGGGATTTTCATCCCTGTTTTAAGAATATATCTCCAGTCCCTATTGGTCATGTGGATGTGTAAACCCCACATCCATTTTTGTTGAAATGAAACCTCATGTTGCTCCACTGAGTCTGCTTGGAGTATGTGATATATTTTAGAAAGTGGGCATCTAGGGTCACTACCTGGGCCACACAGAAGCTCAATGGGAGTTTTGTCTCTGGGTTGACAGTACAGACTGGTTCAGGAAATTTTCCAATCGTGATGATCCCATAATATCTAGTAGTGTTTCACCCATCTGTTCCTGTATTTTAGGTGGAACATCCTCTGCCAGAACTTTTGTTATGTCAGGGTTAGGGTCTCCTGTTAACCGTGAAAGCATTGTGCTTCCCTGACCATTATGGAACTCCGGGTTAGTCGACAGGGGAAAGAATACGGACAACCCTGGCCAGTTTCCATGCGTTTTTATGTTGTTTCCAAGTCTGTAGGGTGTGTTGTATGAGTACTGTAATGGGTGAGAGATTGCGTAGTTGGCACGTTTGCCTGGGGAGTGTGTGCAGTGGCACCCTCACAAAACTCTGTTCCAGGCCACACAAAGATTTATTTTTTCTGTGTTGGTGTTTTGGCTGTGGTCGCCCCATGTATGAAGTTTAGTATCTTGGTGGTGTTGTCCCTGGTTTTACGACCAGGGACAAATGCAGCTTGATCAGTGTGAATCAGTCCAGGCAGAAGAGGCTTGAGCCTGTTGGCTATAAGTTTGGTGAATAACTTCAGATTCAAGTTTATAAGAGAGATTGGCCTATAGCTGCCACAGGACGTTGGGTTGTTCCCTGGTTTAGGGATGACAGTAATCGATGCTCGTTGTATCTGTGGTGGAAGAAGGGAACCAGGGGTCAATCCACTGATTGTTCGTAGTAAATGTGGTCCCAGATAAGATTCAAACAATTGGTAAGAGCGTGCCATCAGGGCCCAGGCTTTTGCCTTTCGCCATGGTTTTAACGGCTGAGGAGAGTTCTGCAAGTGTGAATTGCGCTTCTAATTGGTCTGCTACCGTGCTAGGTACAGTAAGGTTTGAGGCAATATATTCCCTCAGGTCTGAGGGGGTGGAGGGGTAAGGTTGTAGAGGTTGTGGTAGAAGTCACTAAATGAAGAGGCTAGGTCTTCAGTTGTGTTGTACTGTGCCCGTCTCTATTTTAACTATAAATGTTTTCTGTAGTCTCGTTTTCAAAGTCCTAGCCAGTAATTTCCCACTTTTATTGCCGTGAGCATAAAATGAGCACCGCGTCATTTGGACCGCTCTATGTGCTTTTAGGGCTAGTAGCTAGCGGAGTTGTACTCTGAGTGCAGTTAGGCGTTGGAAATTTTCCTGAGTAGGGGCCAGTTTATGAATGGTCTCTGCCTCGTGTATGGTGATAGTAAGGGAGTGTATTTTTTTTTTTTTGTGCATTCCTTTTTAATTCTAGTTCCCCACTTGATCAAAACAGCCCTGATGACCCCCTTGTGAGCTTCCCATACCCAAGGGTTGGTCATGTCTGGCGTGGTGTGGTGTTTTATGTAAAGTAGTTGGATAGTGTTGTGCTGAGATCTTCCATCACTCTTGGGTCATTTAGAAGGGTCTCATTTAAGCGTCAGTTTGTATTACGCCTGGCGACCCCCTGCAGGGCTATGGTTAGGAAAACAGGGGCATGGTCAGACCACGTGATGTTTCCAATAGATGCTCCTTTGAGCAAATGGAGGAGCCTGTGGCCCAGTAAAAACATATCTATCCTAGAGTAGCTACCTGCTGCGGAGTAGAACGTGTAATCCTTTTCTTGTGGGTGCATTAGTCGCCAGCAGTTCATCAGTTGATGTGATTGTAGCGTGTTTAACAGTGTCTGCTGGTGGTGTTGGGCATCTTTGGCTTTAGAGGAGCGATCAAGTGAGTGCTCCAGCACCATGTTCCAGTCTCCCTCCACAAATAGGGTCCCCAGTGAAACCCTCAAGTTTCCTCAGGCATGAGCAGGCAAAGGATACCTTTCCAGGGTGTGGCGCATACACATTTGCCACAGTAATGAGATGATCGTTGAGTTTCCCCTTAAATAAAAACCTCCCTTCCAGGTCAATTTTGTTATCGAGCTCTGTAAAAGTAATATGGGATGACATCAAAATTGCAACTCCCCTGATTTCCCCTAACGATAATTCCCATAATATATCTGGTGTATTCTTTTAGATCTCGGTTGAAAGTCTCCCTTGTGGTGGGTTTCCTGGATACACATGATGTTGGCCCATTACCTGTCTAACTCCTGCACTAGCATAGTACGTTTCTCTGGGGAATTGAGGCCTCTCGCATTTAGTGACAAGAGATTAATTTGGGCCATATGGAAGGCGTGGTTTGTATCTTGCTAGGTTTAAAGCCCTAGAGGAAACACCATAACAGTAATGTGCAGGATGTGAAAGTAAAGGCAGAAAGGCAAAAGAAAAACAAAAAGAAAACCGTAACTATATACAAAAGTATGGTCAGTATTGCTCATACTGAAATGGAGTATGTTGCCACACCTGTGGGAGACGCTATATTGTCCACAAGTAGCTTCAGGCAACTCTCTGGGGGTGAGCAGCCTGGTTACTTTGGGAGGAACTGGATGTAAACCGTGGAATTATTTGGGGAGGTATAGACTCACCTCTCACCTTATATATGTGTGTTAAATACAAACATTTTACTTATACCCGTAACTCGAGCCCCTGGGGTCCCGTAACTCTCTATTTGTAATCTATTAGTAGCAAATTCTAGGGTCCAGAGAGCTCAGGTATAGCACGTAACATAACAGAATTATGAAACAGTGGCAACAGATAAATCAGTAGTGGGAACTCAAAGGTTCGGCATTCCGTGGAGTGTAATAGCGCAAAGGATATGTATTTTTCACCATAAAGTGTCCTCAGGCGACTATTTCTGAAAGTGGAGGGGTTGTCTGTACCCGGTGATAACTGCCTTCTGCGCCACGGCCACACAGGGACTGCACTCACCGGGGCGGAAGCCTCCGCCCCCGGCCCATGCCAATCCCCGAACTGGCAGAGGCTGCCAAGATGAGACCCGCTAGAAGAGTGGAGCGGAGGGCGGATAGCCCGTGCACAAAGGCACCAGCGCCCGTATGAAGACCCGGGATGGCAGAGACTGCGGACGGACTGCCCATGTGGCCCATTTGGGGGAGGTGCAGGGGGCACAGAGTATGCAGATTCTTGGAGGGGGACCGCAGGAGCACATGTCGCCCCCGAATGCCCACCGGACTGCGGTGCTTGCGGGAGGCGGCCTGGACTGAAATGGGGGGCCGGACGGGGACCGGGCACCCGGGGAAAGCAGATGACGCTGGCTGCCACGTGAACTATGCATGCGACCGGACACTCCACATGCTCCACAAGCCAACAGGGGCCAAACCCGCATTGCTCTCATTCAGCCAGCCAGATCACACAACCCTTCGTCCTGCACACAAGGTTCAAATGAAATAACTAACGCCTGGACTTGCAACAAGAACCCTTACAATGAGCTTCACATATGGACGCTCTCCTGCTGCAGTCCCAAGGGGGCCACCAAGTAGAAGCACCTGGAAACTCTTGAGAACATTCAAAATGGCCCATAGGCGTTAAACTGCTTTAAAGCCAGACCATACATTTAATGGGAGCCTTCCTGAGCGGATCTCCAATTCTTTAGCTAGACTTAGTTAACAAATACAGCACTATATGTTCAGACATAGTCTAATGGTGTGCCCTTTAGTTAAGCCATAGTTAAACTCATCGCTGCCAACATGCATGGACGTACTATCGGGGTGCTGCACATTGCCTAGTAATACTAAGTCAAGAATGGACATAAAACGTTATGTAACATACTTAGCCTGACCCGTTAGAATCTAGCATAGACAACAGCGCATAAACTTCAGTTCATATCTAGCTCAAACTTTTACTGGTCACATATGCCGACTGAACAATGGGATGCTGAGAGAGGCTTATTATTACTAAAGTCGGAACTGATGTGCATTATGTTATCTGCCTAACCTTTAGTATGTAACTTATGTTCAAATGCATTACCCTTTTCGCCTTACTAGGCATTGACTGTTCTAACTTGATGTGTAACGCACAAAGTGGCAAATGTTTATGAAGTATGTTTATTATGGTTCGCATACCTCACCTGAGTGGGAAAACTGCTCTTAATATGAAACAAAAATATTAAACACAAAATTACTTTGTTTGATTACCAGTTTTACTTCCAGAGGTGTGCATCTTCAATATACGCTAAATCCGCACCCTCATTTGCAATCTGTATGTGTTTTTGGAAGGAGTAATAATAATAGTACTAATTTCTACTGAATTTACTTTGAAATGTATGTGCTTTAAAAGGACCACTATAGGCATCCAGACCACTTCAGCTCTAGTTTTAACTCTGCAGCTGAAAACATAGCAGTTTCAGAGAAACTGCTATGTTTCACTGAGGGTTAATCCAGCCTCTAGTGCAGGGGTAGGCAACCTTTTAGCAGCACTGTGCCAATATAGGATTGTGATGTCCCGTAGCATGCCGGTCCTATTTTTTTTAAATTGAGGTGTGTATGCTGCTGTATTCTGCTTGTGTTATTTTTACTGCAGTTGCTTTGCATCATTGTATTTGTGCGTATATAAGCCATTATATTGTATATGTTCATTAGTAGTTTATGGTATTGTGTATGATACATATGAATGTGATCTGCTGCTTGTGGAATTGTGTGTGGATGGATATGTCACATTGTGTGTTTGGTAGTGTGTGTGGGCTGTTTGGAGTATTGCATGTGAGAGGCTGCATGTGGGGATGTGTGCATGTATGTGGATTGTTAGCGGGTTGAGTTTGTGCAGATTGTGTGTATGTGTGTGGGCTGTATTTGTATAAGGGGAGGGTTATTCTTCATTTCTGTGTTATGAATGTAAATTAGTGATAGTAAAAAGGTCTATTTACTGTGTATACCTGTATTCAATATCTAATCAAAATGGCTGCTAGAGCACCCCCTCCCACCGACTAACTACCTTGTTTTTATAAAGATGGCGCCTACATCTGGAGTAAAATCCTGGGATGATGGTGACATCACGCCTAGTAGGATGTGCATTAGATAAAACACTTAACACCTAACCAATTAAAGATGTATTCTCTCTATTATCTACATTTTTGCATTTGATGTATTTTTGCCTTTAAAAGGGGCTTGCCGCCCCCTGAGTAAACATTCCGAAGTTTTTCATTAACCTGATACCTGTGTCTCAGTGTAATTTACTTCAGAGCGTGCACGCATTTATTTTAACAATTAGGAAAGGAGCAGATACTCAGATAAACACTTGGTTTGATCCACAATATCTGTGTATACCTAGCAGTATGGTTGGCTTCCCTGGGTTCCAGTGGGGACCAGGCTGGCCTGGTACAGGTCAAAGACAGGAGCTGCAACAGCAGCTGCAGGCTGCTCTACTATGTTGTGTATTCCCATTCACAAGTGCTTGGAGGAAGTGATCTGAGATCATTTCCTCTATGTGCTGCAATGCTTAAATTAAGGATTGCCCTTCACCATCTTTTTGTATTAGCAGATAGTTTAAGTTTTACAGGGACTCCTGATAGGCCAGAGCCTGTTTGGCTCTAGCAGCCTTGAGTGCCGTGCAAAGACATCTTGAGTGCCGTGCATGGCACTGGTGCCGTAGGTTACCTACCCCTCACTGACAGCCGCTAGAGGTGCTTCCGCGAAGACGCTGGACGTCCATAGGAAAGCATTGAGTAATGCTTTCCTATGGGCGGTTTGAATGCGCGCATGCTGATCTGACGTCAGCTTGTGGAATTATGTGCGTGTATTTACATGGTCAGTGGCATTGTTTGTCGGGACTGCAGCTCTGTGTATATCTAGCAATGTAAGTGGCTTCCCACCAGTGGAGACCATGCAAGCCAGGTGCAGGTCAATGGCAGGAGCAGCCTTGAGTGCTGTGCCAAGGCACCTAGAGTACCATAGGTTGCTGACCCCTGCTCTACGGCATAATGGTATTCATTTTATTAGTTTCAACAGAAGAAAAGGCTGAGCTAATTTTACTGAGCAATTTAACACGTGACCAAACATTTTGCAGATTCAGCCACTGAAACATAGTTTAATAGGAACAATTATATTTAAACTGTAATTTGCATCCAGTCAAAATATAAAACCAAAGTCACACCAACTCTGCCGGATGCTTTGTTAAACTGTTCCGTATCCAGCTTATCAGCACTAGAGGCTTTAAACCAATGCCACACCTTCAATGATTCATGCATGCTGTTGGGTCAATGATTTGCATTTAAACTGGCGGCATATAGACCAAGTTGTATTGCATCATGAGCAGAAGGTTGCAACATACTTAAGAGGCAGTTTGCAGGATCAAGAAGTTTTGTTCAAAAGAATAAAACAAAGTATCATTTTTCCATTAGTATATCCAGTAATCTTTATGAATAGAAATGTAAAAATCACTTGAAGCTTAAACAGAATTTTGTGCATTTTGTTCGGTTCAAAAATTTAATTTGTATCCAATTCTTGCAGCCACTTAGTAGATAGTTCCATAATACCGTGGGAATTAGGGAGCTATCTACTAAAAAGCTGAAAGAGCAAAATCCGTCTGTAAGCCTACTTTACTAATACTAAAGTAAAAATTATTAGTAAATAAGGGAAATTGAAATCTTCCTCCTGCCCCTACTTGCTATGCCACATATCTACTAAACAGTGAGCAGCCTGTGGTGGTGGGTGCCCTTAAATTACAAAAAGAGGGGAGTGGTGGGGAGGAGAAAGTAGGGGCATTATGTATATTTTAAGAGGCAGGGAGCCGCAAGCTGCTAGCTCCGTCCTTGTAAAGGAACAGTCTTCGCTCATTTGAAGACGATTCATTCTTTGTAATTTCTATTCGTTCATTGGTCTTTATGATGAATAAATGGCCAAATTTCTCATCCGAATTTCGGACAATAGTGAATGCCAAACTTAAACTGGGCATGCGTGGGAATTTCACTGTGCTATCTATTGTGGGCAGATGACTTGTCCCACAAGGCTATCAACTGTCCACACCAAGATGGCGGTGTCCAGGACCTAGGTCCGGGCAAGAACCAACAGGTTAATAAGGGTGAAATCGGTGCACTAGGGGCATATGGGGGTGACTAGAGGGACAATTAGATGTAGTGGAGTCTAAGGGGGGGGGTTACAAATGAAAAAAAATGTGGCCTTGACAGTGCTGCTTTAAACAATCACTTAAGCCCCTTGTCTGATTATTCCTGAAGAAAGAAGGGAGAAGCTCTCACAAAGATAAAATATACATGAAAAACATAGTGTCTATTGAAAATTAATTGAAATGCTAACAAAGATGATACATTAGACAAGATAGGGGCAACATGGTCTCATAGGACTTGCTTTTTGGTAAAACGTGGAAATGGGTAAAACTTGCATAATTACATGCTCACATATGCCATCAGCTCTGACACACACAAGTTAATGAAATGTGGCAAAACAAGACATTTTTTGGATGCACAAGTATATGCTCTGAGATAATAGTTAGAACTACCTTTGGCTGCAATTGGCAGAGTCCATCAGGTTTACATATCTGGATCCTGACAATTAGTTTCAATAAATTTGCTCAAGCCCTGTCAGTTGTATGGGGACCGTTAAACAGTCTTTTTGTTCTTAAACCACTCCAGTGTAGCTTTAGCGGTGTGTGTAGTGTCAATATCCTGCCAGGCTAGTCTCCTCCCCAATTCAGAGGTCTTGCAGATTGAAAGATGTTCACCTAAAAACTGTAGAGGCTCCATCAAGACTGCCCCAATCCGGACTATATTCTCACTTGTCATTAAAAAGTATCCCCACAAAGCTAATCATGCTTTACCAATCAAATGATGTTCTCATGGTGATTACCAGTTTTATGTTACACAACATGTTGCACTAAGGCCAAAGTTAAAGCATCTGTCATTTGGTGCCCTCGTCCCAACCTAAGGATACCTCCCTATAGCACAACTGACCCCATAGTCATCAGGCACAAGGTCTGGTTCAACTTACCTTTATCAACGTTGTGCCACTCCAGCAGTTTTGTGTTTCAGGAAATGAGTGGCTGGGAATTCCATGTTCTGTCTTCTTTGGGTATGTAAGTCGAATAACGCGTTCACCCAAGCCTTTTAAAAGGACCAGTGTAGACTCTCACATGAGAGTCAACACAGAGTACCAGTGTTGTAACACTTGAAGGTTACACATAACGGAAAAGTAGTTCCTACTTTTTTTATTAGCCTAACTTTAAAAATTAGCTTATTTATATAAAAAAAAAGGCAGCAGAGTGAGAGTTTGGGACATACCTAGGCAGAGGGGAAAAGTACAGATCTGCTTTAAATTTTGGTGTGTTAAGATCAAAGAACGTTATCCACATATTTGCCAACATCAACAGTGAAATATTTTTTTTTGTTTTTTTTCTGTAAAGACTTTATTTTTGCCACAGACATGAAGCCCACATTTATAGAAGGTCCAGTTTATATACCTCCCACTGACGATTTTTCCAATCTTAGCTGCATCTCTATCTACTTCCCCTAAAGCACTGTACTACTTGCAAAGCCAAATTATAGCTGTTTTACTGCAATACTGCTCTCTTCAATAGGTAGGGTAAATAGCAGCAACTAATATAGCTGAATTTCTTGACAGCTGGAGGTAGATGTGGCTAGCAGTCAATGAAGTAAGCATGGCAATCAGGCAGCCAAACAAAGCCCTCTGCCCTGGTTTACACTGCAAAATCAAAAATCCAGCCTAAAGATTCAAGTGAAATAGGCAGAGTGGGTTGAGTTGAGAGGAATGGCTTTTATGATATGAATGATATCTCACACGTCGATGATGTCTGTTTGGCATTTGTTAACTAAAAACAAATAAACTGAATGGCTCTATGTGTCCCTTTAACGTTTTATGCCAGCCAAGGTATAGCTTTCTAAGTAACAATTATAGCAAATACGAACAACTAAAACAAAACTACTCAGAAAACTGTTAAACTACAGGAATAATGGAGTTCATCTCTAGAAATGCAATGCAAATATCTAAAAGTTCCTATCATTCATATTCTGTTAAAGAAAAGCTCCATGGAGTCTATTTATGTTTTATTTATTTAATTTTTGTAACTATTGTTCATATATACAAAAAGATAAGTCCTGCGCTCACTCCCATCACTACTGGGCCGACAGCAATGACTACAGTACACATCAGTCCCAATATATAGGAAAAACTTCTTATTTTCTTTGTTTTTTACTATTATTCATATATACCAGAAGAAAACAAAAATACATGCATGTTTTCTTTGGGGGATATGAGGAAAAAATAAACAGCTTGCAAAAACTGGAGATCTGCAGAGACTAAAAATCTGTGCCAGAGAACTACCCAATCAGAGGTTTCTCATTGAGATGCCACAAGAGCACTATCAAAACTTTCCAATGCCTCTCAAAGAAGCAGTAGTACAGCATACTAAGAAGGAGGGGAAGGCAGGTGTTCTTCTACACCAGTGCACTTGCCAGTTCTGTGAGAGGAAGAAAACCTCCCTGTCTTTCTGACAGCTTGGGAGGCGTTTTTGACAATTGTATAAGTGTGCAGATTTCGATTGAAGTGTTCCTTTAACCTTTGCCTTAAAAAAAAAAAAAAAAAAAAAATACAGTGTGACCAACTAGTTAATATTAAAAGGAATAATGGCACATTGGACAGTCTTAAAGATATACAGATAGTGAGTAATTCATAACTTTTCTGACTTATTCATAAGTGTGAACTATTTGTAATTTAAAATTTTAGATTAAAATTGGTTAACTAAAAATACGGCTTTGAATTCTCAAAAATTAGTGAAAGACAAAGTATGTGACTGTGCTGTGAACAACGAAAGAGAATAACACTGTAATCAGTGTTAATTTTGTTGACTAACAATTTTAGTTGACTAAAACGTAAAAAAAAAATATTAAAGGACCACTATAGTGCCCTGAGGGTGCCCCCACCCTCAGGGTCCCCCTCCCGCCCGGCTATGGAAGGGGGAAAGGGGTAAAAACTTACCTTTTTCCAGCGCTGGGCGGGGAGCTCTCCTCCTCCGATCCTCCTCTCCTCCTCCGATCCGTCTGAATGCACACGCGCGGCAAGAGCTGCGCGCGCATTCAGCCGGTCACATAGGAAAGCATTATCAATGCTTTCCTATGGATGCTTGCGTGCTCTCACTGTGATTTTCACAGTGAGAAGCACGCAAGCGCCTCTAGCGTAGAGGAATTGGGGGAAGGCTTAACCCATTCATAAACATAGCAGTTTCTCTAAAACTGCTATGTTTATAAAAGAATGGGTTAAGCCTAGCTGGACCTGGCACCCAGACCACTTCATTAAGCTGAAGTGGTCTGGGTGCCTAGGGTGGTCCTTTAATATGACTAAAATGGCTTTTTAGTCAAAAGATTGACTAAAACTAAACTGAAATTTGCTGCCAAAATTAACACTGATATTTGAGGGAGCCCCAGATTGTCTGGAGAAGGGGCAAAAAAGACAGACCAGGGATTGGAGATGGTGAACACACTGGTGATATAGTCGACTAAAACAATTCAGATCACAAAAATACGATTAAAACTAAAATGGCTTTTAGTCAAAAGACGTTGACTAAAACTAATTAGAAATTTGCTGCCAAAATGAACACTGACTGTAATGACACCTGCTGACTGTTGATTCTGTGTAGCACTGCTAAGAGTCTCCAATATTTTTATATACACTATACAAGCTAGTAAATATTTATTAAACCATGATGATAGATAATTAGATTCTGGGAAATATTCACAAAGCATGGCAAATTCAAATGAATATAGTACCATATTCCAATGCATTTATCACTGCTCTTGCAATCAAAGGGCTAAAGGATCAATTCAAGAACCATAAACCACTAAAGTTTGCTATAATGGCTTTGTCCCAGTTAACTTTATTAAACCAAACTTACCAGAATCTCCCTGACACGACACCCATGCCATATCCGGTCTTTACTGCAGATACACACACACCTCCCACAGTTGGCTCTATTTAGCTATTCATGGCCAACTGTCACATGTTCATCCTCACCTTATGGTGTCCGTAATGGCAACTACCTCCCTGGCATTGACAGAGATGCTAATCAGCAGCCCTGTACCAGTGTATCTGACTCCTGCGGCATACTGAAAGACGCCGGCCGCTGCAGATCCATGCCCATTTGTAGCCCCACGTGTAACGTCACGCAAAGGACGTGCACGCACATTCTGGGGTCAAAGGCTGGGTATGGCCAATCGGATTTAAAGGAGACTTATTTAAACTCCTTTTTGCTTTTCCTCATTGCCCTGTTGTGGTTTCCCTTAGTAGTTTATCCGAGAGTGTGTTCCTGAGCGTTTATTTCTGGTTATTGAGTTTGGCTTCATTTTTACTTCCCTGTATTCTGGTATCCTTGACTTTGGCTTTCCCTCATCGTTGTGTCTCATTCTGTGTCCCCAACATCGGCAAGTATTTTGACTATTCTCTGGTACGTTAAGTCCGGCCATTCTAAGGCCCAGTAAGACGTTACCTTTAGCCCTAGGTGTGATACAGTTCTGCGTGCTGGATCAACTAGTATCCTGACACCAACACAGGGCAGCGCTGACACTGCTTAGCCTATGCGCTCATTCAATGAGGGTGGTCCTGCATGGCCCAGCTTAGCTCAGTACCTAATTAAGATTCTTCTTAAGTTACCGAGCTGTTCTAAAGTACTCTGACAAATTACTTAAGGTGTTACGCGTAGTGCTCCTTTAAGCCTTATGCTCTCAAGAAGATGTATCCAAAAAACGTTTTGTAACCATTATTTTGGATTGATGGTATAATACAGTGATGGCGAACCTTTTTGAACCAGAGTGCCCAAACCGTAATACATGCCAATGTTTTTTCCCTCTAAGTGCCAAAACGGCAATTAAACCTGAATACTGAGGTTTAAGTTTAGAAAAAACAACTCATACAGTTGTCCGAACTAATTAACATCTCTGTGTGTGTACTTAGCAGTCTGTCTGTATTTAGCAGACTGCTGAGTGCACACACACAGACACAGACAGACAGACTGCTGAGTGCACACACACAGACAGACTGCTGAGTGTACACACACTGCATTGAGGGGTACATTGTATGTGTGTGGGTTGGGTGATGTGTGGGTGTCTTTGTGTGGGGTGATATGTGTAGGGCAGGGGTGCTGTGTGTATGTCGTCCCCCCTCTCCCCCCGTCCCACACTCCGTTTTCTCCCCACATACCTCCCTCAGTTTCCCCCCCCAATATCTCTCCCCTCAGTTCCCCCTATCTCTCCCCACTCAGTTTCTTCCCCATATCTCTCCCTCCCGTTCCCCATATCTCTCACTCAATTCCCCATATCTCTCCAATATCTCCAGTTCCCCCCATATCTCTCCCACTCAGTTCCCCCATATCTATCTCTCCCACTCCAGTTCCCCCATCTCTCCTCTTCCCATATCTCTCCTCCCGTTCCACTATCTCTCCCTCCCACCCATCTCTCCTCCCAGTTTCCCACCCATCTCTCCCTCCCGGTTTCCCCCATATCTCTCCCCATATCTCTCCCTCAGTTTCCCCATATCTCTCCTCAGTTCCCCGATATCTCTCCCACTCAGTTTCCCCCATCTCTCTCCCACTCAGTTCCCCCCCCCCATCCTTGATCTCCTACCTTGTAGCGTGGCCGAGCGCACCGCGGAGCTCAGTTTCCTGTACCCGGCGGACAGGAAGTGCTCTCTCTGTGAGCACTTCATTTCCGTCCACCCGGGTACAGGAAACATAAGTTCCTGTACCGCGGTGCGCTCGGCCGCGCTACACAGAGTGCCTGGCAGGAGGGAGCACTCTGCGCTATGTGCTCACCTCCTGCCGGTCACTCCGGCTTTGCGCCCACCGGTGCCCCCTAAGGTGGCTACTTGTGCCGCCTTATGGATGCGCCGGCGGAGCGCACCCTCCCTCCCTCCGGCAACCTATGGCCGCATGCCCACAGAGGGGGCTCGGCGTGCCACCTGTGGCACGTGTGCCATAGGTTCGCCATCACTGGTATAATATGTTCTCAGGCATAAAAATATCTCTTTCTCTTACACTGGTGTGAATGTTTAGACAAAAACTCCTTGTCCAAAGTACTAAAGTGGTAGTCCAATCTCCTTGCAAGTCATGACAATCTTCTTCTCCAGACACAAAACAATTTAAATTAAAATGATTAGGGCCCTAGATATTGTTACTGCTTCCTTTGCAGGCAGTGTTACTCCAGTGCAGGCTTGTTATTGGACAGCGCAAGGCCCTGGCTGATGGCAGCGGACAGGTACATTTTTTAAAAACCTTGAAACATTTTACAACAGAAAATAGACTATAACAAGGAATACATTTAAGTACATTATTTAGTAGAGAGGAGTTTCTGAAAAACAAAAAAACAAAAGTGTTTCTACAAATACCAGAGAAGTCAGCTGCATTGAACAAAAAGGGACTGCAATCTTCTAGAGAAGCAAATGGCATTACACTATAGGCCTCGCCATTTATTCAGACAGAATTGCCACTGTTATAACCCACATAGTGAAGTCTTTGTCTTGTTTTCCAATATAAAAGCTAAGAATCCTTTTTCCCAAATCTTAGTCTACAAAAGCTCCTTTGCTTATAGGATCATGTCTTTCTAACAATACAACTCTTGCAAATAGCAGTTGATTTAAACTTGAATCACACATAAAAGTTGCATAGAGATTTAGAGGAGAAAAAAAAAAAAAATAATAAAGTAACTGGGCACAGTACTGCTCCATCACACTGACTCCAGTAATTTAAGTGTAGAAAATTGAAGTTATTTCTGCACTTAATCTCTGCATAGTGTTTAAAATGCACAATGATAGGTTGCCAAAAAAAACCAAACCACCAACAAATTTCATATTACGTATGTGGGGTATTTCTACTTCTCAAGATATTAGTAGCTGGACACAACTTGAGGAATATTTTTGGTTTGCAATAGCATGAATTGTGTACCTGCTAGTAAAATAGCTGCATTAAACAGGTATAATAATGAAAGCTTCTTGGTAAATACCCTATGTTTAAGAAATATTTTTCGGTCAGATTTCTTTAGGTTCTGTGACCGGAATCGGACTGTATTCTACTATAAGAGATCAACTTATCTCTGGTAACTATCAGTTCCTATTGATATTAATTGGAAAATTGCATACAGTTATGCTTATCACTAAAGGGATGGTTACAGTGTGAAGAGTGCGCTGTTGCCATCTTAATTCACCCCATCAAACCTCTCTAGCATGGTTTGTCACTGACCTGGGTACTGCGGATGCGCTAGTCAGCATCCAGTCTTCTTGAGCAGGAAAGGTCTGATGCCAATACACCCATACATTTATTTGCTGAAATCAACAGCCGAGTACTCTCAGCCAACGAATGAGTAAAATGATGTTGCCACTGAATAAGACAGACGTCAGGCTTCCCCAACTCTGAGAAGACTTAAAGTAGTGTAGGTGCTCAGTGGAACCCAGGTAAGTGTCAAACCATCCTAAAACAAGCTGTGGTAGTTGTCAGGCTCAGAGAGTTCTTTTAAACGACAATTAGAATGGTTATTGGAACTAAAAACTGCACATTAAAAGGGTCAGTCTATGCACCAACATTCTCTATGAGAAGAATTAGTCTGGAATGTGGCAAAAGCGCCACATATCCCACAAGTCATTAGTATTGATGACTTTATGGAAAGAGGATTAGAGCAGCAGTGAAGAGACTTTGAAAAGTTTGATCGTTAAACTTTATTTTTTTTTATTTTAGATTTCCTCTAATACAACTCACAAGCCAATAGATTGCCTTTTACTATCAGCTGAGCTCACATATTGTAAAAAAATGAAATTTAAATATAACATTTTTTAAAAAAAATGTCCAATCCCACTTACTTGGAGTCAACAGAAAATCTCATTCACACTCAAAGTATATGCTGACATATAAATATTGTGCCCACTTAAACAAGAGGGGAGAGGAAATTCCCAATTGCAACCATTTAAAGATATATATTTTACATTTTGCGATTTTGGGCACAATTTTCAAAGTCTGAAGCTAGACCGCTGTTTGGATAATACTCACCATAGTTGAAATTGCGAGCATTCAATTCACTACAGGGACAACTGTAATATAGCAGACTTGTACAATTGTGTGCAAAGATAAAATACATTAGGTGCATAACCCCCATTACTTTTTAAATGTCATACTTTTCCAAGAAATAATCAAGTCAAATGGCCCTGTTCATTACTTTATCAAGTTTCAGATTATTTTTGTACATACTGCAGATATATGTGCATATCTGGTTATGTACAAATGTGTAGATAAGAAGTATACAAATATATAAAATTTTATCAATGTAATAAAAGATATCAAAAAGCAATAAATTAAGCTATATAGTAAACTACCAAAAGAAGGGAGTCCAATTAGTCAGATACAAATCTATAGCACAGCAGTCACACATAGCTAATACTCTAATACGACAGGTTATGTTTTAGACCATTGCTGTAAAGCGAATATTGCAATAAAGTAATTAGTACATATACATGTCTTAAAACAAGTTTACAATATCATAAGTACAGTAGTGGAAGACCCCAAAAAATAAAAAAGTTAAAAAAATAAATGTGCTGCCACCATATGCATTGCTAACCTTAAAATAGTGGAGATTCATCATCTGACTATAAATTGAAAAGCGATGTATTAGCGAAGTGCCGTGAAGCAACGTATTAATGTACTGTACATAGCATCTTGGGTACGAAATGAGCCTTACACTGGCATGTGACATCACATGATGCCAGCTTTCTTTGCTGATCCATATCATGTTGAAAAGAGGAGTGTCAAGTGATTATGTTAGACCTGTCACTACTAAGGCACCACAAACACAACCAATAAGGGTTTCAGACAGTGAGATGGAATGATAGAGAGCAAGAATGGTTAGCAAAATAATGTAAAATGAATGGAGGGAAAGACAGCAGGATATATAGGAAGAGTAATGATAAAGTTATGGTAATTGTACCACAGAATGGCAGATGGAACGGGGAGGGAAGAGTAGATATATGGAAATAAAATGAGAGCAAGGGGATATGGAATAAGTAACAGAGGTGGTCAGATTTTACAACAAAGTAGAGATCAAATAAAGAGGAAACATAAAAAAGGAGGAATGGGTGAAATTGCAAGTGATATTTTGAAGCTTTCTAGAATGTTGGTCACAATTTTACCTTACTAATGTTGCAAATACAAAAAAGTAATGACATTCTGGATGCACTTTTTTCACGTTTTTTTCTGATGGGGAGAGAGGGCGTAGTAACTCACAATATTACAGGAAAGCACATATAGTATATGTGGTAACGAGGGCAAGACAATACATAAATCAAAAAATAAACTGACATGATACATTATGAACCTATATTATGCAGTCTGTCTGGTTATTTATTACACCAATAAGTGGTTTCTGATAGTGTTTTAAGGAGTAACCATGCAGTTTATCAGACTAAGTGTATATTAATGAACATAGTCAATATTCAAAAAAGAAAAATTTAAATATTCAAAAATCCATCCATATTACTCATTACTAAAGAGACTTTTAAAAACACCATAACTGCCAATAACTGCCAATACTTATTACGTAGTAGTTAATCCACTACTCTTGCGTCCTTTCATTTAGTTAATTATAGCTGCAGTGATTTAATGCTTTCATCTTGCCAAAAGTTCAATAGAGTGTAAATTTGCAACATGCACATGATATGCAAGTTCTAACAATATCGTACAGCTTTTCTCATAGATTTCAATAGAAGAACCACTATCGGAGCCATGAGGATGCCTTAATTAATGAATACATGTGAATAATTCAATTCAGTAAGTTACAATTGGGCCATCAGCTTCAGATAAGTATGTTTCTTAAAACACTCTTCAAAAGCTACCACCAAGCAGGCAGGCAGGCATGTAACATTGTGAGGTCTGGACAAAAATAATAAAACAATGCACTACAAACAAGCTTGCCAGGAGGTTGAATTCACATATTTTCCCATGAATGACACTACTTGGGACAGTATATAGCTTTAAAAAAATTATTATTTTTTTTTTTTAAATAGATTTCTCAAAAACTTCCTGTTCCCTGTAGAAGATACAAATAATGGACATTCAGAAGCATTACATTATTTAATAATTTTGTTTTCTATGAATTGCCTCTGAAAGGCAATAAAAAAAATCATGGGAAGTTAACTTCGGCTTGTAAGGCCCAATTAAAGGTTTATTCCAAGCATCATAATCACTAGAGCCCACTGTAGTTGTTATGAGGCCAGGAGTACCCTAGCCCAGTTACACAGTCACAGGGCAAATAGATGCATTCTTACCTGGGTCCCTGCTAAAAGCAGAGGGTCCTTCCGGTACTGGTGATGTTCCTTTGGCTTCTACAGAGATGCAGAAATTGAATGCCAATCATATCGCCATTCACTGGCTGAATGTTGACTGACAGCTCTAAGACAATGAATGCAATTCTGTGCATAGAACTAGGCAGAAAATTCAAATTCTGTATGTTCAACATTTCATAGATGAAATACTGCACATACAGACTTCAGGCACCATGACTACTTTAAACCACTGAAGTGGTCATGGTGCTTTGTGTACCCTTTAATAAGAGACACAACTTCACCAGAATGAAGAGAAAAAAAAGTTACACACTCTTGCCTTAACGTAACACATCAGACACCAAAAGCACTACAGAATGCTGTAGTGGTTATAGTGAGAAAAAAAATGCTCTGGCACCCTTCCTAGAGTAAGTAAACAAACCATTTGAAATTGCTTGACAACTTACCTGGGGTCTACCAGGTGCCAGCTGTTGCCTCCTGTGGAACCAAAAGCTCAGTCAATAAGTGTCTCCCTGCAGCACCAAACCTAGCTCAGTGCAGATCTTTCAGGCTGCAGAAGAGGTGGCAACAGGCATCTAGTGGATGTTAGGCAAGTTATCAAACCAGTCCGAAAAGGCTTGACTACTTATCCTCAGAGGGTGCCAGGCAACTCTTCGCACCATTAATACTACAACAGGTTGTAGTGGTTATGGTGGTTGGAGTGTTTCAATTATAAAAGTCACAAAACAATGATCTACGTGATCTATATCTGCCAAACCAGAGACCTGCAGGTTCAGCTCTACTGTTGCTAGAAGCAACAGGTCAAATCAGGACCATGGCTGGCGCCAGTGGGAGAGATTTAGCAAAGTGTTCTGTTCTAAAAAGTGGTTAAAAGTACTAAATGTAGGGAAGTCACCATGGAAACCAGTAGAAAAATTCAAGTGGCAACTCCTCACCTTTAAAATTTTGCACCTTTTCTTTTTTTAAGAGCACATTTTGATAAATACCCCTTAATACCACTTGTCTTCATCTGACACAGCTTTTCAGTCCATACTTAAATAAATATAGAATCGATCTTTCCTATTTTTACCATAGGCAGAATGTATTACTAGTCAACAGAGATGTCGCGAACTGTCCGCGAACTGCCCGCCGGCGAACAATAGCGTGTTCGCGTTGGGCGAACATATCAGATTTCCGGTCCACCCCCTATACGTCATCATTGAGTAAACTTTGACCCGGAACCTCACAGTCAGCAGACACTTCCTGGGAGGGAGGGTCTGCTGCTGATTGGGTGGAATGTGTCTGATGGCTGTGAGGTGCTGGGTCAAAGTTTACTCAATGATGACGTATAGGGGGCGGACCGGAAATCGGATATGTTCACCCAACGCGAACACGCTATTGTTCGCAGGCGGATAGTTCGCGACATCTCTACTTGTCAATTATATATATATATATATGGTGATGCAGTGCAAATATACAATTTACAATTAATCTTGCAAAAAAAAAATAATAAATTAAATAATCAATTGAACAAATTATGCAATGCATCCTTAAATCTAGTATTTTATCTTTTTTGCCATATGGCAGGTGATATCTGTACCTTTGTACTGTGTATGACAAACCATCTATTCTAACCTTTTACCTGCACTGATATAGATAAGTAAAGCATGTATGAGTAATGAATGAAGAGTTTACTTTATAACTATTTAAAAAAAAAAATAAAAAAAAAAGGCACTTCATATAAATTCTGAAACAAATTACTACAAGTCCACAATATAATTAAAGGATTTGCAAAAACCACAAGCTATCCAAACCCTTAGCATGTAAATAGATCGCCACTTTATTTAACCAATGTCACAAACTTATTCCTAACACATTTGGCACAAAGTCCACATTTATCAAGGCAAAAAGCAGGTGCTATTTTGGGTCAAATAATATAGAAGCTACAAGGGTGATGGAAAGATGTCCCAACTTCTGACATTTCTGCCTCTTGATTAGCACACTTTTAAATAATAATAATTATATAGGATAAAAAATACTGTCAATAATTAGCAACTAAAGTGCAGTCAGTTATATAAATATATACATCTGCAAAAGGGGTTAACTTAATAAAAATTATCTGGTTCACTTACACAATGAGGCGTTTCATAAACTGATTAATAAATCATAATTACAACACAGACTATGTATTTAATTATTCTTACGACAATCGTTTTAACAATTTCTCACCAAATGTTGTGAATAATTGGTAACTAGTTGTATTTACTGCTCAGCTACAACTCCCATCCAGCCAGTGTTTGACGACCTGCAGCCCCCCTATCCTGGCTGGCTGCTATAGGGTGAGGAAGATAAAACACCCATCACTCCAGCTGCCAGGACTACAACTCCTACGATCCTGGTGTTGGGCAATCTGCACCCTTCCAGCTGTTGGACTGCAACACCCATCATCCAGACACTATGTTTTCTGTCTCTAACTGCTTGATGGGGGTTGCAATCCAATCAGGAGAAGTGCAGGCTGGCAGGCAGGCTGGCTGTGGATGATGGGAGCAGTAGTAATGGCTGCTGCCCTGAGCCTGGGCCGTATCATGTCATTTGGGTGCAGTCAGGTCATGTCCCCCAGGTAGCATGCCGAGTGACCCCCCCTGCCCGGCTCTCACCTCCGCTTGCTGATCAGGTAGAGCAGAAAGAGCGCCGCCCCGGCCGCCGAGGAGTTGCGGACGGTCAGGTACTTGCTGTACACCGGCGCCATGGTCACTGTAAGGAGGAGGGGGCGGAGGAGAGACAGAGGGGAAACCGGCCGGGAGCGCACTGCATGCTGGGAACGCCACAGACCCGCCCAGGATTCCCGCCTACCATGCCGTCACCATGGTAACGGCATGGCGCTGTGCGGGCCTGGCTGGCAGGACGTGCCCTGCATGGGCGCAGGTGACTAGTGTTCCTTTAAGGCGGCACTGTCACGTCGAACTTACCTTTCTTTAATTGTTTCCTGTTTCTTCTCTCTGTCAGGATCGGCCCTTCATTTCTTCCTGTCTGCTCTAGTTTTCTTTAAACCATAAGACAAAGTAGGGACTATTTTGCCTTATGGAGGTTTCCTACGCCATGACCAGCGGAGCAGCAAAGTTTGATTGGTTTTCGGTGGTCAGAGCAATTTTCCTGCAATGCTCACCTTTCCTCCGTGTTCTCGCGATGCCTCCTTTCCGAATTCCGGAACACCAGCGAAACTGGCGAATTTTGTCCTAACAGAATGAGAACAGTTTGTCCATTCGTGTTAGGATGAAATTCTGGGCTTTTGTTTAGGATTGGAATTTTAATTTGAATAAATGAACTACCTATCTATTCGTGCCGCGGCTGCATCTTGCAGCCACTTAGTAGATAGCTTCCTAATACCGTGGGAATTAGGGAGCTATCTACCAAAAGGCTGAAAGACCAAGATTGGTCTTTAAGCCAACTTTACTAATACTAAGTAAAAATTACTTAGAATTAGTAATTAATCTGCCCCTACTTGCTATATCGCAAGTAAGGGCATGTCTAGTAAACAGTTAGCAGCCCATGGCTGCTCACTGTTGTAAAACAATATAAAATAAATAACCCCAACCCCCCAATAAATGGCCCCATGGTGGGGCATTTCTTAACTAGTGTAAACCACCCGAGCTCCCGCGAGGGTTGGCTATTCAAATAAACGAGGGACATAGGGTCCCCCTTGGCCACCACCCATAAGTGTCGGGTGGCGGCCCTAAATTTCAATAAGGGGGGGACTTATTGTCCTGGCCCCCACCTATGAGGGGCCGGTTGAGGCCCCATATTACAATAAGGGCGGGGGAACCTATTGTCCTCCCGCCTGGCCCCCACCCATGAGCGGCGGGTGGGGGCCCTATATTACAATAAGGGGGGGAACCTATTGTCCGACCCCCACCCATGGGTGATGGGTGGGGACTTTAAATGACAATGGGGGGAGGACGCTATGTCCACCATTTACTTGAATAGCCCCCACTCGCGGGGCTCGGAGGGGGGCACTATGTCCCCCCGCTAGTTAATAGATACCCACTATGGGGACATTTGTTAGAAGGGGGGGGCTTCTTTTTTTTTTTTTTACAACAGTGAGCAGCCACTCACTCCCGATATAGCGAGCAGGGGCATTCAGGAGATTTAAATATCCCTTATGCTAATGTGGGGGTCATATTGACCCCCATAGAGTGAGAGGGGGACCTAGGGGGGGTTAGGAAGTGGCGGGGAGCACTGCTCCCTGCCGCTTCTATTTTTACATTTTACAAGGAGGGAGATCCGAGCCGGTAGCCCTTCCTTGTAATAAACCAAATGAACAAACGTAGAGGTCTTCGTTCATTCGTTTGAAATTTCTATTCATTTATTCGTCTTTCTGACGAATTAATGAATAGATGAAATTCCCATTCGCATGCCCAAGTGTTTAACTGGGCATGTTCAGGAATTTCACAGCGCTATCTAGTGTGGGCAGATGACGTGTCCCACAGGGACTTCTTCTACCCACACAAAGATGGCACGGCCAGGACCTAGGTTCTGAAAAAATAGGTAATTTGGGGGGACAATTAGATGTAGTGGAGTCGGGCGGGGGGTTAAAAATAAAAAAACTGGATTCGGCCATGACAGTGCAGCTTTAATGCTGAGTTTATAGATTGTTATGATAAAGAGAGTAGTGTCTCACTGTTTATTTTTGCACTGACATGGTGGATTTTCCACATCAAATAACTTGTAACTTGACTGATGACCCCAATATTAAAATTTAGTAAAAAATCAAAAGATTCCAATTTGAGAATGGTTTGACAATTTACCTGGGGTTTGCAGAGCACCCACTTCCGCAAGAAACCTCCTTTAAATCCACCGGGCTATGCTCTGCAGTGCATGGCTGACTCCAAGGAGGTAGGTTGTAAAAGTGTTCTTAAATGGTTTGACTACTTACAGTGGAAAGGATGTCAAAGCACATCTGGCGCCATAACCAGTACAGCGGCACATCTCCCACGTTTTTAAATTTGGGGCCTGAATTCCTCTGTCTTTACTAGAAATTAGAAATTGCTGTGCCTGTGTTTATTTCAGTGTTCCACAGCAATAATACAGTAATGTATATATTTAACCTCTTAACACCGTTAGGGCATACTATGCCACACCTCATTTAGTGAGCCTAAACGCCGTTATGGCGACATAGTACGCCCTAATGATCGTGAGCTCCCCTGTCCCTGCAGACTTAGCAAGACTGCCGATCCCGGTCCAATCCCGGTGCCTCTCAAGAACTTGATAAAGACTGTAAGTACACCAACACTCCCCCCCCCCTTTGGACCAGTGGGGGCTATCCAGTCCCCACTGGCCAAGTTTGTCTTCACAGCACATGCTTTCAGTGGCAAGCATTTCACCAAGCGACATACCCAAAATAACAAAAACAAATATACCTAAAAATATAATATGGAAAGTGAATAACGTTTTAAGTAAAAGAGCCCCCCAGTGTTTAAAGTTGCACTCACAGAGTAGCAGATAGTTTCAAGCTCATGAATCATAGATGTCGCCAGGTTCACCAATATTCAGCATTCCGAGGATTTACATGAAAAGAAATTAAAGAAACCATAGTGCAACATTGTTGAAAAATTAAAATTACACGCTTTAATTATCACACTTACAAAGTGGAAATAGGTCACAAGCCCATCAAATGTGATCTCTAGTCCAATCCCAACAGTATCAGTGGCTGGGACTAACACAAAAATCTAAGGCAAAATAACAGAAGCATACAAATAAAAGCTCTAAAGTAAATAAAAATTGACTTTACGCATTTTGTCTAACATATAGACTTCTTCAGGAGTACATAAAAAGTGCTAGTAACTGCATCAATAAAGAGCTATAATAAGCAAAACCGTAGCTTCTTCTTTTAAATCCCCCTCTTTCGGCAGTTCACCAATCGCTTCCCCTTTTATGTTTTTACTTGCTCTGGTTGCTATATTCCATATATGGGCTTCCGGTAGTTTATTCAGACCGCAAATGCGTTCCATATACCCGGACGTTGAATCCTCTGCACTAGATGACGTCAATGAGTCTGGAACGCATAACGCGTTCCAAATCGTCCATACATATTCATGGGGAATCTTTCCCCATCCGTGGCAACATAGAAAAGAAGAATAATATCAAGTGATCAGCCCAGAGGTGTTTATAATATGCAAAATTCTTCAAACAGCATTTCCAATATACACTGCTCAAAAAAAATAAATGGAACACTTAAACAACACAATCGCCTGAGAGGGGATATGATAACATTATACAAATATATTCGCGGCCAATACAAACCATTGTGTGGAAATCTATTCACAAACCGGACTTTACATAGGACACAAGGCCATGCGTTTAGACTGGAAGAAAGAAGATTTAGTCTAAGGCAAAGGAAAGGTTTTTTTACTGTAAGAACAATCAGGATGTGGAATTCTCTGCCTGAAGAAGTGGTTTTATCAGAGTCCATACAGATGTTCAAGCAGCTACTAGATGCATACTTGCAAAAACAGAATATTCAAGGATATAATCTTTCAATGTAGGGTAATAACTGCTTGATCCAAGGATAAATCTGACTGCCATTCTGGGGTCAAGAAGGAATTTTTTTTCCTAGCTTGTTGCAAAATTGTGCTTCAAACTGGGTTTTTGCCTTCTTTTGGATCAACAGCAAAAAACAAATGTGAGGTAGGCTGAACTTGATGGACGCAAGTCTCTTTTCAGCTATGTAACTATGTAACAATGTAACTCCAAGTCAATCACACTTCTGTGAAATCAAACTGGCCACTTAGGAAGCAACACTGAGTGACAATCAATTTCTCATGCTGTTGTGCAAATGAGATAGACAACAGGTGGAAATTATAGGCAATTAGCAAGACACCCCCAATAAAGGAGTGGTTCTGCAGGTGGTGACCACAGACCACTTCTGAGTTCCTATGCTTCCTGGCTGATGTTTTGGTCACTTTTGAATGCTGGTGGTGCTTTCACTATAGTGGTAGCATGAGACGGAGTCTACAACCCACACAAGTGGCTCAGGTAGTGCAGCTCATCCAGGATGGCACATCAATGCGAGCTGTGGCAAGAAGGTTTGCTGTGTCTGTCAGCGTAGTGTCCAGAGCATGGAGGCGCTACCGGGAGACAGGCCAGTACATCAGGAGACGTGGATGAGGCCGTAGGAGGGCAACAACCCAGCAGCAGGACAGCTACCTCCACCTTTGTGCAAGGGGGAACACTGCCAGAGCCCTGCAAAATGACCTCCAGCAGGCCACAAATGTGCATGTGTCTGCTCAAACAGTCAGAAACAGACTCCACGAGGGTGGCATGAGGGCCCGACGTCCACAGGTGGGGGTTGTGCTTACAGCCCAACACCGTGGAGGACGATTGGCATTTGCCAGAGAACACCAAGATTGGCAAATTCGCCACTGGCGCCCTGTGCTCTTCACAGATAAAAGCAGGTTCACACTGAGCACATGTGACAGAGTCTGGAGACGCAGTGAAGAATGTTCTGCTGCCTGCAACATCCTCCAGCATGACCGGTTTGGCAGTGGGTCAGTAATGGTGTGGGGTGGCATTTCTTTGGGGGGCCGCACAGCCCTCCATGTGCTCGCCAGAGGTAGCCTGACTGCCATTAGGTACCGAGATGAGATCCTCAGACGCCTTGTGAGACCATATGCTGGTGCGGTTGGCCCTGGGTTCCTCCTAATGCAAGACAATGCTAGACCTCATGTGGCTGGAGTGTGTCAGCAGTTCCTGCAAGACGAAGGCATTGATACTATGGACTGGCCTGCCTGTTCCCCAGACTTGAATCCAATTGAGCACATCTGGGACATCATGTCTCGCTCCATCCACCAACATCATGTTGCACCACAGACTGTCCAGGAGTTGGCAGATGCTTTAGTCCAGGTCTGGGAGGAGATCCCTCAGGAGACCATCTGCCACCTCATCAGGAGTTGGATCAGCCTGTAGTGTGTTTTTCCACTTTAATTTTGAGTGTGACTGGAAATCCAGACCTCCATGGGTTGAAAATTTTGATTTCCATTTTTTTTATTTTTGTGTGATTTTGTTGTCAGCACATTCAACTATGTAAAGAACAAAGTATTTCAGAATAATATTTAATTCATTCAGATCTAGGATGTGTTATTTTTGTGTTCCCTTTATTTTTTTGAGTAGTGTATATAGATACATGATCACAATTCATAATCCACTATATGTGGTATAGACAATAAAAGTACAAGTTATAAGTGCATATCACCAATCCACAGAAACAAAGGTACCACCATATATATATTAAAGTATACAGTTAGATATAAAATGTGTCTAGCATGACAATGGAGAGGGAATTTGGAGACACTCATCTGAAACAATAAAATGGCTTAAAAATAGAAAATCAAAAAATGAAAATCAAACTAAAAATAGAAATTATGAAAAAATACAATTATAAGAATCAAACTAAATTAAAATCCACATTTAGCCCACGTGGCTGAAGTGTTTTAAGTCTGTGGATCCAAAATCCCTCTCGGTGTCTCAATTTCAAAATTATATTTCCACCTCTCGCATCCACAGCAACCTGTTCAATGATTACCCAGGATAAATATTTTTCTTTAACCCCTTAAGGACACATGACATGTGTGACATGTCATGATTCCCTTTTATTCCGGAAGTTTGGTCCTTAAGGGGTTAAACTTAGGGCAGATATTACAGTGTAAT